>JAAXCT010000802.1:0-326786 GCA_012490785.1 Eragrostis nindensis
TCCTTTGATCAGCCATGTCAATAAGTGATGATGGTGCGGATGAATGTGGTTTCGTCTGTCGGGAGTGTTGCCTGTTGTTGACGGTCCTTAGACCCAGTTTTGACCGTCAATTAGCTCTATAAATAAGGAAGAACTACACTTGTTACTTGCATTTTGTTATCAAATAACCTATTTCACGTGTACCTCTAGATTTGGATGTGCAGGTGGAAAACAGGGATTTCCAGGTGTAACCAAGCCCAAGGCGACGATTCCACACGTCCATCAAACGACGCTCGCCGCGGGAATATAATTCAAGATTAAAGGCCCAGAATCACCCAGAATATCAACTGAGGCCACGCACCTGGAAAAGAGGCTAAAAGGCCGAGGGGAGCCAACCTGCCAAAGCCCAGCCCAGGGGGGCCAGGGCCAGGTCGGCCGACCCCAAACCCTAGGTCGGCCGACCTGACAGGGAGGCCCCGGGTCCATCTTCTTATGGCGGTTCAACCGACTTCAGGAGGTCGGTTCCACCTGCAATCAATGCCACCGACCTACGGAACGCCTCAAGTCCACCGCCTTTGAGGGCTTAAATAAAGGGGTACCCCCTCCCCTTGGAAGACACACAACACAAGAGGCTCATTCCCTCCTCCACACATCCAGAGCTAGGGCTCTCTAGTTAGGCTTAGGCTGAGTAGTTGGGCTGCCCTTTTGGCTCCCAAGTCCCTTGGAGAGTTTGGGTATATTCCCTTGTATCCTTTTACTCTCTTTGTAAGACTTATTTCTTTATCAATGGAATATCATCGTTCTTGTAGTAGTTATGTGCTTAGCTAGTTCATCGTTCATCCTTGATCTTGGATGAACGTTCTTCGTTCGTTCATGTTCGTTCATCGTTCGTTCATCGTTCATCGATGTTCGTTCATGATCGTTCATCGTTCGTCGTCGTTCGTTCATACTCGATCATCGGTTAACGATGATCGTTCTTCATCGTTCATCGTTCGTCGCTCGTTCTTGAGCGACGAACGCCTATGCTTAACATAGTGCTAGCTTTGATCCTTTGTCTAAGTAATCGCTTGCTAGACCTAGTTGTTCCTTTTGCTTAGTCATCGGGTCCATTGTCTTGCAAGAGTGCTCTAGGTTATCGCCTTGCGAGGTGCCTCGAGGGATCTAGAGTTGTGGTTAGTTACGCTAGCATGGTGCTAGGGCTTCCTTTCCACCCTTGGATGCGTGTTCGTGCCCCACGGTTTGTAGAGGTAGGCGGCAGGTGGTGACAGCCCTGTCCGTCCCTTGTAATCCTCCACGTTCGGGTATGGCGTAGGAGTATATATGAAATGTCCGGAGATTGGGGCAGACTCTGATCGCTGGATCTCCCGATGATGGCTCGGCAGTAGAACAGCTTAGTCTTGGCTTGTGTGCAGCTTAGGCTATAGGTAGATGCTACGCACGCTACTTGACGATGTACATTAGGAGTAGCAGTTCTTCTTACTTAACCTTAGTCTAGCCTAGAGCCGCCTCTCGCCTTTTATCAGAGAGTGGAAATGCCTGCTGTGTGTGTCGCACTATCCTCTATCCATACATTGCCTTACCCCTGTATTTGGATATGGTTATGATCTATCATTTGTAACACCATGAGTATAAGTACACACTTGTCAACCACGTCTTCCTTTGGGAAAATATAAATAACGATACCCTGGAATACTCTCGGGTGAAATGCTACAACGGGTTATCCGTGCGCTTGCGGATTATCTTTTATGATTAAATACTAATAATACATATCTGGCACTCGTTGCTAGTTGTGGATTATTATGTATCCTAAGCAAGTAACTTAACCCCAGTATTTCTGGCGCCGAACCGGGAATATTCACTCTAGGCCTAACCAGCCTAAGGTGGTGTTTTCTGTTTGGTGTAAGAACTACCAACAAGCATTTCTGGCGCCGTTGCCGGGGAGACAATTGTTGACAAGTGTATACAATGATTACTCATGATTACACTTGATGTGATTTAACCATTTCCATTGCAGGCTAACCTTGATCTGTTTTCTCTCTTTGATGTGAAAACAGGATAGTGTATGCGTGGATTCAACCTGCCGGAAAACTTCGTTGATAATCCAGAGTCGCTTGTAAGGAAAGTCCGACCCCGCGTCGACTCTCCCTCACAAGCAACACTCCCGAGAGACGAACCCACATCATCCGCACCATTATCACTTATTGACATGGCTGATCAAAGGACCCTCCGTGACTACTCTGCTCCCTCCGTTGCCAATGTTCCCGTTGGGCCCAATGTCAACGCCGGTGACGCAGGGTTTGCAGTCAAATCAAGCCTAATCACTATGGTGCAGGCCATTCCCTTTTGTGGAAAGGCCACGGAGGACGCCAACACTCATCTCCAGCAATTCCTTGAGATATGCAACACATCGGCAACCGCCGGAGTCAACCAAGATGCTATCAGACTTCGTTTGTTTCCCCTCTCCCTCCTTGGGAAGGCGAAACAATGGTTCTATGCCAATCGTGCTAGCATTGACACTTGGGACCGCTGTTCTACCGCGTTCCTCGCAAAGTTTTTCCCGTTGGGTTAAAACCAATGCCCTTCGTGGAAGAATATCAAGCTTCCAGCAAGCCAACAATGAAACCATCGCCGAGGCGTGGGATAGGCTCCAAGATTACATATCCGCCTGCCCACACCACGGGATGGAAGAATGGCTCATTCTTCAACATTTCTACAACGGGTTGACACCAACAACCCGTGGACATATGGATGCCGCTGCTGGAGGAGCCTTCTTCTCAATGACCGTTGCTCAAGCTAAAGAACTTATTGAGAAGATGGTCTCCAATCAAGGGTGAGCGATGAACGTCTCCAACCACGCTCTAAAGGCATACACCCTATCAAGGAGGTGGACTTATTGTCCGCCAAGCTCGACCTCGTCATGAAGCGCTTGGACGACTTCAACAACGCATGGTAGTGTTCGTTCACTTGACTCACGCATCACGTGTGAGGAATGTGGCAACACTGGCCATATGGGGAAGGATTGCCCCAACCATACCCATGAAGAAGCATTCTACATGAACAACAACAATGGGTATCGTCCAAGTGGAGGTCAAGGTTTTAACCAAAACCGCCAATCTTATCAAGGAGGTAATAATTTCTCTGGTTTTAATAATAATCAGCCTTCTTTGAAAGATTTGGTTTATGGCCAAGCTAAAATCAACGAATCAATCAACAAAAAGCTTGCTGCCAATGATCAAAGTTTAGAAAGTTTAAATTCAAAAATAGAAGGTCTTTCTTCCTTCCGCTTTCAAAAATCAGTTGAGCTTTAATAAAATGATAGAAACTCAGTTAGCTCAGCTTGCTGCTCTTGTTCCTTCTGCTAAATCTGGGCAGATTCCTGGGCAACCAGAATCTCCCATCGAAAGGCTAATGTTATCACTACGAGAGGAGAAATGTTCTCTCGTAGGACTAACCATGCAGGGGAGAACAGGCAAATAAGAGGAGAACCTTCTACAATAAAATCTGATCCAGGCTTTCCCAGCAATCTCTTGTGCAATCAAGAGATTCCACTTCGACTATGCACTGTGTGACCTTGGGGCCAGCGTAAGCATTATGCCCAAAGCAATCTTCGAGCAATTAAAGTACAGATTCCTCACACCAACAGCGATGCGGCTACAATTGGCCGACTCATCCTTTCGCTTTCCAATGGGGATTGCGGAGGATGTGCCGGTATTCATAAGAGGCCACACTGTCCCGGTGAACTTTGTGGTGCTTGACATGGATATTGATAAGGAAACGCCCCTCATCTTGGGACGTCCCTTCCTTAGCACCACAAAGGCCCAAATTGATGTTGGAGTTGGAGAAATCCGCCTCTACATCAATGGAAGGAGGAGAAGTTCGAGTTTCAAACCTCGGAAAGAACAATGCTCGATGATCAAGGTCAAGTATGGGCCAAACACCTCCAACATTCAAGAAGTTGAAGTGACAGCCAGGAAAACGGACAGCCTCATTGCTCTATGGAAGAACTTGGCAAAGATTGAAAATCCATCGCAGTTTCAACCAAAGAAACCTGCGACCACGAGGCCGGGATTATGGGCCAAGAAACCCGTCCCAAAGTCCGAGAAGCCACCTACACCATCAAAGATGAAACAAGTGTGGCAAGTCAAGGCGCAGCCCTCTACATCCTCATCTCCAAGGATCGGGTCCGCGCCACCAAGCTAAACCCGTTGGAGAAGTCTTAGCCCGTCGGACTTTAAACGACACGGCCCTGGCCGCCAGGAAACCGGCATTATCATTCGGTTTGATTCTCTTTTCTTTTTGAACTTTTCCATTCCACCATATTTGCATTTGGATTTCTTTCCAAACCACTTTGCATATTATTTTCCTCCACCAAAAATTTATTTGGATTTTTCCGCCAGCATATTTGAATTTTTCCCTCGCCATGCATTTAAAAATCAAAATTTTCAAAAATACTTTTGCGTTCAAATGACTCATCTTTGGATGAAATTTTTGGACCACCCTTGTATCATCATGGAAAAGCCAAAAATATTTTTGCATGTTGAAATTTTTCATCAACATGTCGATTTTTGAATTTTTTTCGAAAAAATTTTGAATTCGAGGCAACCTTTTATTTGAAAATCTTTTTGAGCAAATATTTTGAGGAGTTTCTGGACATAGCAACCATGGTCAATCTCCATTTGGCCGTTGGGGGCTGTGGGCCAAAGAGGGAAGCAGGTGGGCCCCAGATGGGGTCGGCCGACCCCACTTGGCAGGTCGACCGACCCAGGGGTGCCGTTGGGCGCGCTCCCCTTTGCCCCAACGGTCACCTGTCCTGTCCTCTTTTCGAAAATGGCCGTTATGGCTCATGTATATGAGGAGGTGGCCGGCCACAAGCTCTCTCCCTCTCACACTCTCATTTCCACTCCTCAACTCACTTCACTCCATTGCTCTCAAGTTTTCCATTGTGCTCATTGAGTTCTTGCCTCAAAATTCTGCAAAAATATTTCTCCTTTGGTTTGCTTTGCAGTTTTGTTTTGGTTTGGTTTTCCGAGTTGCGTTTTCTCGCTTGCAAGAACACCGACGGTTTCATCGATTGGTTTTCACTCTCATAACCCGTTCGGAGTTTTCGTTCTTGCGTTCTTGCTCGACCTCGCTGCAGCATGAAGCGCGCCGGCAAAGCCTTCGCCTCACTGCTCCGGTCCGGGAGCACAGGCTCGGGTTCATCTCGACCTCGCACTCGCGCCCGCACCGCCACCGAGCAAGTGTCAAGCCCTCAACATGAAGCCGCAACGGAGGAACAAGCCAACACCGAGCATCGTCTTCTCGTCGACACCGACCTCGACTTGGTGGGCGACGAAGAGATGAGTGCCTACGAAGCTCTCCGACTCCGAACATTTGCTCCTACGCGAGCATTTGATCCGGAACTGCTGCAAAAGATTGGTATGGATGCTGAATTTTCTCGAGTATTTAAAGCAATAGGGTGGGATAAGTTTGCAAGTGTAGATGAGCAGGGTTCCCGCTTACTTACACTACAGTTTTTATGCACCCTACACGTGGTAGATGACGGTATTACCTTTCGGTTTTTCCGGGAGGAATATCATTTGACATGGAAAATCCTTAGTCAATGCCTCGGCTTTAATTCTCGCTGCACCATTGATGTTGATAGTTCGATTCCGGTTTACTCAAAGTTAGCTTTTTGGCAAGAATTCTCTGCATCTCCTACTTGTGAGAAACCCCGAACTAATCATATTCATCATCCTACCTTGCGCTTGTTGCACATGTGGCTTGGCATTACCTTGTTTCCTAGAAGTGATATTAGGATTGTGCGCGAGGATGATCTGAAAATTCTTTATGCTATGGTTGAGAAAATAAAGATTGCTCCTGTCATGTCCATGATTGCTCAGTGGTTAGAAAATTTTAGAATGACTGGACCGATTGAGTGCACCTCGTTGATTACACGTATTGCTGCGGGTGTTGGTGCTTTGCATGATGCTAATGTTGCTTATCTTGATACACCCCGCTCTCTTATCACCGAGGATTATCTTATTCAAGGTCATACACTTAAGCATGGTCCAAATAATTCTCTCATATTCTATTATGTCGGTTATACAAATGAATTCCCGTTACCTAACCGGGAACTTCGTTTGTATGGCTGTAAAAACCTAACCACACCTCTCGAAAAAGAGGAAGCTGCACGCAGGAGTACTTCTTCTCGCAGGAGGACACGCAGGCCGGAGCCGACCGCCGACACCGGGATACCCGCACCGCAGCCCATGGCCTATGCACATGGGCCAAGCTACGGTCACGCCGGGTATGGTCCCGGTGGGTACACCACTCCACCACCGTTCGAGGTCGGCGGCTCGTCGCAGCAGGGTGCGGGCCAAGCCCAATGGACGCACCCTTCCCGCGCGCAATGGGAGGAAATCTCCTCCGATTCGACGTCCTACTCACCACGGGCCGGTGGGCGGCGTTCGTCTGCAGCTCGTGATCCATATCTTGAGCAGCAAATGAATGCGCTCACCGAGCAAATGGGACGCATCGAGACTCGAGGAGAGGACGTTGAGTACACTCTCAACCAACACGTCCTGCAGACCCATCAGTGGCAAGAAAACACAAATGCCCAGCTCACCAACCTCACCAACATGACGCAGCAGGGCCAAGCCGATATGTTGGCTTACTTTCGCCACACCGGGTTCGATCCTCGACATCACCCATGAGCAAGAACAAGCTTGGGGGGATGCCATACCCCCCGCTAAGGTATCATGTATCGCAACTTGTATCCTTTTGTTTCTTTTGTTTGCTTGTTCTTGCACCTCTCATGAAAAATACCAAAAAAAAAAATGATAAATCTGAAAATAAAATAAAAATGACAAAACTAAAAAGAACAAAAATAGTCTTTAGTGTGGTTTCTATTTTTTCGTAGTTTCTCTTCATATGCGAGTATGAGTGCTTAGCCTTCCTTATGTTGAGATGATGAATAGTTGCTCTGTTTTATCTCTTGTTTGTACCTAGTCACAACTTAGTGCTCTCCCAAGTTTTGAGACTTTTTGGCTTATGCTTACCTAGAACTTGAAACTTGTGGGCTGCATGGTGCTTGATCTAAGTCTAAGTTGTTGTGAGATATGATATGGTACAAATAGGGCTGCCATGATCTTGTTCAAAGTAGGACTTGACTTCCGGAGTTTTATTTTACAAAATACAAAAAAATGATAAAGTTCCTCAATGATCAAAAATTCCTACCAAAGCCATATGTTGTTCTTACATTGCAAACCCTTACACATATGCTGCTTGTCATTGCATTGAGCTTTATCAAAATTGTGTGACCCTAGTGAGAAGCTTGTCATACTCTCATTGATCAAGATCACGTACACTCCACCTCGCATGCTAAACTTCTACACTGGAAGTTAAGCAATACCACCACACTTTCCACCAAAATAAATACTCCAAAAATTCATTGTTACCTCTCTCTCAAAATGTATCATTGGAGACATGGCTATGCAAAAGAAAGAAAAAGAATAATCCCCTGCTCATACAAAAGTAGAGCATGATGAAGAAAAATGGGGAATAAAGAAAGAAAAATGTTGAGAAAAAGAAAAAGCAAGATAGCCATGTTCTCCTCAAAAATTCAAAAAGAGAGAGAGGAAACAAATAAAAAGGAGTATAGTTCTTCCACCTCACCACCACCTTATACACACATGCACATCTTGATCAAGGTTGTATGACTTGCATTCTCCATGGATCCACTCTTTTGGTTCAGCAATATGTGTGATGCAAGTATGCCCCATATCATCCCTACCTTGAGCTCCACATACAAGCCTTAGAAGTAGGATGACAAAGAGGCAACACAATAATGCCTTGGTGAGGAATATACACTTATTGAGCGATTTGAGAGCATCATTTGAGGAACTTTGCTTTTATTTCAAAACTTTTGAAAACCTCCGGACAATAAAAGTCAAACAATGGACAAGTGATTGGTGCTCTGTTATAACCGTTCTATCTCTCAACCGCCCAAGACAAGGAAAAAGCCATACGCCCCATAAGGAGTAAGGTAAAGGGTGAGTTGCCATGCCAACTTTTTCAACTCAAAGGAGAGTATTTTGTTGTGTGCATGGTACCTATGAGATATGAAACATTGTAGCAACTCCTGATCAACATCCTAAGTCCTACTTCTTGCTCGGGACGAGCAAGGAGGACAGCTTGGGGGAGTTGTTGACGGTCCTTAGACCCAGTTTTTGACCGTCAATTAGCTCTATAAATAAGGAAGAACTAACACTTGTTACTTGCATTTTGTTATCAAATAACCTATTTCCACGTGTACCTCTAGATTTGGATGTGCAGGTGGAAAACAGGGATTTCCAGGTGTAAACAAGGCCCAAGGCGACGATTCCAACACGTCCATCAAACGACGCTCGCCGCGGGAATATAATTCAAGGATTAAAGGCCCAGAATCACCCAGAATATCAACTGAGGCCACGCACCTGGAAAAGAGGCTAAAAGGCCGAGGGGAGCCAACCTGCCAAAGCCCAGCCCAGGGGGGCCAGGGCCAGGTCGGCCGACCCCAAACCCTAGGTCGGCCGACCTGACAGGGAGGCCCCCTGGGTCCATCTTCTTATGGCGGTTTGCAACCGACTTCAGGAGGTCGGTTCCACCTGCAATCAATGCCACCGACCTACGGAACCGCCTCAATTCCACCGCCTTTGAGGGCTATAAATAAAGGGGTACCCCCTCCCCTTGGAAGACACACAACACAAGAGGCTCATTCCCTCCTCCACACATCCAGAGCTAGGGGCTCTCTAGTTAGGCTTAGGCTGAGTAGTTGGGCTGCCCTTTTGGCTCCCAAGTCCCTTGGAGAGTTTGGGGTATATTCCCTTGTATCCTTTTACTCTCTTTGTAAGACTTATTTCTTTATCAATGGAATATCATCGTTCTTGTAGTAGTTATGTGCTTATGCTAGTTCATCGTTCATCCTTGATCTTGGATGAACGTTCTTCGTTCGTTCATGTTCGTTCATCGTTCGTTCATCGTTCATCGATGTTCGTTCATGATCGTTCATCGTTCGTTCGTCGTTCGTTCATACTCGATCATCGGTTAACGATGATCGTTCTTCATCGTTCATCGTTCGTCGCTCGTTCTTGAGCGACGAACGCCTATGCTTAACGTAGTGCTAGCTTTGATCCTTTGTCTAAGTAATCGCTTGCTAGACCTAGTTGTTCCTTTTGCTTAGTCATCGGGTCCATTGTCTTGCAAGAGTGCTCTAGGTTTATCGCCTTGCGAGGTGCCTCGAGGGATCTAGAGTTGTGGTTAGTTACGCTAGCATGGTGCTAGGGCTTCCTTTCCACCCTTGGATGCGTGTTCGTGCCCCACGGTTTGTAGAGGTAGGCGGCAGGTGGTGACAGCCCTGTCCGTCCCTTGTAATCCTCCACGTTCGGGTATGGCGTAGGAGTATATATGAAATGTCCGAGATTGGGGCAGACTCTGATCGCTGGATCTCCCGATGATGGCTCGGCAGTAGAACAGCTTAGTCTTGGCTTGTGTGCAGCTTAGGCTATAGGTAGATGCTACGCACGCTACTTGACGATGTACATTAGGAGTAGCAGTTCTTCTTACTTAACCTTAGTCTAGCCTAGAGCCGCCTCTCGCCTTTTATCAGAGAGTGGAAATGCCTGCTGTGTGTGTCGCACTATCCTCTATCCATACATTGCCTTACCCCTGTATTTGGATATTGGTTATGATCTATCATTTGTAACACCATGAGTATAAGTACACACTTGTCAACCACGTCTTCCTTTGGGAAAATATAAATAACGATACCCTGGAATACTCTCGGGTGAAATGCTACAACGGGTTATCCGTGCGCTTGCGGATTATCTTTTATGATTAAATACTAATAATACATATCTGGCACTCGTTGCTAGTTGTGGATTATTATGTATCCTAAGCAAGTAACTTAACCCCAGGTATTTCTGGCGCCGAACCGGGAATATTCACTCTAGGCCTAACCAGCCTAAGGTGGTGTTTTCTGTTTGGTGTAAGAAATACCAACACCTGTGAGGGAGAGTCGACGCGGGGTCGGACTTTCCTTACAAGCGACTCTGGATTATCAACGAAGTTTTCCGGCAGGTTGAATCCACGCATACACTATCCTGTTTTCACATCAAAGAGAGAAAACAGATCAAGGTTAGCCTGCAATGGAAATGGTTAAATCACATCAAGTGTAATCATGAGTACTCATTGTATACACTTGTCAACAATTGTCTTCCCCGGCAACGGCGCCAGAAATGCTTGTTGGTATTTCTTACACCAAACAGAAAACACCACCTTAGGCTGGTTAGGCCTAGAGTGAATATTCCCGGTTCGGCGCCAGAAATACCTGGGGTTAAGTTACTTGCTTAGGATACATAATAATCCACAACTAGCAACGAGTGCCAGATTGTATTATTAGTATTTAATCATAAAAGATAATCCGCAAGCGCACGGATAACCCGTTGTAGCATTTCACCCGAGAGTATTCCAGGGTATCGTTATTTATATTTCCCAAAGGAAGACGTGGTTGACAAGTGTGTACTTATACTCATGGTGTTACAAATGATAGATCATAACCAATATCCAAATACAGGGGTAAGGCAATGTATGGATAGAGGATAGTGCGACACACACAGCAGGCATTTCCACTCTCTGATAAAAGGCGAGAGGCGGCTCTAGGCTAGACTAAGGTTAAGTAAGAAGAACTGCTACTCCTAATGTACATCGTCAAGTAGCGTGCGTAGCATCTACCTATAGCCTAAGCTGCACACAAGCCAAGACTAAGCTGTTCTACTGCCGAGCCATCATCGGGAGATCCAGCGATCAGAGTCTGCCCCAATCTCCGGACATTTCATATATACTCCTACGCCATACCCGAACGTGGAGGATTACAAGGGACGGACAGGGCTGTCACCACCTGCCGCCTACCTCTACAACCGTGGGGCACGAACACGCATCCAAGGTGGAAAGGAAGCCCTAGCACCATGCTAGCGTAACTAACCACAACTCTAGATCCCTCGAGGCACCTCGCAAGGCGATAAACCTAGAGCACTCTTGCAAGACAATGGACCCGATGACTAAGCAAAAGGAACAACTAGGTCTAGCAAGCGATTACTTAGACAAAGGATCAAAGCTAGCACTACGTTAAGCATAGGCGTTCGTCGCTCAAGAACGAGCGACGAACGATGAACGATGGAGAACGATCATCGTTAACCGATGATCGAGTATGAACGAACGACGAACGAACGATGAACGATCATGAACGAACATCGATGAACGATGAACGAACGATGAACGAACATGAACGAACGAAGAACGTTCATCCAAGATCAAGGATGAACGATGAACTAGCATAAGCACATAACTACTACAAGAACGATGATATTCCATTGATAAAGAAATAAGTCTTACAAAGAGAGTAAAAGGATACAAGGGAATATACCCCAAACTCTCCAAGGACTTGGGAGCCAAAAGGGCAGCCCAACTACTCAGCCTAAGCCTAACTAGAGAGCCCCTAGCTCTGGATGTGTGGAGGAGGGAATGAGCCTCTTGTGTTTTGTGTCTTCCAAGGGGAGGGGGTACCCCTTTATTTATAGCCCTCAAAGGCGGTGGAATTGAGGCGGTTCCGTAGGTCGGTGGCATTGATTGCAGGTGGAACCGACCTCCTGAAGTCGGTTGCAAACCGCCATAAGAAGATGGACCCAGGGGGCCTCCCTGTCAGGTCGGCCGACCTAGGGTTTGGGTCGGCCGACCTGGCCCTGGCCCCCCCTGGGCTGGGCTTTGGCAGGTTGGCTCCCCTCGGCCTTTTAGCCTCTTTCCAGGTGCGTGGCCTCAGTTGATATTCTGAGTGGTTCTGGGCCTTTAATCCTTGAATTATATTCCCGCGGCGAGCGTCGTTTGATGGACGTGTTGGAATCGTCGCCTTGGGCCTTGTTTACACCTGGAAATCCCTGTTTTCCACCTGCACATCCAAATCTAGAGGTACACGTGGAAATAGGTTATTTGATAACAAAATGCAAGTAACAAGTGTTAGTTCTTCCTTATTTATAGAGCTAATTGACGGTCAAAAACTGGGTCTATGGACCGTCAACATTAAGCAACCCAACCAGGACTCAAGCATGCGAAGCATCAGCTACCCATACCATGACATACTAGTTTAAGGCGACAAGGAAAAGTAAACAAGTTCTAGTAAACCCTATAGCATAGGTAGCCCATCATATTGACACAAGCATGCAGTTTGTAAATAAAACATTTCAAGGATAGGCGCAAAGTGCATCAAGGACACTTGCCTTCGTCGTGAGAAGGCTGCTGCTCGTAGGTCTCAAACTCTTGGTACTGCAGCTCCTCGGGCCACTGCTCCTGCGTTCCCTCTATTCATACGCGCGTACACATACACAAGCAAGTACATACAATCAATACCACATATGCAACAGTACAAAATCAACATGTAAATGCAATGATATGAAAGAGCATGATTTTCTGAGAAAAACGGCGCAAGAACGGCTTAATTCGGAGCTAGGGATCAAAAGTTATAGGGTTTTGAAGTCCTAGGGCTTAAACGTAAATTTACAGAAGCTACGAGGGACTTATATGTAATTACAAAAAAGTACAGGGGTCTCGATGCAAAATGGTTTGGACTAAAACATAATTTAAATAAAGTACAGGGTGGTTTGTGTAAAATTATAGGACCGGAAAATAATTTAATTAAAGTAGAAGGGCTTAACTGCAAAACTACCTTTTTAAACCGGAAAAAGGATTTAAATTAAAACTGTGCTGACTGTGTAAAGGGTGTGCTGACGTGGCTGCTGACTGGGATTATGAAGCGACACGTGGCAGCGCGTGATTGGCTAGCGAAGGGGTAAGTTGGGTTCTAATCTCGGCCGTTCAACACAGATGGGCGGTTGAGATCTCTCCGGCCGGTTTATGGTCGCCGGCGGCGACCGGGCGGCGCTCCCGCGGCGGAGGATCGCCGGAGTTGGCCGGGAAACGGCGGTCCGACGTCTAAAACTCGCCGCGACTACTCTAAAAGGAAGACAAGGACGCGGGGGTCTCACCTAGGTGGTCGCGCAGCGTCGGGAAGAGGCGGAAGAGGGTCGGCGACGGCGATCGGTGGCGGAAAAGTGTCGTGCTCGTCGGGGATGGTCTTCCGGCGGCGACGGCTCGACGAGAGGTGGTCGGGGAGGTTCTCCGGGGTCCTGCGAACGACGCGGGTGGGTAAACGAGCCGAGAGAGAGGCCGAAACGGCGGGGCGAGGAAAAGGGGCGAAAGCTCACCGGCGGCGGGGGAAAACTCGATGCGACGGCGCTGGAGCGGGGAGAACTCGCGGCGGGTGGATGGGGTGGTAGCACGGGGTCGGGTGGGGTTTATATAGGGCGAGAAGGGGCTAGGGTCTCGCGGCGCGGCGTCAAATCCCAAGAAATCCGGCGAGGCGGCGGCTCCATTTCTTGCGCGGGGAAACGAGGGAAAGTCCGATGATTCGATCGATTAGCAGAGGGAAAGGGGAGAGGGGATCGCGGCGAATCCGGCGGTGTGGTCGGCTTGACGCAGAAGGGCGCGCGGCGGCTTCCATTTGAACGGCGGCGGCGCGATTTTGGAAGGGCCGGCTGGCTGCTTCGGGAAGAAGAAGGAAGGCGGGGCCCGCTTGTCGGTGGGAGGAAGAGAGGGAAAAGGAAAAAGGCCAGATGGGCCGGGGAAGGAGGGTTTCGGCCCAAATAGGTTTAGGAAATTTCTTTTCGTTTTCTAATTCTATTTCCTGCCCTCTTTTCTATCTAGTTTCCATAAATCGTTTTAGGAAATAATTCCCACGCAATAAAATAAAATAAAAAGATCCAAAAATGCAGAAAGTGCATGAAATGATTTATGATGCCATGGATGCTGTGCAATATATTATTATTTAATTAAAGAAAATTTTTCCTAGGCTAAATATGTGAGCCCTATATTGCAAATGTTGGCAGTTTATAAAATTGTAAAAAGTAGGGTGTTACACATAAGAACCACCAACAGCCGGCCGGCCGACTTTGTCGCCGCCGCCTCTCCAAAGTCAAGCAGGGTGCTTCCACCGCCTTCACAAGCTATAAATTGGACCCCTCGGCCTCCGAAGCAATTCGCACCATCACACTTCATCGAAGTGTTCATTAGTTTAGTTGAGTAGTAGCTTTGGGAGTTAGAGTAGAGTAGAGTAGAGTGAGAGCTCTCTCGGGCTTCCGGAGTATTCTCGGAGTTCGGTATAGTTCTTTGTATCTTACTCTTGAGATATTATTTTATTCAATATAATTATATTTAGATTTATCTTTATTTATTTATTTTAGTAGTTCTTTTCTATTTAGTTTATTTATTCGTTAAGTAAGTGCTCGTAGAAGTCTTGTTGTGGGATTCGTGATTGTTGGAATAGCAAGTACGAGAGAGTGCCGTCGTCGGAGATGACGTCGTGTGAAATCTGTGCTTGTTCATTCTTAGATATGACTGCTCCGTTGATCAAGAGTAGCTCCTCTAGGCGGGTTGTAAGCATGGCGCTTAGATCTTGGCCTATGCACGTTTGGCACCCAACCCCACGGAGGATGGTAGCCGCGAGTGTATGTGACAGCTGCACCGGTCTCTGTAATCCACCACGTAAGGGTTTGACTCAGCAGGGTCTTAATTATAGCATACGGTTCCCTAGGTTTGAACTAGCGTCATCGGTTAACCTAGCACGTGTGTGCCCCGAAACGACATGACTTGTATGTGTATGAGCTTAGCTAGAGTAAATAATCTTTGTAGACTTGACTGCTAGAAAAGTAAATAACAGATGAACATACAGGTAGCCTTAACTCTATCTCGTTGCTCTCCCAAATGTATACTATGATTTATTTCTTTTATTACCTTGGATTTGAGGATGTGTGTGCCACCCTTATCTATCATGCCTATCTTACCCCCGTCTCAAGTATAGTTGATACATTATTTCTTTCTCCAAATTATCCAATGCATAGTTATTTTTCAGCTTCCTATTGCTCTGCTTCCCTGCGGAAATATAAATACGATAACCCTGGAATACTCCAAGGTGAAATGCTACAATGGTGATCCGTGCGCTTGCGGAATTAATGAATTTAATTTTATCGCATAAGAACCGCCAACAAGCATTTCTGGCGCCGTTGCCGGGGAAGTAGCAGCTAGGAACTGATTAAATGCATTGAAGTTTGTGAGAAGAGTAATTATCACTTACTTTTGCGGGCTTACCCTTGTCCTGGTTTCTCTTCTTGTGAAAATTTGAAACAGGACTGTGCATGACTGGTTTCGACCTACCAGAAAACTTCCACCCAGACCCCGAACAGTTCTTGAGAAGGGTGAGGGCCAGGCTTACCCCTCCTCCCACCCACGCTCGATCGAAAGTTCTGGCTCTTGAAGGATCCCTTCCGACGATTGTCGATCGCCCCCAGTCTTCATCAGCAAACAACAACATGGGTGATCCGATCGAGAAGACGATCAATGACTTCTCCGCGCCAACTACGGAGAACATTCGCGTGGGTCCCAACCCGCTGTTGGCGTTTCTTACATACAGACATTAAATTCAGCTCCGCAAGCGCACGGAACACCATTGTAGCATTTCACCCGGGAGTATTCCAAGGTTACCGTATTTATATTTTCCTCAGGGAAGCAGGGCTAAGAATATCGTGAATTAACAAAGAGTTATCTATTATTTATAATTTGCAAACTAGACCAAAGCAGGGATACATATATGATATGTGTGTGGCACTCAGGAGAACATCCATCGATATAATTAACAAGGAGTTAGCATTTAGTTTGGGAGAACAATGAGCAGAAGGTATCAATTAGCCTAGGTGTTAGCATTTATGATTTCCTGATAGTCTACAATTATTTACTTAAGCTTTCATTACAGATACGTTCCTGTTATCGGGGCACGGATGTGCTAGGTCTGCTGGAGCAACCCAGGGAACCACCCGCTATAATTAAGACCCTGCTAGGTCCAACCCGGACGTGGTGGATTACAGAGACCGGTGTAGCTGTCACATACACTCGCGGCTACCATCCTCCGTGGGGTTGGGTGCAAACTCACGTCTAGAATAATTCCTTGAACCATACAAGCAATCATCCTAAATAATTTACCCTAAGCTTTTGGGGCAAACCACCCATATAGTAAATCCGAATAAATTACTTGCGTATAGACCAGCGGGTAATCTATCCTTATCTACCATTGCATGGACGTGGAACCAACACAGGAATTTCTCTATAATAATTACTTAAATAAATAAATGTAAACTAAAAGAAAACTAAATTAAATAAATAAGAAAATAAATAAATAAGAAAATAATTATATTAAAGAAAGTATGAAAGAAAAGATACACGAGAACTTTACCCAAACTCCGAAGAGAACTCCGGAGCTCCGAGCGAAGCTCTCACTTCTACTCTAACTCCCATGACTCCCATGACTAAAATACTAATCCTATTCTAATCTACACAAGTGGAATGATCTCCCATGAGAAAGAGCGTGACCCTACTTGGGGTCTTCTCTTCTCAAGTGTGATGGTGCAGGTTGGAAGTGAGGGGGAGGTCCTCTATTTATAGAGTGAGGCTTCCTTGGGAGAGTGGAGAAGGTCCCTTCATCTTAGGAGAATCTTGTGGATATTCCTCACTTGCCGACGTCTTCCTACTTGGTCGGTGCACCAAGTTAGCTCCCCACCGCCTCTGGAACCGACTGGAAAAAGATGGGCCGATTCGGAGAAAAGAGTAGGCCGGCCGGCCTAGGCCTAGGCCGGCCGGTGGGCTTTTCTCTCGGAATGCGTCGAATTTTTGTGGGCTGGCCTCTCATGATGTGCCCATTAAGATCCTCGGTCCAGCTCGGTGATTTGACGCCTTTTTGAGTGGTTGATGGGCTTGTTTGTTGGGCCTTGCGCAGTGGTCGATACTCCGGGCTGGGAAATATTTGTTGGCCATTTGATCCTTGATGTTTGAGCCCATTAGGAGATGCCGGAGGCTGCTGGACCATGTTGAGATCCAACATAAGCCAGCCGACCTATGATGGGGCCGGCCGGTAGGCTTTTGCTCCCATTTGCAATGGATTTCCTCCTGCATCCAAATATTCACCAAAACTCGTGGAGTAGCATTATTCCTATCTACTATGCACGAAATCTTGGTGTTATGCTTTTATTTACCGGTAGGGTGGCGGTCAAAACACGGTTTAACGACCGCCAACAACCTCCCCAAGCTTAAACTTTGCTCGTCCCGAGCAAACTCAACTCAGGGTAGCGGCGGATCAGAAGTTACAAAGAAGCGCCCCATGGGTAATGAAGATGCAACAACATACTCCCTAAACAGTGGTAAGTTTACGAGAGCACAAAATATTCATGAGTGTTGCAAAAATCGTGGGGCTCATATGTCACACCTTGTCATGCAGCATTGAAGACTAGAACGGCACTTTCGAACAAGTACACAATTCTAGCAGGTATGCATCTAGAGTTTTTATGTGCTGCAAGGTAAGGTGCAAAAATTCTCCTTCGTTTTGGCAGGCACTTTTCTTACCAGCCAATGTGAGTCTATTCCTACAAGCTTCACTCATCCTACCTTCTACCAAATTGAGGCTTTGTATGTGGAGCTTGGTAAGGAATGCACAAATGTCATGCATTTATTATAAAGCTAAAGAATGAGTCTCAATCAACATAGCAACTCCATTTATTTTGGTCATAAGGAATGATGTGATGGAGGGGAGAAAATGAACTCACACTCGTGGAAGGGGGTTTTGAAAAAAATTGGTCCTTTATTTTGCTCAAGATGTTTATGATAAGAACCATATAGCCATTGACTTTTGTCAAGCAACCATGGAGTTTTTTTTTTTTAACTACTCCATGGTGCAAGGGGTCATAAATTTTGAATGGTTCAAGGAAACATTTTGAAATATTCTTGAGCATTTTGGATGGACCAAAAGTTTTGCAAACTCTGAAAAATATTTGGTTGATTTATCCAAACATTCCCTTTTTTATTTGGTGGAGAGAAATTTCGAAAACACACGCGAAGGAATTATGACCAAAATTAGGAGTGCTTAGTTTCAAGAGTACATCAAACCTTAACAACACTCAATGCATAAACAAATGGCTATGAGTGGGGCTGTTTCGAATATTATGATATGGCTCTGGTAGGTAAATAAATCCTCACACTAAGAGAAGTGTGCCAAAACAGAAGGGTTTTAGGTACTTGCAGCGATTTAAGAAAAACATCTCTGGATGAATCCATACTAAGAAATTGCAACAAGTCCTAATCATGCCATATCACAATCCACAATGCTCAGACTTGGTGTAACAAATGCAACCCACGGAAATAAGCAAGACTCATTATGTGATCATGCTCAAATAAAAAATAACACGTATGTCTGGAGTAGAGGTTGCATCTATGCGACACATGGGAAGCTAATTTGTAACTCGATCATCATTTCCCTTATGCGTAGTATAACACCAAGATTCTAGCATTTATTCGAAACAGGGAGTTTATTTATTCAAGGAAAGTTTAGCAATACTTACCTGGGGTCCTCCCCAAGCTTGAGGCTTTGCAGGACTTAAGCTTGAATAGGCCGCTTCCTCCATTCTTCTTGTGTCTGGCGGTCCTTCCCCAAGCTTAGCTCTTGCAACTATGTGCAAAGCTAAGCGATTAAATCTTCATTTGAAGGTACTAGGTCCGCCTGGTTGGTTTTTCCTTCTTGAATTATGTGCCTTCCGTGTTGCCTGATGTACTTGGTTTGCTCTCAAAAGGATCCCTGCAATGGTTAGTACAAATCCATTCGTCTACAATCGACACATCTCTATAGTTCCATTGATCAACCTAGACACCACGTCTAATTCGATCAATTATGTGAGGAGAGCAGAAGCGACATACTCTCCTTCTATCATGAAAGTATCATAGAGACGTGTATTTTTCTGTTGGTTGAACGGCCACCGGGCATAATCTCAATGGAGAACAGAGGCACAGAAGTGATCTTCACCCAACCAACAGAAAGAGACGCAGGCGATTGATTTATGACTAACAATTTAACCACAACCCACATCATCAAAAGAAATTCGAGAGCACGGGTATGGTCATAAAGATTTGCAGCTTATTTTCACCAGAGAGCAAGTCAATGTACTTTTGCATTCACAAAGCACGGAACGATTCAGGCAGCATTTATTTATTTTATTTTATATATATTATATATTTTTTTTATTCTGAAAGGCGAGGGTATATGACAAGGAAAACATGGAATAAATGCGTGTGCGTACCTGGCGGTTCCTCCCCAAGCTTAGCCTTTGCAGTCGAATGCAAGGCTAAGCTATAGATCTCTTCTTTGAAGTCTTGGTTTCGCCATGTATGTTTTCCTTCTTCCTGTCATAAAAAAAATCCAACCTTTCTCTATATATATTATTATTATTATTATTATTATTTTTGAAACAAATTCCGGGCCTATGATTGGGCACTCAGATTTTTATTTTTATTAAATTTTTTTATTATTTTTTTTCAAAATCCCCACGCCTATGATTGGGCGCTCGGGTTCTTTTTTTTTTTTAAGTTTTCTTTTTTGAAAGCCCGAGGCCTATGATTGGGCACTCGGTTTTTTTTTTTAAATGCAACGGGTGGGATGGAGGGAAATTAAATATGCAGATGGATTGAAAAGAAATCAATGCAAACGCGATGGTGATATGCTCAAACAAAATGCAGGTGGATGCTTAGTCTAGCAGCAAATTAATCATAACAGATAATCGATGTCAATCACAGATATCTTAAACCATTGCTTCCCCGGCAACGGCGCCAGAAATGCTTGTTGGCGTTTCTTACATACAGAGATTAAATTCAGCTCCGCAAGCGCACGGAACACCATTGTAGCATTTCACCCGGGAGTATTCCAAGGTTATCGTATTTATATTTTCCTCAGGGAAGCAGGGCTAAGAATATCGTGAATTAACAAAGAATTATCTATTATTTATAATTTGCAAACTAGACCAAAGCAGGGATACATATATGATATGTGTGTGGCACTCAGGAGAACAGCCATCGATATAATTAACAAGGAGTTAGCATTTAGTTTGGGAGAACAACGAGCAGAAGGTATCAATTAGCCTAGGGGTTAGCATTTATGATTTCCTGATAGTCTACAATTATTTACTTAAGCTTTCATTACAGATACGTTCCTGTATATCGGGGCACGGATGTGCTAGGTCTGCTGGAGCAACCCAGGGAACCACCCGCTATAATTAAGACCCTGCTAGGTCCAATCCGGACGTGGTGGATTACAGAGACCGGTGTAGCTGTCACATACACTCGCGGCTACCATCCTCCGTGGGGTTGGGTGCAAACTCACGTCTAGAATAATTCCTTGAACCATACAAGCAATCATCCTAAATAATTTACCCTAAGCTTTTGGGGCAAACCACCCATATAGTAAATCCGAATAAATTACTTGCGTATAGACCAGCGGGTAATCTATCCTTATCTACCATTGCATGGACGTGGAACCAACACAGGAATTTCTCTATAATAATTACTTAAATAAATAAATGTAAACTAAAAAGAAAACTAAATTAAATAAATAAGAAAATAAATAAATAAGAAAATAATTATATTAAAGAAAGTATGAAAGAAAAGATACACGAGAACTTTACCCAAACTCCGAAGAGAACTCCGGAGCTCCGAGCGAAGCTCTCACTTCTACTCTAACTCCCATGACTAAAATACTAATCCTATTCTAATCTACACAAGTGGAATGATCTCCCATGAGAAAGAGCGTGACCCTACTTGGGGTCTTCTCTTCTCAAGTGTGATGGTGCAGGTTGGAAGTGAGGGGGAGGTCCTCTATTTATAGAGTGAGGCTTCCTTGGGAGAGTGGAGAAGGTCCCTTCATCTTAGGAGAATCTTGTGGATATTCCTCACTTGCCGACGTCTTCTTACTTGGTCGGTGCACCAAGTTAGCTCCCCACCGCCTCTGGAACCGACTGGAAAAAGACGGGCCGATTCGGAGAAAAGAGTAGGCCGGCCGGCCTAGGCCTAGGCCGGCCGGTGGGCTTTTCTCTCGGAATGCGTCGAATTTTTGTGGGCTGGCCTCTCATGATGTGCCCATTAAGATCCTCGGTCCAGCTCGGTGATTTGACGCCTTTTTGAGTGGTTGATGGGCTTGTTTGTTGGGCCTTGCGCAGTGGTCGATACTCCGGGCTGGAAAATATTTGTTGGCCATTTGATCATTGATGTTTGAGCCCATTGGGAGATGCCGGAGGCTGCTGGACCATGTTGAGATCCAACATAAGCCGGCCGGCCTATGATGGGGCCGGCCGGTAGGCTTTTGCTCCCATTTGCAATGGATTTCCTCCTGCATCCAAATATTCACCAAAACTTGTGGAGTAGCATTATTCCTATCTACTATGCACGAAATCTTGGTGTTATGCTTTTATTTACCGGTAGGGTGGCGGTCAAAACACGGTTTAACGACCGCCAACACCCGCGCATCACCAACAAGGACTACGAGCTCAAGCCAGCCTTGATCAACATGATCTTGGCTAGTCCTTTCTGTGGGAAGCCGTCGGAGGATGCAAATGCTCACCTCCAAAGGTTCCTGATGACGTGCAACACTTTCGTTATAAAGGATGCACCTCAGGACGCTATCCGACTGCAGCTTTTCCCTTTCTCTCTGTTGGGGAAGGCTCTTCAGTGGTTCTACGCGAACCTAGAGTCTCTCGACACGTGGACGGCATACTCCGATGCCTTCCTCTCCAAGTTCTTCCCGCCGTGCAAAACGACTGCCCTGCGGAACAAGATATCGGGCTTCCAACAGCTCGCAGATGAGTCGACCGCGGAAGCCTGGGACAGGATGCAGTAGTACGTTCTCTCATGCCCACACCATGGCACGGAGGAATGGCTCCTCATACGGAGTTTCTACCACGGTTTGAGGCCGTCCGCTCGAGAGCACCTCGACGCCGCAGCAGGCGGCTCCTTCTTCTCCCTTAGCGTGAAGAACGCTAAGAAGTTGATTGAGAAGGTGGCGGCCAACCAGACTCATGGTGAACGCCAAGCGGCGAACACCAAGACCCGTGGAGTGCACCAAGTGGAGACGATGGACATGCTCGCCATCAAGCTCGATCAGCTACTCCGCAAGGTGGAGTCTCCACAGGACCTGCAAGTTGCGGATTCCCGCATGACATGTGAGGAATGCGGCAACGTGGGGCATACGGGCATCAATTACCCAAATGCGAGAGAGGAATGCAATTTCCTCAACAATGGCAATGGGTACTGCTCCCAGAACAACTACGGCTGGAACTCCAGGCCCGACCTCTCCTTCAACAAGAATCAGGGAGGTAACAATGGTAATCTTTCCCGTTATGAGCCCTCTATCAAAGATCTAGTTCTCGGCCAGGTCAAGATCAATGACAGCATTAGTAAGAAATTTCTTACTACCGACAAGGCTTTAGAGAGCATAGATGCCAAGCTAGAGTCGTTCAGCACTGCTCTGCAAAATCAGCTAAGCCATAACAAAATGCTAGAAACGCAAATAGCGCAAATAGCTTCAGCTGTGCAGGCTCCTCGTACGAAGGAGAGTGTTAGTGCTATCACCACCAGGGGAGGAAGAGGTACTGTGGACCCACCTTACCCCAAGGGTGCAGAGAGAAAGACACCAAATGCAGCCCCCAAGGAGAAGGCCGGTAAAAAGGTTCCAGAAAAGAAGGTCCCTGAAGAGGAAGACGCCGAGAAGGAGAGCTCCGAGGAGGAACCAACGACAGATCCTCCCGTTGAGCAAGCTCCACCTAAGGCAGCACCCCATGAGTATTTTGACACTACAGGCCTGCCTTACCCCGACCGCAGGAAGAAGCTCACCGTGGATGAGCGCTTTGATAAATTTGTTGAGGCTATCCAACATATATATGTGCATATTCTGCTGCTTGATGCCATGCAGGTACCTACTTACACTAGGTATTTCCGGGACATCCTCAACAACAAGCGCCCCATTCCAGCAATGGAGGTAGTGAAGCTTACAGAAGAATGCAGCGCAGCCATTCTGAACATTCTTCCGGAGAAGAAGAAGGATCCAGGATGCCCTACTATCCCGTGTTCGATTGGCAGCCAGCACTTCTCTCAAGCGCTTTGTGACTTGGGTGCAAGCGTGAGCGTTATGCCCAAAACAGTATATGACAGGTTAAACTGTCCATTATCGCCTACGGCTATGTGCTTACAGCTCGCAGATCAGTCCGTTCGTCATCCTGCGGGTATTGCCGAAGACGTCCCCGTACAGATCAGAAACTTCTTCGTCCCCGTCGATTTCGTTGTGCTTGACATGGAGGTGGATGTCAAGACCCCTCTCATCCTTGGGACGCCGTTCTTGAGCACCACCAATGCCAACATCGACGTGGGGGCAGGAGAGATCCACTTGGACTTCAACGGCAGGGAAGAAACGTTCAGCTTCAAACCCAAGGTTGAACAATGCAAGCAAGTACGGGTCATATATGGAAAGGACCCAAGGAGAGTGGAGAAGATTGAGATTACTCCACCCATGCCACAACCAGACAAGCTCATTGCATACATGAGAGACTATCTGGAAAGAGAGAATGCAAGAAGGCTAGCAAAATATTGGAGGACTCCAAGGAGGATGCCTCAGCCGCCAAACACACCTCAAGCCCCTCTTACTCCTCCACAAGAAGGAGTAGGCGAGTCACAATCGCCTAAGAAGAGGAGAGCGAGGCGCTCAAGGAAAAAGAAGGCAGCTACGGTATCGACCGATGAGAGTACAACAAAGGCGCCTATTAAAGAAAAGGTCGCCGCCACCAACACAAAGAAGACAACCAAGATGTGGCGGAAGAAAGAAGAAACCTCTACCTCGCTAGATTCTCCAGCGAGCGAGGTCCAAACAAGTTGAAGACATGGAGAACGTCTAGCTCAAAGACGTAAAAATAAGAGCCCTCCTATTGGGGAGGCCATCCCAATCGTTATCCTAGCTAGGCCTAGCACTTGTTTTTCTTTTCATAAATCACAAAAACAAAATAAAAATTTGAAAAAAAAATTTAGAAATAACAAAAATAATAGGATTCCCGGCGATGCTCATTAGGGGCCAGCCACTTGTATCATCCTCGCTCTTTTTGCAGGTCAAGAAGGAGGAGGAAGAGCCTGAATCAAGCTTAAGTCTTACAAAGACTCAAGCTTGGGGAGGGCCCCCAGGTAAGAAGGAGTTCAATACAAGCTCGAGTCCTGCAAAGACTCAAGCTTGGGGAGGACCCCCAGTGTCACACCCGTTTTAATAAGGCAAAAACAGGTTTCCACTTGTGCGCCAGGATCAAGTTTCGCACAAATAGTGACTTCATAAATGGTAAACAAAATACATCCATATCCGAATTATTACATCGTATCATTATTACATAACGACTCTTGGTCCAATAAAATTACAATAAATTGCAGCGGAAATAAATTAACTAGCGAAGACGCCCAAGACTCCACAGGCAAATCGACCGGTGAATCGCCCGCCTAGTACTCCGCTCCATCGTCTTCATGGTACTCTGCTTCCCCTGTAGCTGAATGATGTTTTGGGGGATAGCCATGAGTACATAGAGTACTCAGCAAGTGTGGGAAAAATTATGACATGCAGGCAAGACAAGGAAGGCTAAAGGGTTTATTGCAGAAAAGCAAGTTTTATTTCACAAGTTTTAAATGCAACCTATTATTTTACTAAATGTGAGGCCAAACCCAAGAACTCATAGGTAAGACAACCATTCCCAAACCGAACCATTCGTACCATCTTCCAACCATCCATCTCCGTCCATCTAATCATGTGAGGGTTCCAGGCCGCTCTTGACCGTGAGCACGGCTGTCATGACAGTTTTACTTCTCTGCAGAGGTCGCGCCACTTTACCCACAAGTCGTGATTTCGTCCCCTGTCGCCAGGTGACTAGAAACCTCCCTGATGCCCGTGCTGATCAAGCACTTACACACTACCGAGGTGTGCGGCCAGGAGATCACTACGAGGCCTTTCCGAAGGGTCTTCCAGCGTGCACATGCCCACTAAGGTTCCGCCCCCGTCCATAAGTGATAGCCCTCAAACTAGCAGCTCATCACCCCAGAAGCCCCCTCTTGAGCCGTTCAGATCCAAGGGCAGTCCTCGTGACTCCCATTCCCCGCTCCGCCATTCGCACGTACAACACTGGAAGAACACCTAATTACTTAGCCAAGCTGCTCCCATAACAGTCTTGTGATGGCACTGTAGTCCCGGGTTGCCGCTCCACGAACCGGTCCTTAGGGTCTAGACAAGCATACCACCATTCCAACATGTGCCAACTGCACCATCCAACACATCCCGCTTGCCCAGATCCTACCTCATACTACAACATCATCATATCCAAGCCTTCCCATAAATGTGTAATGAGTAGAGATTAACAAAATTAATTATCACCCAACCAGGATTCAAGCATGCTAAGCATCAACTACCCATACCATGACATTACTAGTTTAAGGCGACAAGGAAAAGTAAACAAGTACTAGTAAACCCTATAGCATAGGTAACCCATCATATTGACACAAGCATGCAGTTTGTAAATAAAACATTTCAAGAATAGGCGCAAAGTGCATCAAGGACACTTGCCTTCGTCGAAGGGGAGTTGCTGCTCGAAGGTCTCAAACTCTTGGTTTTGGAGGTCCTCGGGCCACTGCTCTTGCTCTGACTCTACTCGATCATATACGCGCGCACATACACAAGCAAGCATACACAATAAATACCACATATGCAACAGTACAGAATCAATATGTAAATGCAATGATATGAAAGAGCATGATTTTCTGAGAAAAACGGCACAAGAACGACTTAATTCGGAGTTACGGATCAAAAGTTATAAGGTTTTGAAGTTCTAGGGTTTGAAAAGTAAACTTACAGAACTACGAAGGGCTAAAACGTAAAAACAGAAAATAACAGGGTCGGCGGCGACTGGGCGGCGCTATGGCGGCGGAGCATCGCCGGAGTTGGCCGGAGACGGCGCTCCGTCGAGCTAAACCTCGCCGCGCCTACTGGGAAAGGGAGAGGATGGCGCGGGGGTCTCACCAGAAGGGTCGCGCGGCGTCGGGATGAGGCGGAAGGGGGTCGACGGCGGCGATTGGCGGCGGGAAGGAGTCGTGCTCGTCGGGAACGGGGCTCCGGTGGCGGAGGCTCGTCGCGAAGCGGTCGGGGAGTGTCTGCGTGGTCCTGCGAACGTCGCGGAGGGGTCAGCGATGCGAGGGAGAGGCTGAGGCGGCGGGGCGACGTGCGGCGGCGGAATCTCACCGTCGGCGGGGAAGAACTCGTCGAGACGGCGCGGGAGCGGGGCAGCCTTGCGGCGCGTGGACGAGGGGTCAACCGGGGAGCTGCGGCAGGGTTTTTATAGGCCGGGAGGGTCTAGGGTTCACACGGTGCGGCTGATTTTCCCGAGAAGTCCGGCGATGGCGGTGCTCCGTTTCTTGCGCGAGAGGAGAGGAATCCGCGGCGGAATCTATCCGTTTGTTGGGGGATGTTGGAGATAAACTCGCGACGAATCCGAAGGTGAAGCCGGCTTGAAACGGGACGGCGCGCGCGGGCTCCAAATCGGCGGTGGCGCGCTTCTAGAAGAAGTCCGGCTGGTTGGCTCGGTGGGGAAGAAGACAGGGGCGGGGCCCGCGTGTCTGTGAGAGAAAGAGAGAGAAGAGGGAAAGAAGCCAGCTGGGCCAGAAAGAAAAGGGCTTCGGCCCAGATAGGTTTAGGAATTCCTTTTCTTTTTTCTATTTCGATTTACAGCCTCCTTTTCTAACTAGTTTTCAATATAAGTTTTAGGGATATTTCCCATGCCATAAAATAAAATAAACAGAAACAAAAATGCAGAAAATGCATGAAATGATTAATGATGCCATGGAATGCTGTGCAACATATTATAATTTATTTAAAGAAAATTTTCCCTAGGCTAATTATGTGAGCCCTACATTACTAATATCGGCATGTTTGATAATTGTAAAAGTAGGGTGTTACAAACCTACCCCCCTTAAAATGAATCTCGCCCTCGAGATTCGGTCGTTTCGTCGAAGAGATGAGGGTAGTCGGCTTTGAGATCCTCTTCACGTTCCCATGTCGCTTCCTCTGGCGAATGATGCCTCCACTGTACTTTGCACATTCGAATTACTCGGTTCCTGGTGACTCTTGCCACGGTCTCCAAAATTTTGATCGGCTGTTCGGTATAGGTAAGATCATTCTGAATATCCGCTTCTTCCATAGGTAGTTGCTCTTCAGGCACCCTTAGGCACTTCTTTAATTGGGACACATGGAACACGTCGTGCACATCTGAGAGATGAGGCGGCAACTCTAATTGATATGCCACTTCTCCTCTCCGTTCCAATACCTTGAAGGGACCAATGAAACGCGGGGACAACTTGCCCTTGACCTTGAACCGTCTAAGACCTCTAATGGGTGAGACTTTGAGATATACAAAATCTCCAGCCTCGAATGCCAAATCTCTTCGTCTGTTATCCGCATAACTTTTCTGTCTGGACTGTGCGACCTTTAGGTTCTCCCGTATGATCTGAACTTGTCTTTCTGCCTCTCTTAGTACATCGGGTCCGAAGACTTGGCTTTCTCCTGTCTCATTCCAGAACAGCGGTGTTCTACACCTCCTTCCATACAACGCTTCGAATGGCGACATCTTGAGACTTGCTTGATAGCCATTGTTGTATGAAAATTCCGCATACGGAAGGCTCTTGTCCCAACTCTTCCCATACTTTAGCGCACACGCTCTCAACATGTCTTCTAGAATCTGATTGGTCCTTTCTGTTTGGCCGTCGGTCTGAGGGTGATAAGCCGAACTGAAATTTAGCTTAGTATCCAAAGCTTCATGTACTTTATGCCAAAACTTTGAGGTGAATTGGCTTCCTCTATCCGACACGATCTTCTTGGGCACTCCATGTAAACAGACTATCCTTTCCATGTATAACTCTGCGAGTCGTGCTCCTGAATAGGTAGTCTTTACTGGGAGGAAATGAGCAACCTTAGTAAGCCGGTCGACAATAACCCATATTGAGTCATAACCACGTTGCGTGCGAGGTAACCCAACTATGAAGTCCATACCAATTTCTTCCCACTTCCACTCTGGAATCTTTAATGGTTGGAGAAGTCCTGCAGGCCTTTGGTGTTCTGCCTTAACTCGTTGGCAAGTGTCGCATAAAGCCACGTACTCTGCGACGTCTCGCTTCATGCCGTACCACCAATAACGAGTCTTTAAGTCTTGGTACATCTTGGTGCTTCCTGGATGGATGGAATATGCTGATTCATGTGCCTCCCTCAAAATCATATCCCGTATCTCTTTTTTGTCCGGTACACACATTCTCTTTCCCAACCATAACGTGCCTTGCTCATCCTCAGTGTAATCCGTAGCTACACCTTCCTTGATAAGCTTTCTGATCTCATTCAATTTCTCATCTTCAAGTTGACCCTTCCGAATCTCCTGCTCTAGTGTAGAGTCTACTTCCATAATTCCTGTCTCATGCACGAATCCAAGGTTAAGTCGTTCAAACTCCTTGCATAGCTCAGGTGGTAGCTCACGAACAAATAACTGGTTGCAGTGTGGCTTCCTGCTAAGGGCATCTGCCACTACATTAGCTTTTCCCGGATGGTAGTTGATTCCGACATCATAATCTTTGATCAACTCCAACCAACGGCGTTGTCTCAAATTCAAGTCCGTCTGCGTGAATATGTACTTGAGGCTCTTGTGGTCAGTATAGATCTCACATCGATGGCCAAGAATGTAGTGCCTCCATATCTTCAAAGCATGTACCACGGCTGCTAACTCGAGATCGTGAGTAGGATAGTTCAACTCGTGTTTCCTTAATTGCCTTGACGCGTAAGCCACTACCTGTCCTCCTTGCATGAGCACACATCCAAGTCCTTGCCTGGAGGCATCACAATACACATCGAAGCTCTTGCTTACATCTGGTAGCACTAGCACTGGGGCCGATGTCAATTTTCTCTTTAACTCTTCAAAGCTGGCTTGGCAGGCTTCAGACCACTTGAACTCCTTCCCCTTACCTAATAATTCTGTCATGGGCTTTGCGATCTTGGAGAAGTCCTTGATGAACTGACGGTAGTATCCTGCTAGTCCAAGGAAACTCCTGACGTCCGTCACATTCTGGGGCGACTTCCAATCAAGAACATCCTGCACTTTGCCTGGATCAACTGATACTCCTCCCTCTGAAATAATATGACCGAGGAATGCTACTTCCTTTAACCAAAACTCACATTTACTAAGTTTGGCATATAACTGGTTCTCTCGAAGTTTCTCCAACACCAACCTCAGGTGTTCCTCGTGTTCCTCTTCATTCTTAGAGAATACCAAGATGTCATCGATGAAGACTACCACAAACTTGTCCAAGTACTCCATGAATACCTTATTCATAAGATACATGAAGTAGGCGGGTGCGTTGGTTAATCCAAAAGACATGACCGTATACTCGTATAGCCCATATCTGGTTCGGAAGGCAGTCTTTGGTATGTCCGAGGCTCGAATCTTCAGCTGGTGATAACCTGAACGAAGGTCAATCTTGGAGAACACACACGCTCCCTTCATCTGATCAAACAAATCCTCGATTCTAGGAAGTGGATACTTGTTCTTGATGGTCACATCATTAAGGGATCGATAGTCTACACACATCCTCTGGGTTCCGTCTTTCTTTTCTACGAAAAGCACTGGGGCTCCCCACGGTGATGAACTCGGGCGTATAAAACCCTTCTCTAACAGCTCTTGTATTTGTTTCTTAAGCTCGACTAATTCATTAACTGGCATTCTATAAGGCCTCTTGGATATAGGTGCGGTACCAGGTACTAACTCAATTATGAACTCAATGTCGCGATCAGGTGGCATACCTGGCAATTCCTCAGGAAAAACATCTGGATAATTGCAGACCACTCGTATCTCCTCAATAGGTGTACCCTTCATCTGATTCAATGAGCCGTTAACTGCGGGGATAGTCATTGTAGCATACTCAACTTTGGTCCCGTCTTCACTGGTCAGCTGAACTGCCCTTCTTGCACATTGAATAATCCCATCATGCTTGCCTAGCCAGTCCATCCCGAGTATGATGTCTAACCCCTTGGAGTCTATGACTACAAGATTGGCGAAGAAGTCTACCCCCTTTATTTTAAGGTTGACTCTAGGACATATGTGCTTTGTTTGCATCTCTCCTCCGGGAGAACTAACTATCATAGTACACCCCATAGTTGCTAGAGGTAGATTGTATTTTGCAACATATTGTGATGATATGAAAGAATGGGATGCTCCAGAATCAAACAGAACTGTTGCAGGGTTGGAGTTTACGAGGAACATACCGAGAACCACATCTGTAGCTTGCTGAGCATCTTCAGTAGTGATATGATTGACTCTGCCACGGGCATAGTTCTGCTGCCCGCGATTGCCTTGCATGGGTGCGGCCTGGTTCTGAGCTGGCGCCTGCCTTGGTGCATTGTTCCTCTGAGGGCATTGACTGATGAAATGACCATCCTGGCCGCAATGGAAACAGCTGCGCCTATTTGGGTTGGGGTTAGCTGGGGCGGCTTTGTTTTGGTTCTGGGGAGCAGCTTGCGGAGCTGGGCGAGGAGCTTGCTGGTTTGCGGGGCGTGGAGCTTGCGGATTGGGGCGTGGTGCTTGTGGGTTGGGGCGTTGCATCTGTTGGTTTGGGCGAGGTGGATAAGTGGACTGCTGGTTTTGCATGGGAGCGCGATAGGTTTGGCCTTGTGGTGGTGCATAGCGTGGGCGGGTGTTGCTTCCTGAAGACTGTCCCTGGAATGACATCTTCCTCTTGGCATCCCTCTCAATCTCATTCCTCTTGTGCTCAACCATGATAGCTTTGTCTACCAGTTTCTGGAAGGTTGCATAGTCATTGTTGATGAGCTGGTAGTGGATGTCGTTCTGCAGTCCCCTCATGAACAGATATTGCTTCTTCTCATCAGTGTTCACCTCCTCCGGCGCATACCTAGATAGCTGGGTGAACTGATTGAGGTATTCACTCACATTCATGTTGCCCTGCTTCAGTTCATGAAACTGTTGCTTCTTCAGCAGCATAACACCTCGGGGCACGTAGTGAGAGCGAAAGCTATCTCTGAACTCCACCCAAGTGATGGCATCTTCATTAGCATGAGCACTGCAGTAGGCGTCCCACCAATCTGCAGCAGCGCCGTAGAGCTGGTGAGCTGCAAAGAGTACTCTCTCCCGGTCAGTGCACTGAGCTAGCCTTAACTTCCTCTCAATTGCTCTGAGCCAATCTTCCGCCTCCATAGGATCCTTAGCATGAGAGAACGTGGGTGGTTTGGTTCTTTGGAATTCTCCGAGCCTAGACTGTTGGTTCTGCTGTGGGGGCGGGTTATTGTTATTGTTGTTCGGCTGCATGTTGTTGACCGCCTGTATCATCGTCTGCATGAGCTGAGCTTGCATGGTCATCAGCTGCTCAAACTGCTGGGCCTGAGGGACGTTGTTGTTTTGGTTGTTGGTATTGCTGCCAGTATTATTGTTCCTTGTGTTCACCATCTGATAGGTTGCAGAAGTACGAGAGTGTAAGCATGGATACGTCAAGATAGCAAGACGGAATAAAATAAAACGATTCCCAAACTATATGCATCAAGGTGCGTAAAGCAAATCTCACTCATAGGTATATTTAATTATAAAGAGGATGCGGCTGTGGACAATTGCCGAAGCGTCCCACAGCTCACATCTAGCACACCGAGCATCTCAAATAAATTAAACTAACACACCATGCAATAGAAAAACACACCGACCGATTCTAACGTCTGACTACTATCCTTATTTTATTCCTGGACTCTAAGCTTATTTTATTCCTGGACTCTAAGCAAGAACCTAAGCATGGGAATTAGCATCGCTACGTTCTGGACTGGAGGGCGGGGTCCTTCCTGTGCGCGGCCTCTTGAAAGACCTTGCTGGCGAGTTTGCAGTCCAGGTGTGCACTTCCGAAGAGTACAGGTTGCTAGCTTCTCCTTGATTCACCCTGTGCTGAGCTCGGAACGTCCTCTCCACGTCAAGAAGACGGCGACGTAGAAAAGCGTTCTCCTCCTGATAGGCATTCAGACGGCCTGATAGGTCCTCAATGGCCTGATGAGCCCTGACCATGGCGCTAGTAGTGGTGCGCTCGCCCACGGAGCCGAAGGTGAAGACGGCAGTACCCCGCCTGCGGCGCGGAAGGAGAGAGAAACTGCTGTCCCGAAGCTGGCCGCGAAATGCGTGGCAGATGTTGGTGATGGCCTCCCAAGCAGCGTCGTCGATCGCGTCGCTCCGACAAAGTCTGCAGGTGCGTGCATAGTGTGTGCAGAGAAGCTTGTCCCTGTTGTAGATGCTGACACTAGCGCTCCAATCATCACGCTCATTCCGGGGCACCACCTTCAGCATGTAGACAGGTGCGGTGTTGATGCCCACCCTGAGTAGCAGCTCGCGAAGCATTTGTGCAGTCCTGCCACCCTCGGTGCCTTCAGAACGGTACTCATGAGCAATATAGCAGCGTTGGTCCTCCTCCTCATGTTCATCCTCGTGCTGGTGCTCCTGGGGCGCCTCCTCCTCTACAGGATCCTCCTCCTCAGGGTCCTCCTCAATAGGCTCGTGCGGCGGTTCCTCTTCCAGCGGCACTACCTCCACCTGAGGGGCCTCGGGAAGTGGCTCGCCTTGCTGCACCTCCTGCTCAACGATCGGCTGCCCCTCTGGCTGCTGTGGCTGAGCTCGGCGGCACCCTCTGCGTCCGCCAGTGGACTTGCGTGCGGTCAACTTGGTGTGGGCCATCTAAAAATTTTAAACAAGAGAGTGTAAATAAGTAACAAACGAACTGTAAATAAATCAATAAAAGACAAAAACATAATATAACAAGGAATTTTTGTAAAATAGTTTTCCATGTGTAAAATAGTACTAGGAACGTCCTTTCTAACTAGGCTTGCGTCCTACGGTCGATATGGCTCTGATTACCACTTCTGTCACACCCGTTTTAATAAGGCAAAAACAGGTTTCCACTTGTGCGCCAGGATCAAGTTTCGCACAAATAGTGACTTCATAAATGGTAAACAAAATACATCCATATCCGAATTATTACATCGTATCATTATTACATAACGACTCTTGGTCCAATAAAATTACAATAAATTGCAGCGGAAATAAATTAACTAGCGAAGACGCCCAAGACTCCACAGGCAAATCGACCGGTGAATCGCCCGCCTAGTACTCCGCTCCATCGTCTTCATGGTACTCTGCTTCCCCTGTAGCTGAATGATGTTTTGGGGGATAGCCGTGAGTACATAGAGTACTCAGCAAGTGTGGGAAAATTATGACATGCAGGCAAGACAAGGAAGGCTAAAGGGTTTATTGCAGAAAAGCAAGTTTTATTTCACAAGTTTTAAATGCAACCTATTATTTTACTAAATGTGAGGCCAAACCCAAGAACTCATAGGTAAGACAACCGTTCCCAAACCGAACCATTCGTACCATCTTCCAACCATCCATCTCCGTCCATCTAATCATGTGAGGGTTCCAGGCCGCTCTTGACCGTGAGCACGGCTGTCATGACAGTTTTACTTCTCTGCAGAGGTCGCGCCACTTTACCCACAAGTCGTGATTTCGTCCCCTGTCGCCAGGTGACTAGAAACCTCCCTGATGCCCGTGCTGATCAAGCACTTACACACTACCGAGATATGCGGCCAGGAGATCACTACGAGGCCTTTCCGAAGGGTCTTCCAGCGTGCACACGCCCACTAAGGTTCCGCCCCCGTCCATAAGTGATAGCCCTCAAACCAGCAGCTCATCACCCCAGAAGCCCCCTCTTGAGCCGTTCAGATCCAAGGGCAGTCCTCGTGACTCCCATTCCCCGCTCCGCCATTCGCACGCACAACACTGGAAGAACACCTAATTACTTAGCCAAGCTGCTCCCATAACAGTCTTGTGATGGCACTGTAGTCCCGGGTTGCCGCTCCACGAACCGGTCCTTAGGGTCTAGACAAGCATACCACCATTCCAACATGTGCCAACTGCACCATCCAACACATCCCGCTTGCCCAGATCCTACCTCATACTACAACATCATCATATCCAAGCCTTCCCATAAATGTGTAATGAGTAGAGATTAACATAATTAATTATCACCCAACCAGGATTCAAGCATGCTAAGCATCAACTACCCATACCATGACATTACTAGTTTAAGGCGACAAGGAAAAGTAAACAAGTACTAGTAAACCCTATAGCATAGGTAACCCATCATATTGACACAAGCATGCAGTTTGTAAATAAACATTTCAAGAATAGGCGCAAAGTGCATCAAGGACACTTGCCTTCGTCGAAGGGGAGTTGCTGCTCGAAGGTCTCAAACTCTTGGTTTTGGAGGTCCTCGGGCCACTGCTCTTGCTCTGACTCTACTCGATCATATACGCGCGCACATACACAAGCAAGCATACACAATAAATACCACATATGCAACAGTACAGAATCAATATGTAAATGCAATGATATGAAAGAGCATGATTTTCTGAGAAAAACGGCACAAGAACGACTTAATTCGGAGTTACGGATCAAAAGTTATAAGGTTTTGAAGTTCTAGGGTTTGAAAAGTAAACTTACAGAACTACGAAGGGCTAAAACGTAAAAACAGAAAATAACAGGGTCGGCGGCGACTGGGCGGCGCTATGGCGGCGGAGCATCGCCGGAGTTGGCCGGAGACGGCGCTCCGTCGAGCTAAACCTCGCCGCGCCAACTGGGAAAGGAAGGGGATGGCGCGGGGTCTCACCAGAAGGGTCGCGCGGCGTCGGGAAGAGGCGGAAGGGGGTCGACGGCGGCGATTGGCGGCGGGAAGGAGTCGTGCTCGTCGGGAACGGGGCTCCGGTGGCGGAGGCTCGTCGCGAAGCGGTCGGGGAGTGTCTGCGTGGTCCTGCGAACGTCGCGGAGGGGTCAGCGATGCGAGGGAGAGGCTGAGGCGGCGGGGCGACGTGCGGCGGCGGAATCTCACCGTCGGCGGGGAAGAACTCGTCGAGACGGCGCGGGAGCGGGGCAGCCTTGCGGCGCGTGGACGAGGGGTCAACCGGGGAGCTGCGGCAGGGTTTTTATAGGCCGGGAGGGTCTAGGGTTCACACGGTGCGGCTGATTTTCCCAAGAAGTCCGGCGATGGCGGTGCTCCGTTTCTTGCGCGAGAGGAGAGGGAATCCGCGGCGGAATCTATCCGTTTGTTGGGGGATGTTGGAGATAAACTCGCGACGAATCCGAAGGTGAAGCCGGCTTGAAACGGGACGGCGCGCGCGGGCTCCAAATCGGCGGTGGCGCGCTTCTAGAAGAAGTCCGGCTGGTTGGCTCGGTGGGGAAGAAGACAGGGGCGGGGCCCGCGTGTCTGTGAGAGAAAGAGAGAGAAGAGGGAAAGAAGCCAGCTGGGCCAGAAAGAAAAGGGCTTCGGCCCAGATAGGTTTAGGAATTCCTTTTCTTTTTTCTATTTCGATTTACAGCCTCCTTTTCTAACTAGTTTTCAATATAAGTTTTAGGGATATTTCCCATGCCATAAAATAAAATAAACAGAAACAAAAATGCAGAAAATGCATGAAATGATTTATGATGCCATGGAATGCTGTGCAACATATTATAATTTATTTAAAGAAAATTTTCCCTAGGCTAATTATGTGAGCCCTACATTACTAATATCGGCATGTTTGATAATTGTAAAAGTAGGGTGTTACACCCAGGTGAGTATTCCCAACTTTCCTTAATAAATAAATAAAACTCCCTGTTTCGAATAAATGCTAGAATCTTGGTGTTATGCTACGCTTAAGGGAAATGATGATCGAGTTACAAATTAGCTTCCCATGTGTCGCATAGATGCAACCTCTACTCCTGACATATGTGTTATTTTTACTTGAGCATGATCACATCATGAGTCTTGCTTATTTCCGTGGGTTGCATTTGTTACACCAAGTTTGAGCATTGTGGATTGTGATATGGCATGATTAGGACTTGTTGCAATTTCTTAGTATGGTTTCATCCAGAGATGTTTTTCTTGAATTGCTGCAAGTACCTAAAACCCTTCTGTTTTGGCACACTTCTCTTAGTGTGAGGATTTATTTACCTACCAGAGCCATATCATAATACTCGAAACAGCCCCACTCATAGCCATTTGTTAATGTATTGAGTTTTGTTAAGGTTTGATGTACTCTTGAAACTAAGCACTCCTAATTTTGGTCATAATTCCTTCGCGTGTGTTTTCGAAAATTTCTCTCCACCAAATAAAAAGGGGAATGTTTGGATAAATCAACCAAACATTTTTCAGAGTTTGCAAAACTTTTGGTCCATCCAAAATGCTCAAGAATATTTCAAAATATTTCCTTGAACCATTCAAAATTTATAGCCACCTGCACCATGGAGTAGTCAAAAAAAAAAACTCCATGGTTGCATGACAAAGTCAATGGCTATGTGGTTCTTATCATAAACATCTTGAGCAAAGGACCAATGTTTTTCAAAACCCCCCTTCCATAAGTGTGAGTTCATTTTTTCCCTCTCCATCACATCATTTCCTATGACCAAAATAAATGGAGTTGCTATGTTGATTGAGACTCATTCTTTAGCTTTACAATATATGCATGACATTTGTGCATTCCTTACCAAGCTCTACATACAAAGCCTCATTTGGTAGAAGGTAGGATGAGTGAAGCTTGTAGGAATAGAACTCACATCGGAGTGGTAAGAGAAGTGCCACCCAAAACGAAGGAGAATTTTTGCACCTTGCAGCACATAAAAACTCTGGATGCATACCTGCTAGAATTGTGTACTTGTCCGAAAAATGCCGGTCTAGTCCTCAATGCTGCATGACAAGGTGTGACATATAAGCCCCACGATTTTTGCAACACTCATGAATATTTTGTGCTCTCGTAAACTTACCACTGTTTAGGGAGTATGTTGTTGCATCTTTATTACCCATGGGGCACTGCTTTGTAACTCCTGATCCGCCGGTAGCCTGAGTTGAGTTTGCTCGGGATGAGCAAAGTTTAAGCTTGGGGAGGTTGTTGGCGGTCGTTAAACCATGTTTTGACCGCCACCCTACCGGTAAATAAATACATAACACCAAGATTTTGTGCATAGTAGTTAGGAATAATGCTACTCCACAGGTTTTGGTGAATATTTGGATGCAGGAGTGAATAATGGAGAAAAGTGGGCCCAGTCAGGGAAATACCCTGGCCAGCCGGTCCCACCATAGGCCGGCCGGCCCCACCTGGTGGCCGCAGGCCCCAGGCTTCCTCCAGTGGGCTGGAAAATAATCTTCAACACATAATTCAAGCCCAGCCCGGCAGAATTCCACCGTCATTCTAGAAGGTGGGCCATTTGGGCCTTTACTTGGCCCTCACTTCAATTCTGCCGACCCCAGCAAGGAACCGACCTTCGGACCGCCATCAGGAGACGATCTGGAGCGTCGAGGCAGAAGACGGTGGCCAACCGACAGAAGGGACGGCCGGCCGGCCACCCCCCTAGGCCAGCCGGCCGACTTTGTCGCCGCCGCCTCTCCAAAGTCGGCCAGGGTGCTTCCACCGCCTTCACAAGCTATAAATTGGACCCCTCGGCCTCCGAAGCAATTCGCACCATCACACTTCATCCAAGTGTTCATTAGTTTAGTTGAGTAGTAGCTTTGGGAGTTAGAGTAGAGTAGAGTAGAGTGAGAGCTCTCTCGGGCTTCCGGAGTATTCTCGGAGTTCGGTATAGTTCTTTGTATCTTACTCTTGAGATATTATTTTATTCAATATAATTATATTTAGATTTATCCTTATTTATTTATTTTAGTAGTTCTTTTCTATTTAGTTTATTTATTCGTTAAGTAAGTGCTCGTAGAAGTCTTGTTGTGGGATTCGTGATTGTTGGAATAGCAAGTACGAGAGAGTGCCGTCGTCGGAGATGACGTCATGTGAAATCTGTGCTTGTTCATTCTTAGATAGGACTGCTCCGTTGATCAAGAGTAGCTCCTCTAGGCGGGTTGTAAGCATGGCGCTTAGATCTTGGCCTATGCACGTTTGGCACCCAACCCCACGGAGGATGGTAGCCGCGAGTGTATGTGACAGCTGCACCGGTCTCTGTAATCCACCACGTCCGGGTTGGACTCAGCAGGGTCTTAATTATAGCATACGGTTCCCTAGGTTTGAACTAGCTTCATCGGTTAACCTAGCACGTGTGTGCCCCGAAACGACATGACTTGTATGTGTATGAGCTTAGCTAGAGTAAATAATCTTTGTAGACTTGACTGCTAGAAAAGTAAATAACAGATGAACATACAGGTAGCCTTAACTCTATCTCGTTGCTCTCCCAAATGTATACTATGATTTATTTCTTTTATTACCTTGGATTTGAGGATGTGTGTGCCACCCTTATCTATCATGCCTATCTTACCCCCATCTCAAGTATAGTTGATACATTATTTCTTTCTCCAAATTATCCAATGCATAGTTATTTTTCAGCTTCCTTTTGCTCTGCTTCCCTGCGGAAATATAAATACGATAACCCTGGAATACTCCAAGGTGAAATGCTACAATGGTGATCCGTGCGCTTGCGGAATTAATGAATTTAATTTTATCGCATAAGAACCGCCAACACCCTCCTACATCCAAATATCCACCAAAACTTGTGGAGTTGTGTTATTCCTATCTACTATGCACAGAATCTTGGTGCTATGCTTTTATTTACCGGTAGGGTGGCGGTCAAAACATGGTTTAACGACCGCCAACACCCAGCCCAGCAGATTCCACCGCCATTCTAGAAGGTGGGCCATTTGGGCCTTTACTTGGCCCTTACTGAAGTTCTGCCGCCCCCACGAAGTAGCCGACCTTCGGACCACCATCAGGAGACGATCTGGAGCGTTCAGGCAAAAGACGGTAGCGAGCCGACACAGGGGCCGGTGGCCGGCCGGCCAAGCTTGGCGGCCCCGCCACTCCATCTTCGGGTATAAGTACCCCACCGTCATGGAGAAGCTATAAATACCCCCGGCCGGCTGCAGAACCAATACGCACCACACTTCATCCAAGTGTTTACTTCTTGTTTAGTAGTTACTTTGGGAGTTAGAGTAGAGTAGAGTAGAGTGAGAGCTCTCTCAGGCTTCCGGAGTCTTCTCGGAGTTTTGGTATAGCTCTTTGTATCCTCTCTTTTAGAGATATTTTATTCAATATAATTATATTTAGCTTTATCTTTATTTCTTTTAGTAGTTCTTTTCTATTTAGTTTATTTATTCCGTTAAGTAAGTGCTCGTAGAAGTCTTGTTGTGAGATTCGTGATTGTTGTCTAAAGAGTACGAGAGAGTGCCTCCGTCGGAGATGACGTCCGCGCTTGGTGAAATATGTGCTCTATTCTTAGGTAGGACTGCTCCGTTGATCAAGATTAGTTCCTCTAGGCGGGTTGTAAGCATGGAGCTTAGAGCTTGGCCTATGCACCTTTGGCACCCAACCCCATGGAGGATGGTAGTCGCGAGTGTATGTGACAGCTACACCGGTCTCTGTAATCCACCACGTCCGGGTTGGACAGGCAGGTTCTTAATTATAGCGTACGGTTCCTAGCAGCATCGGTTCACATGGCCTAGCACGTGCATGCCCCGAAACGACATGACTTGTATGTGTATGAGCTTAACTAGAATAGATAATTTTTGTAGAATTAACTGCTAGGAAGAGTAAATACTAGATAAACATATAGGAAGTCTTAACTCTATCTCGTTGCTCTCCCAAATGTATACTACGTTTTTATTTTCTTTTATCACTTTGGATTAGATGGTGTGTTCCAACCCATTTATCATGCAAACCTGACCCCCGTCTCAAGTATAGTTGATATATTGTTTTTCTCCAAATTATGCAATGCATTGCTACTATTCAGCTTCCTTTCGCTCTACTTCCCTACGGAGATATAAATATGATAACCCTGGAATACTCCAAGGTGAAGTGCTACAATGGTGATCCGTGCGCTTGCGCAGTTAATGAATTTAATTTACACACATAAGAACCGCCAACAAGCATTTCTGACGCCGTTGCCGGGGAAGTAGCAGCTAGGATTCTGAATAAAATGCATTGTGTTTGTGAGAAACTAATTATCACTTACTTTTACGGGCTTACCCTTGTCCTGTTTTTCTTCTTGTGGAAATTTAAAACATGACGGTGCATGACTGGTTTCGACCTACCAGAAAACTTCCACTCAGACCCAGAACAGCTCTTGAGGAAAGTTCAAGCAAGACTCACCAAACAGATCCGCAAGAACGCTCTAGCTCTTGAAGAGTCTCCTCCACTGGTTGTCAGGGCCTCCTCATCGAACAATATGGCCGACCCGGTTGTCGAGAAGACTATCAATGACTTCTCTGCGCCCACCACGGAGAACATCCGCATGGGACCCAATCCGCGCATTACCAACAAGGACTACGAGCTCAAGCCAGCCTTGATCAACATGATCTTGGCCAGTCTTTTCCGTGGGAAGCCGTCGGAGGATGCAAATGTTAACCTCCAGAGGTTCCTGATGACATGCAACACCTTCGCCATGAAGGATGCACCTCAGGACGCCATCCGACTGCAGCTCTTCCCGTTCTCTCTGTTGGGGAAGGCTCTCCAATGGTTCTATACGAACCAAGAGTCCCTCAACACGTGGACGGCACGCTCCAATGCCTTCCTCGCCAAGTTCTTCCCGCCGGGCAAGGCAACTGCCAAGTAGAACAAGATTTCGGGCTTCCAACAGCTCGCAGACGAGTCGACCGCGGAAGCCTGGGACAGGATGCAGGAGTACGTTCTCTCATGCCCACATCACGGCATGGAGGAATGGCTCCTTATTCAGAGTTTCTACCATGGTTTGAGGCCGTCCGCTCGAAAGCATCTCAACGCCGCATCAGGCGGCTCCTTCTTCTCTCTTAGCGTGAAGAACGCTAAGAAGCTGATTGAGAAGGTGGCGGCCAACCAGACTCATGGTGAATGCCAACTGGCGACCACCAAGACCCGTGGAGTGAACCAAGTGGAGACGATGGACATGCTCGCCATCAAGCTCGATCAGCTACTCCGCAAGGTGGACTCTTCACAGGAACTGCAAGTTGCGGACTCCCGCATGACATGTGATCGGAATGCGGCAACGTTGGGCATATGGGCATCAATTGCCCAAATGCGAGAGAGGAATGCAATTTCCTCAACAATGGCAATGCGTACCGTCCCCAGAACAACAACGGCTGGAACTCCAGGCCCGACCTCTCCTTCAACAACAATCAGGGAGGTAACAGTGGTAATCTTTCCCGCTATGAGCCTTCTATCAAGGATCTAGTTCTCGACCAGGTCAAGATTAATGACAGCATCAGTAAGAAGTTTCTTACTACCGACAAGGCCTTAGAGAGCATAGATGCTAAACTAGAATCGTTCAGCACTGCTCTGCAAAACCAGCTGAGTCACAACAAGATGCTAGAGACGCAAATCGCGCAAATAGCTTCAGCTGTGTAGTCTCCTCATGAGGGTAAACTTTCTGGGCAACCAGAAGTCAACCCCAAGGAGAGTGTAAATGCAATAACCATCAGGTGTGAAGAAAGCGACTTGGATACCACGCTTCCCAAGGATGTGATTAGGAGGGATCCCGGATGTCCGACCATACCGTGTTTGGTCAATGACCGGTGCTTCGCTCGGGCACTATGTGACTTAGGAGCAAGCGTGAGCGTCATGCCGAAGGTGATAAAGGATGGGTTAAACCATCCAATTTCTCCAACAACCATGCAGCTCCAGCTTGCAGATGGGTCACTACGCCTACCCTTGGGGATTGCCCAAGATGTCCCAGTGCAGATCAGAAACCTCTTCGTCCCCGTCGACTTTGTTGTGCTCAATATGGCGGTGGATGATAGAACTCCTCTCATCCTTGGGAGGACATTCTTGAGCACCACCAACGCCTACATCGACGTGGGGGCAGGAGAGATCCACCTGGACTTCAATGGCAGGGAAGAGACGTGCAACTTCAGGCCCAAGGTTGAGCAATTCAAGCAAGTGAGGGTCATATATGGAAAGGACTCAAGGGAAGTGGAGAAGATTGAGATTACTCCACCCATGCCGCAGCCAGACAAGCTCATTGCATACATGAGAAACTATCTGGCAAGAGAGAATAAAAGAAGGCCAGCAAACTATTGGAGGACTCCAAGGAGGATGCCTCAGCCGCCAAAAGCACCGCAAGCCCCTCTTGCTCCTCCCACGCAAGAAGGAGTAGGCGAATCACAATCGCCTAAGAAGAGGAGAGCTAGGCGCTTAAAGAAGAAGAAGGCAGCCAAGGTATCAACCGAGGAGAGTACAGCAAAGGCGCCTAAGAAAGAAACGGTCGCCGCCACCAGCACAAAAAAGACAACAAAGGTGTGGCGGAAGAAAGAAGGAACCTCAGCCCCACCAAATTCTCCAGCGAGTGAGGTCCAAACAAGTTAAAGCGACATGGAGAACGTCTAGCTCAAGGCGTAAAAATGAGAGCCCTCCGATTGGGGAGGCCATCCCAATCGTTATCCTAGCTAGGCCTATCACTTGTTTTTCTTTCATAAACCATAAAAACAAAATAAAAATTTGAAAAATTAAAAACAACAAAAATAGTAGGATTCCCGGCAACACCCATTAGGGGCTAGCCACATGTATCATCCTCACTCTTTTTTGCAGGTCAAGAAGGAGGGGGGAGCGCCTAAATCAAGCTTAAGTCTTGCAAAGACTCAAGCTTAGGGAGGGCCCCCAGGTAAGTATTTCTAACTTTCTTAATAAATAATAAACTTCCTGTTTCGAATAAATGCTAGAATCTTGGTGAATTGCTACACTTAAAGGAAATGACGAACGAGTTACAAATTAGCTTCCCATGTGTCGCATAGATGCAACCTCTACTCCTGTCATATGTGTTATTTTTACTTGAGCATGATCACATCATGAGCCTTGCTTATTTCCGTGGGTTGCATTTGTTACACCAAGTTTGAACATCGTGAGTTATGATATGGCATGGTTAGGATTCGAAGCAATTTCGTAGCATGGTTTCATCCAGAGATGTTTTTCTTGAATCGCTGCAAGTACCTAAAAGCCTTCTGTTTTGGCACATTTCTCTTAGTGTGAGGATTTATTTACCTACCAGAGCCATATTATAATATTCGAAACAGCCCCACTCATAGCCAATTGTTTATGTATTGAGTTTAGTTAAGGTTTGATGTACTCTTGAAACTAAGCACTCCTAATTTTGGTCATAATTCCTTTGCGTATGTTTTCGAAAATTCTTTCCACCAAATAAAAAGGGGAATGTTTGGACAAATCAACCAGACATTTTTCAGAGTTTGTAAAACCATTGGTCCATACAAAAGCTCAAGAATATTTCAAAATGTTTCCTTGAACCATACAAAAATTTTGGCCCCTTGCACCATGGACTATTAAAGAAAAAAGCTCCATGGTTGCATGACAAAAGCTAAGGCTACATGGTTCTTATCATAAACATCTTGAGAAAAATAAAGGACCAATGTTTTCAAAACCCCCTTCCACAAGTGTGAGTTCATTTTCTCCCCATCCATCACTCCATTTTCTTATGACCAAAATACAAGGAGTTGCTATGTTGATTGAGACTTATTCTTTAGCTTTACAATATATACATTGCACTTGTGCATTCTGTATCAAGCTCCACATACAAAGCCTCATTTGGTAGAAGGTAGGATGAGTGAAGCTTGTAGGAATAGACTCACATAAGGATGGTAAGAGAAGTGCCGTCCAAAACGAAGGAGAATTTTTACACCTTACCTTGCAGCACTTAAAAACTCTGGATGCATACCTGTTAGAATTGTTTACTTGTCCGAAAGTGCCATTCTAATTTTCAACGCTGCATGACATGGTGTGACATAAAAGCCCCACGATTCTTGCAACACTGATGGATATTTTGTGCTCTCGTAGACTTACCACTGTTTAGGGAGTATGTTGTTGCATCTTTATTTTTCATGGGGCGCTTCTTTGTAACTCCTGATCCGCCGGTACCCTGAGTTGAGTTTGCTCGAGACGAGCAAAGTTTAAGCTTGGGGAGGTTGTTGACGGTCGTTAAACCATGTTTTGACCGCCACCCTACCGGTAAATAAAAGCATATCACCAAGATTCTGTGCATAGTAGATAGGAATAACACTACTCCATAAGTTTTGGTGAATATTTGGGTGCAGGAGTGAATATGGAGGCAAGTGGGCCCAGCCAGGGGAAATCCCTGGCCGGCCGGCCCACATGGAGGCCACTGGCCCTAGGCTTCCTCTAGTGGGCTGGAAATTGGTCCACCACGCACAATTGAAGGCCCAACCCAGCAGATTCCACCGCTATTCTAGAAGGTGGGCCATTTGGGCCTTTACTTGGCCCTTACTGAAGTAGCCGACCTTCGGACCACCATCAGGAGACGATCTGGAGCGTTTAGGCAAAAGACGGTAGCGAGCCGACACAGGGGCCGGTGGCCGGCTGGCCAAGCTTGGCAGCCCGCCACTCCATCTTCGGGTATAAGTACCCCACCATCATAGAGAAGCTATAAATACCCCCGGCCGGCTGCAGAACCAATTCGCACCACATTTCATCCAAGTGTTTAACGACCGCCAACACCCAGCCCAGCAGATTCCACCGCCATTCTAGAAGGTGGGCCATTTGAGCCTTTACTTGGCCCTTACTGAAGTTCTGCCGCCCCCACGAAGTAGCCGACCTTCGGACCGCCATCAGGAGACGATCTGGAGCGTTCAGGCAAAAGACGGTGGCGAGCCGACACAGGGGATGGCCGGCTGGCCACCCTACTTGGCCGACCGGCCAAGCTTGGCGGCCCCACCACTCCATCTTCGGGTATAAGTACCCCACCGTCATGGAGAAGCTATAAATACCCCTGTTGGCGGCTCTTATGCGATAAAATTAAATTCATTAATTCCGCAAGCGCACGGATCACCATTGTAGCATTTCACCTTGGAGTATTCCAGGGTTATCGTATTTATATTTCCGCAGGGAAGTAGAGCAAAAGGGAGCTGAATAGTAGCAATGCATTGAATAATTTGGAGAAGAAATAATGTATCAACTAGACTTGAGACGGGGTAAGATTGGCATGATAATTATGGGTGGCACACACCTTCAAATCCGAAGTGATAAAAGAAATAAAACTGTAGTATACATTTGAGAGAGCAACGAGATAGAGTTAAGACTTCCTATATGTTCATCTATTATTTACTCTTCCTAGCAGTCAAGTCTACAAAGATTATCTACTCTAGCTAAGCTCATACACATACAAGTCATGTCGTTTCGGGGCACACACGTGCTAGGTTGAAACCGATGCTGCTAGCTCAACCTAGGGATTCATATGCTATAATTAAGACCCTGCTGAGTCCAACCCGGACGTGGTGGATTACAGAGACCGGTGCAGCTGTCACATACACTCCTCCGTCGGGTTGGGTGCCAAACGTGCATAGGCCAAGCTCTAAGCTCCATGCTTACAACCCGCCTAGAGGAACTACTCTTGATCAACGGAGCAGCCCTATTCTAAGAATAAACAAGCACAGATGTCACCAAGCGCGGACGTCATCTCCGACGGAGGCACTCTCTCGTACTTGCTTAGACCAACAATCACGAATCCCACAACAAGACTTCTACGAGCACTTACTTAACAGAATAAATAAACTAAATAGAAAAGAACTACTAAAAGAAATAAATAAAGATAAAACTAATTATATATTAAATAAAAGAATATCTCTAAAGAGTAAGGATACAAAGAGCTATACCAAAACTCCGAGAAGACTCCGGAAGCCCGAGAGAGCTCTCACTCTACTCTACTCTACTCTAACTCCCAAAGTAACTACTAAACAAGAAATGAACACTTGGATGAAGTGTGTTGGTGCGAATTGGTTCTGCAGCCGGCCAGGGGTATTTATAGCCTCTCCAGGACCCAGGGGACTAAATAGCCGAAGCTGGAGAGGCGGTGGCGCCAAGGTCGGCCGGCCGGCCTGATAGGGGGGCCGGCCGGCCGTCCACTGTGGCGGTTGGCCACCGCCTTCTGCCTCAACGCTCCAGATCGTCTCCTGAAGGCGGTCCGAAGGTCGGTTTCTTCATGGGGTCGGCAGAATTGCAGTGGAGGCCAAGTTAAGGCCCAAATGGCCCACCTCTGGTAAGTCGGCGCAAATCCGCTGGGCTGGGCCTTGAATTGTGCATTGGGAGCCTGTTTGCAGCCCACTGGAGGAAGCCCAGGGCCAGTGGCCACCAGGTGGGGCCGGCCGGCCTAGGATGGGGCCGGCTGGCGATGGATTTCCCCTGGCTGGACCCACTTTCCTCCATTATTCCTTCCTGCATCCAAATATCTATCAAAACTTGTGAGTAGTGTTATTCCTATCTACTATGCACAGAATCTTGGTGTTATGCTTTTATTTACCGGTAGGGTGGCGGTCAAAACATGGTTTAACGACCGCCAACAACCCCCCGCCGGCTGCAGAACCAATTCGCACCACACTCCCTTCAAGTGTTTACTTCATGTTTAGTAGCTACTTTGGGAGTTAGAGTAGAGTAGAGTAGAGTGAGAGCTCTCTCGGGCTTCCGGAGTCTTCTCGGAGTTTTGGTATAGCTCTTTGTATCCTTACTCTTTTAGAGAAATTTTATTCAATATAATTATATTTAGCTTTATCTTTATTTATTTCTTTTCATAGTTCTTTTCTATTTAGTTTATTTATTCTGTTAAGTAAGTGCTCGTAGAAGTCTTGTTGTGGGATTCGTGATTGTTGTCTAAAGAGTACGAGAGAGTGGCTCCGTCGGAGATGACGTCCGCGCTTGGTGAAATCTGTGCTCTATTCTTAGATAGGACTGCTCCGTTGATCAAGAGTAGTTCCTCTAGGCGGGTTGTAAGCATGGAGCTTAGAGCTTGGCCTATGCACGTTTGGCACCCAACCCCACGGAGGATGGTAGCCGCGAGTGTATGTGACAGCTACACCGGTCTCTGTAATCCACCACGTCTGGGTTGGACAGGCAGGGTCTTAATTATAGCGCACGGTCCCCTAGGTCGAACTAGCAGCATCGGTTCACATGGCTAGCACGTTACATGCTTGTATGTGTATGAGCTTAACTAGAATAGATAATCTTTGTAGAATTAACTGCTAGGAAGAGTAAATACTAGAGAAACATATTGGAAGTCTTAACTCTATCTCGTTGCGCTCCCAAATGTATACGACGTTTTTATTTTCTTTTATCACTTTGGATTAGATGGTGCGTGCCAACCCATTTATCATGGAAACCTGACCCCCGTCTCAAGTATAGTTGATATATTATTTTTCTCCAAATTATGCAATGCATTGCTACTATTCAGCTTCCTTTCGCTCAACTTCCCTGCGGAGATATAAATACGATAACCCTGGAATACTCCAAGGTGAAGTGCTACAATGGTGATCCGTGCGCTTGCAGAATTAATGAATTTAATTTACACGCATAAGAACCGCCAACAGCGAGTACGTGTGACAGGCGTACCGGTCTCTGTAATCCACCACGTCTGGGTACATGTCTGTAGGGCTCTCAATAGCAGGCGGATTCCCAAAGTAGTTGAACCTAGTTCTCGGGTTGCTGCTTTGGCACGTTTGTGCCCCGAAATAGATAATAGAGAAAGGACCTTACCAAGTTGCCCAGCTACATAGCTCCTTGACATTAGATTACCTGGTCAGAAGACCTTTTTATTTATTGTTGCACTCCTGCTCCCCTGTCCCACCTTGATCGGATATTTTATCTAGGATAGAGTTGCTAGTACACTGTTCGTTCCCTGTGGATTTGATACCCTACGAATACTCCTTGTGGTGAAAGCTACATCGGTATCCGTACGCTTGCGGATTAATTTCTGTTAGGCCTTAGGACTGCCAACAAGCTTTCTGGCGCCGTTACCGGGGAACGGTAAGCTGTGCTAAAAACTCGAACCTAGAGTCGTCCGTTTAAGGTTTTTCTTTTCTTTTCTTTTCGTATTGTTTTTCTTTTCTTTTGTTATCATCATATCATGGACACATCGTCGATCTTCGTCTCCAAAAGGAGCACTATTGGAGCCTCCACCAGCTTTCAAACCAATCACGGCTTCAAGCTATGAGTTTCGACCAGAGCTGATTATATTGGTAAAAGGATCTGTGTTTCATGGGGAAGATCATGAAAATCGGTACACACACATACGCCACTTCGAAAGACTCTGCTCCATAGTGGTGACATCAGGTGTCCCGCAGGACAGTTTTAAATTGATATTATTTCCATTCTCCATCACTGGTGAAGCAGAACTCTGGTATGATAGGCATGTGCGCGAAGCGAATGGAAACTGGGTCACCCTCAGGAAGCTCTTTTGCCTCAAATATTTCCCTCTCTACAAATCATTGCCCTTCGCAAGAAGATCGTTGCCTTTGAGCAGGGCAGTAATGAGTCATTAGGAGCTGCCTGGGACCGCTTCCTGACTTACACTCACCAAGGGCCAAATCTGGGAATTCCGTCTCCGATCCTCCTTCAACACTTTGCAGAAGGACTTACTCCGAATGGCCGTAACTTCTTGGATACAGCCTCAGGAGGATCCTTCCTATACAAGACAGCTGAAGAAGGGTTCGAAGTTCTTGGAAAGATCCTTAGCAACCTGGACTCCTATGAAGCATGTGCCCCTGAAAAGCAAAAAGAAGAGACACATGCCATAGTTGAGGTACCTTCAGCCGGCCCGCCAGAGGAAAAGTAGGAAGCATGTATAGTACAACCCCAAGCAGAACCTCCTCAACCACAGCCAGCTCTAGTGGCAGCACAAGACCCATTCTACGTCTGTCCGTCGAATCCAACATTATTTCAAGACAGCCAATGCTCTCGAAGGTCAGAAACAAGTTGACTCCACACTCCCTCTCCTGCCATATGAGGAGGAGGTGGACCTATTGAGGTTTGGAGACGCAAGATTCTACCCTGTGGAGAAGAACTGTCACGTCGAGAAGGCTGAACTTGATGAGCCAGATTGGGAGGATATAGCAGAACAAGAAGAAAGGCTACAAAAATTGTCTGCTATATTCAGTGAGGATTGGCTCTAGGAGACTGAATGCTCAGGCGAAGTGGTCAAGCTAGATCCCGAGCCGGACAGCATTCTAGTCAAATGCAAGCAAGTGCAGCAGATTGAGGCCAGCTATGACTTGAAGGCCAAGATAAATATTCTGTCCAAGCAGCAGGCCCAATTACAGACAGTTGCACCCCTCAGCCTGATTCCATCAAGGAAAAGGTTGATCTACCAGAACAAATTCTATCAAGCTGAAGGCATTTGGCAAGGATTGGAGGTAGAAGTAAATGGGCAAACCTTGCTCATGAACTTCCACGTCTTCAAAATACCTGACCAAAGCCTTTTCCTAATTGGGACCCCAATTGCACCCCTCACGAGGATGATAAGTGCACAAGAAGAATTGGATGTGCCATTGGGAAAGGAAAGCTTCTCCATCAACTTTAGACATGCTCTTAACACAAAGGCGAAAGCACAATCTGAATGGATGAGTGAATACACGACCGTAGAGGAAGCTGCAGCCGTCAAATTCTTAGAAGCTTCACAGCCTGGTATGGAGGAAGACGTACAATACTTCAGTGAAGACGAAGATCCTTCCCCATTTGTTCCACTAAACAAGCAAGACGAGACAGTTCCAACACCTGTAGAGCTCAAGGCGCTGCCTCAAGGTCTCAAGTACAGTTTCCTCTTCCAGGACCAGGGGACGCCTGTCATCATCAGTAACAAGCTATCCGAGATAGAGGAAAAGGAACTAGTAGCCGTGCTAGGAAAGTATCGATCAGTGATAGGCTACTCACCGGCAGACCTCAAGGGAATCAGCCCAGAATTCTGCACACGTCGGATCCCGATGGAACTTGACCATAAGCCTGTTCATGAGCACCAACGATGACTGAACAGTGCCATGAGAGAGGTAGTAAAGAAAGAAATTTTGAAGCTTCTCAAGGCAGGGATTATCTACCCCGTTCAAGACAGTCAATGGGTCAGCCCCGTTCAGGTAGTGCGAAAGAAGGGAGGGATGACCGTTGTGAAGATTGAAAGGAATGAGTTGATTCCTCAGCGTACAGTGACAGGGTGGAGGATGTGCATCGATTACAGGAAGCTTAACAAAGCGACCAGGAAAGACCACTACCCACTCCCCTTCATTGACGAGATGCTCGAACGGTTGGCGAAGCACTCATTCTTCTGCTTCCTCGACGGTTACTCAGGGTACCACCAGATTCCTATCCACCCTGATGACCAAGACAAGACCACCTTCATATGTCCATATGGCACCTTCGCCTACCGACGGATGTCATTCGGATTGTGTAACGCACCAGCCTCATTTCAAAGGTGCATGATGGCTATCTTCTCCGACCTGGTTGAGAAAGTAATGGAAGTATTCATGGATGATTTCTCAGTCTATGGGGAAACATTCGGGCGATGCCCCCAGAATCTCGAGAAGGTACTCCAGAAATGCAAGGAGGCGGATTTGGTTTCGAATTGGGAGAAATGTCACTTTATGGTGACAGAGGGAATTGTCCTCGGACATATGGTCTCTGCTCGAGGGATTGAAGTTGACAAAGCCAAGGTTGAGGTAATTGAGTCACTTCACCCCCGAGGAACATAAAAGGGATCCGCAGCTTCTTGGGACATGCTGGTTTTTATAGAAGATTCATCAAGGACTTCTCCAAGAAGGCTCGACCTCTCACCAGTCTTTTGGCTAAGGATGCACCGTTTGTCTTCGACAGTAAGTGCATGGAGGCGTTCAATGAACTGAAGCAAGCTTTGATAACAGCCCCCATTATCCAGCCACCCAATTGGTCACTCCCGTTTGAAATCATGTGCGACGCAAGCGATTATGCCGTAGGGGCAGTGTTGGGGCAAACCAAGGATAAGAAGCATCATGCCATAGCCTATGCTAGTAAGACTCTCACTGGACCACAACTCAACTATGCAACCACTGAGAAAGAGCTACTAGCTGTGGTCTGTGCCATCGATAAGTTCAGATCGAATTTGGTTGGAGCAAAGGTGCTAATATACACAGATCATGCAGGTCTCAAGTACCTTCTTACTAAGAAAGATGCTAAGCCACGCCTTATCCGTTGGATCCTCCTCCTTCAAGAGTTTGATTTGGAAATCAGAGACAGAAAAGGAGTAGAGAACACAGTGGCAGATCATCTCTCACGACTGCAGACGGAAGACCCTGACAGGTTGCTGTTGGCGGTCGTTATTGATCAATCTTTACCGCCAACATACTATGAAATGAGGCTCACATAAGGACATAAATAGGATATTATTTATAACTAATGCCTCTCCACGAGTTTTGGTGATATTTTGACTGCAGGACGAAATTCACCACAAATGGGGGCAAAAGCCTACCGGCCGGCCCCATCATAGGCCGGCCGGCCTATGTTGGATCCCAACACGGTCCAGCAACCTCAGGCATCCCCCAGTGGGCTCAAACATCAAGGATCAAATGGCCAACAAGTATTTCCCAGCTCGGAGTATCGACCACTGCGCAAGGTCCAACAAACAAGCCCATCAACCACTCAAAAAGGCGTCAAATCACAGAGCAAGACCGTGGATCTTAATGGGCACACCAAGAGGGGCCAACCCACAAAAATTTGAGGCATTTGAAAAAAAAAGCCCGCCGGCCGGCCTAGGCCCTAGGCCGGCCGGCCAACTATTTTCTCCGAATCGGCCCATCTTTTTCCAGTCGGTTCCAGAGTCGATGGCAAGTAAACTTGATGCACCGGCTAAGTAAGGAGACGTCGGCAAGTAAGGAATATCCACAAGATTCCCCTAGCATGAAGGGACCTTCTCCACTCTCCCAAGGAAGCTCCACACTATAAATAGAGGACCTCCCCCTCACTCTCAACTTGCACCTTGACACATGAGTTTTGAAGAGAAGTGAGAAGCGAAGCGCTGCCCACATAGTAGTGTAGGGAGTGAGTGAGAGGCTAGGAGAGTGAGTAGTCCCGGAATGCCGGGACTATACTTCTTCGTCGCCTCGGGTATGCTCCTCGCCTGGGAGTAGTCGTCCGAGTCTCCCGGGCCGGGTAACATGTAAGGAGATTATTGGTCGGGCAATAAAGTGAGATATTCTGCTTTATTTATTTGTGGGTTTCAGGTATGCTTTAAATATTTATTTATTTATTGCATAGACTAGCTTACCGCATGCTCGCTAGTTGTGACGATAGATATAAACGTGGTGTTTAGATCTAGAGTTATCCCTGATTTGCTCTTGACCCCACGGAGGATGGTAGCCGCGAGTACGTGTGACAGGCGTACCGGTCTCTGTAATCCACCACGTCCGGGTTATTGTTTTTAGTAGGGTTTTCAATAGCACGTAGTTCCCCTTAGTAGTTGAACCTAATTCTCGGGTTGCTACTCTGGCATGCGTGTGCCCCGAAACGAATAATAGAGTAAGGATCTTACCAAGTTGCCCAGCTATATAACTCCTTATCATTAGATTGCCCGGCCCTAGGACTCTTTCGCTTATTGCTTTATTTATCTCTTAGCTCAACTGCCCGGACTTGATTAGATTTGAGATAGTACACTTCACGTTCCCTGTGGATAAATACGATACCTTGGAATACTCCCGGGTGAAAGCTACATCGGTACCCGTACGCTTGCGGATTTTATCTGTTAGGCTAATTAAGGACTGCCAACAAGCTTTTTGGCGCCGTTGCCGGGGAACGGTAGCTATACTTTCTCGAGTCCCGTCTCGCCCGTAGCTTTAGTTTAGGATTTCTTTTTCTTTTCTTTTCTTTTTATCCTTTAACCATGAATCCCTCTTCCATCTTCTACGCCAATGCTCCAAAAGGGGAAACTCTGGAGCCCCCACCTGCATCCACACCAATCACAGCTCCGAGTTATGAGATTCGTCCTGAACTCATACTCTTGGTTCAGAACTCCAAATTCTCTGGGAAGGAGGATGAGAATCCGTACACTCATTTGCGATGCTTTTAGAGACTCTGCTCCACAATGGTGACATCAGGCGTCCCGCAGGACAGTTTTAGATGGATGTTGTTTCCATTCTCTATCACTGGCGAAGCAGAGCTCTGGTATGAAGGGCATGTGGGTGGAGCAAAAGGAGACTGGATCACTCTAAGAAAGCTCTTCTGCCTCAAATATTTCCCTCTCTACAAGGTTATTGCTCTTCGCAAGAAGGTCATGACCTTCGAGCAGGGCAGTAATGAGTCGTTAGGAGCTGCCTGAGACCGATTCTTGTCATACACCTTCGAAGGGCCACATCTGGGTATCCCTGAGCCACTTTGCCTGCAGCATTTCTTCTATGGACTCACTCCAACGAGCCGTAACTTTCTAGATGCTGCATCAAAGGGTTCCTTCTTGGATAAAACACCAGCTGAAGGAGCAAAGCTCCTTGGTAATATCCTTATGTATGCCTATGAGCCTCCCACTCCAGAACCACCACCCGAAGTAGCACATACCGTACAACCCATCCGAGAGCCAACCTTCCTCCAAACTCCAATCACCGAGGATGTTTCTGGACCATCTTTTGCTTGTGCTTCGGATGCACGATTGTCTCAGAGAAGCAATCCCCTCACTGAAGACCTTCCCCCTGCGAAAAATGAACCAGTTTTTCCTCTTAGTTCTCACAACGAAGGGGTCAATCTATCTAGTTTCGGGGTTACATGGCCTTACTCAGTGGAGGTGAATCATCATCTGGACATCAAACCAAAAGAGCCATATTCATACCCTGAGAGGAAACAAACCCACACACTCAAGCCATGTCAACCATGCCCATCAAATCCTTTCCCCATCCTTGATACTCCTCGTCCAATCGTTAAGAATCCTCCTGAAGCCAATGTTGTACCTAACAATAGTGATGCGAGGTTTCTTCCTAACGAGAGGAGAGATGTGCTTGGGCAACTGGATTGTGATGCACACAGGGACATGAAGATAGATGCTCCATTCCAACACAAAGGACATCAATCGAGTGTGGAACAAGATGCGAACATTTCAAGGGATGAGTATGAGTTGCTTCTAGAGTATCACAGACAAGGATTGGAGACTGAATTCATTTATTTTGTGAAGACTCGCGAGGCAGAAAGTTTAGAACCCGAGAAGAATTTTCTCAATGAGGATGGTAGTTTCACATTGGAAAATTCACATGCTCCATGCTCATTTGAGAAATTTCCTTCCTCGACCAATAATTATGATAATATTTATGAGAGCTGCAACCATCCTATACTGCTTGATCTATTTAAACGGCTGGTTGTAGATGCATTTGTTTATCATAAATATTGCAAATCCCGTTGCGTTTTCTTGCATAAATTTTGCAGCCAGGTATAAAAAGATTCATCCATCTGCCAAGGAAGGCTGCAACATGAACGGGATGCAACCAAAGTCAAGCTCAGGACTTTAAACAAGTACTCACGGGAGGTAACCCGAAAATTTCTAATAATTTTTCCCTTAAAAAATAAATAAATAATATATATATTTTCCCTTTTCAAATAAAATGACCCGGCAAACAAGACAATTTTGGGCATATTTCTTTCCTTCGGGTATCTTTCGCTAACCATTTCAGGAGAAGGATTGAACCAATGTCCAAGGACTACCGCACAACAAGAGGCACAAGGATGAGAGGAGCAACACTATGCTTATGGCGACATTATAATATCGGTTTGCTTCCTCTTCATCCCCACCTTGATTTTTTTTTTGTGCCCACCCTTTCTATTGATGATTGAGAGTAAAATGAACAAATTTTAAAAAAAATTATGAATGCTCTCAAACACAATCATCCATCTCTCATGCTTGTTATATAAAGTTTATTCTTTGACTGCTCTGATGTCCCATGGGAAAACATTCTTTTATAGGAAAACCTTGTCTAAATTGTTGGGTCGTGTGATATAGCACTTGAGAGTTTGTCTTGTCTTGAAATCAAATCTGGAGATTTTATTTGCAAAAAAAAAGAATTGAAAATGATTTCAGATTTCACAGTCTTCTCGATGGTTTAAATTCCTACCAGAGCCATATGTCGATTTTATTGCAAAACCTCTACATATGCTGCTTGTTATCACATTGAGCTTTTTCAAAATTGTTGTGACCCTTGTGAGATACTTTTCATGCTTTCATGATCAAGATCACGTACACTCCACCATGTACATATGCTTAACTTCTACACTGGAAGTTAGCATCACCCATTGCCATCATCATTCCACAAAATAAATACTCCATATGTTTTTTACCTCTCTCCAGGTATCATTGCAGAAAGAGGTATGGCTATCTAAAAATATGAAAAAAAAAATCTTGCTCACAAGAAGAGCGATGAAAAAAAAGAGAAAAGAATGAAAAAAAAAGAGATAGCCATGCCTTCAAAAAAAAAAAAAAAACAAAGAGAGGGAAGGTACACACACAGGAGTAATCATATCCCTCCATCCACTTATCCACACACATGCACATCTTGATCAGATTGTATGACTTGTTTTCTCCTTGGATCCGGTCTTTTGATTTAGCAATATATGTGATGCAAGGTTGCCTCCTTCCCTACCAAGCCCCACAAAGAAGCCTATTAGTTGTAGGAGAAAAAAAAAAGAGGCAACATAATGCCCTGGTGAGGAAAGCATACACATTGAGCGACTAAGAGCATCATTTGAGAAGACTTGTGTTCTGAAATTTTCCTGAGAAAACCAAAAACTCCAGAATTTTTTTTAGACAGTTGATCTTTCTGTGTGTTGTTCCATCTCTCAACTTTTGAAGACAAGGTATTTAGCCACCATAAACCTATGGGCATGGAAAATCATTGAATGAGCTTTATTTTAGCAATGCATGATAGAGAAGATGTTGTGTACTCACCTTAACCTTTGCTCAGCCTTGTTCTTAATTTATTTACTTTACTCGGGATGAGCAAAGATCTAAGTGTGGGGGGGTGTTGGCGGTCGTTATTGATCAATCTTTACCGCCAACAGACTATGAAATGAGGCTCACATAAGGACATAAATAGGATATTATTTATAACTTAAGCCTCTCCACGAGTTTTGGTGATATTTTGACTGCAGGACGAAATTCACCACAAATGGGGGCAAAAGCCTTCCGGCCGGCCCCATCATAGGCCGGCCGGCCTATGTTGGATCCCAAGACGGTCCAGCAACCCCAGGCATCCCCCAATGGGCTCAAACATCAAGGATCAAATGGCCAACAAGTATTTCCCAGCTCGGAGTATCGACCACTGCGCAAGGCCGAACAAACAAGCCCATCAACCACTCAAAAATGCGTCAAATCACAGAGCAAGACCGTGGATCTTAATGGGCACACCAAGAGGGGCCAACCCACAAAAATTTGAGGCATTTGGAGAAAAAAGCCCGCCGGCCGGCCTAGGCCCTAGGCCTAGGCCGGCCGGCCAACTATTTTCTCCGAATCGGCCCATCTTTTTCCAGTCGGTTCCAGAGTCGATGGCAAGCAAACTTGACGCACCGGCTAAGTAAGGAGACGTCGGCAAGTAAGGAATATCCACAAGATTCCCCTAGCATGAAGGGACCTTCTCCACTCTCCCAAGGAAGCTCCACACTATAAATAGAGGACCTCCCCCTCACTCTCAACTTGCACCTTGACACATGAGTTTTGAAGAGAAGTGAGAAGCGAAGCGCTGCCCACATAGTAGTGTAGGGAGTGAGTGAGAGGCTAGGAGAGTGAGTAGTCCCGGAATGCCAGGACTATACTTCTTCGTCGCCTCGGGTATGCTCCTCGCCTGGGAGTAGTCGTCCGAGTCTCCCGGGCCGGGTAACATGTAAGGAGATTATTGGTCGGGCAATAAAGTGAGATATTCTGCTTTATTTATTTGTGGGTTTCAGGTATGCTTTAAATATTTATTTATTTATTGCATAGACTAGCTTACCGCATGCTCGCTAGTTGTGACGATAGATATAAACGTGGTGTTTAGATCTAGAGTTATCCCTGATTTGCTCTTGACCCCACGGAGGATGGTAGCCGCGAGTACGTGTGACAGGCGTACCGGTCTCTGTAATCCACCACGTCCGGGTTATTGTTTTTAGTAGGGTTTTCATAGTTCCCCTTAGTAGTTGAACCTAATTCTCGGGTTGCTACTCTGGCATGCGTGTGCCCCGAAACGAATAATAGAGTAAGGATCTTACCAAGTTGCCCAGCTATATAACTCCTTATCATTAGATTGCCTGGCCCTAGGACTCTTTCGCTTATTGCTTTATTTATCTCTTAGCTCAACTGCCCGGACTTGATTAGATTTGAGATAGTACACTTCACATTCCCTGTGGATAAATACGATACCCTGGAATACTCCCGGGTGAAAGCTACATCGGTATCTGTACGCTTGCGGATTTTATCTGTTAGGCTAAGGACTGCCAACAGTTGCCCATTAATGACTATCTGAGAGATGACATGTTACTTAAGGTAACAAGCACCGACCCTTGGTATGCAAATATTGTCAACTACATCTTAGCAGGATACATACCACCAGGGGAGGATAAGAAGAAGATCATCAGGGATAGCAAATTTTACCTTTGGGATGATCCGTATCTGTACAAAGTCTGCACCGATGGTCTACTAAGAAGATGTGTACCCGCCTGCGAAGCGATGCAGATCATTGACATATGTCATTCATCCGCCTTCGGCGGACACTATGGAGCATTTCGTACAAATGCTAAGGTATGGCAAAGTGGTTTCTACTGGCCAACCATGTACGAGGACACAAAGGAGTACGTAAGAAGATGTTCACGCTGTCAGAAAGTGGGACGAATTAATGCCCGCGATGCTATGCCCTTAACCAACAACCTTCAGATCGACATCTTCGATGTTTGGGGAATAGACTTCATGGGACCCTTCCCTAACTCTGAAGGATACGAGTATATACTTGTGGCTGTGGACTACGTCTCAAAATGGGTGGAAGCTATGCCATGCCAGAATGCCGACTCCACACACTCCAAGAAAATGCTCCAAGAAGTCATCTTGCCAAGATTCGGCACACCCAGAGTGCTGATAAGTGATGGGGGTTCACATTTTATTGACAAGACCTTCAGAAAAATGTTGCAATCACTCGGCATCGAGCATGGAGTAGCAACCCCCTATCACCCACAGACAAGCGGTCAAGCGAAGACATCCAACAAACAAATCAAGAACATTCTCCAGAAGACCGTCAATCAAATGGGCAAGAATTGGAAGTCGAAGCTGTATGAAGCACTGTGGGCTTGCAGAACAGCATACAAGACTCCAATAGGCATGACCCCACACCAGCTAGTACATGGGAAAACATGCCATTTGCCTGTCGAGCTCGAATTCAAGGCGTACTGGGCCATCAAGAAATGGAACATGGATTTGGACCGAGCCCAGATCAAGCGACAAATACAAATCGCCGAGCTCGAAGAATGGAGGGAAAAGGCGTACCACAGCTCCAAGCTCTACAAGGAAAGGACGAAGAGGTGGCAAGACAAGCGCATCCGGGAGAAGCACTTCACGCCAGGTGATAAAGTACTTATGTTTAACTCCCGCGTTAAATTATTTGGTCATGGTAAATTAAAAAGTAAGTGGGACAGCCCCTACACCGTGGTAGAAACATCTAACCATGGGGCTGTCACTCTCCAAAGTGATGATGGGGAGCACTTTAAAGTAAATGGCCAGCGCTTGAAAATCTTTTTAGAACCCTCCATGCCGGAACTCGAGGAAGTAGATGTTCTCGAGTTCGTCCCGACTTAAAAGTCCATCATCTACGGTCTAGCCCCGACCTTAACCAAGCCTTGTTTTTATTTGTTTTCACCTTTTGTTTTCTTTAGGAATAAATAAAATAAAAAGAATTACCAAAGATAAAACCAAACAAACTTTCTTTTCACATTACCGGTTTTATGACTACTTTATTTCACAATTTCTCCTTGCTCACAAAATTCTATTAAGGACGCTCTTGTCTATTTTGTTGTGAGATTTGATATATGCATAAATCTTGACTTCTATCTTCTCATGATTTTCTCGGGAATCTTACTTTGCCTTTCAAACTGATTGTCACAAATTCTCTTGAAAAACCTATTAGAGCCAAATAGAGTTAGACTTTATAACTCCTCAAAAGCTAATCTTTTTGTGTTGAGTTTGATTAAGGCTTAATTCTCCAAAGTTGCATGCACTCCTCAGAACCTCAATCATACATCATATCCATATGCAAGCGTCCCCTCCACTTTATGGCATGAAACATTCCTAATCAATTTCATCAAAAGAATTTCTATATGTATGCTCATTGCCCCACAATCAAGGATGAAAAGGAGCCCTTCTTTGCCTCATGTATCATGGGAACCTCTCTGCTCTAAAAAAAAGAAAAAAAAAGAAAAAAATGTGTGTGTGTGTGTGTGTGTGTGTGAGAGAGAGAGAGAGAGAGAGAGAAAGTTCCCCCTCGAAAAAAAAAGTGAAGAGGCAGAATGGCTACTTTATTCTGGGAAAAGCATAAAGAAGAATTATGCCACAAAGTGTGAGTCATCATGTCGCTACCATATGCATCATCTTTTTCTTGACTGAGTTATGCGGATGTGCAACATACTTTCTAGAATTCTTCCTTAATCTTACAATACCTGCAAGAGATTATGCTCTCCTTATCGAACTCCAGATATAAGCCATATCAGAAAAAAAAAGAAAGCACCTTTTTGAGAGAGGACAGGTTTTTCCACCACTCTGAGTGACTCAGAATTTGAGAATTTTTGTGACATGATGGGAGAAGGGAAGAGTTTGGAAACCCGAGGGATCTTTGGAATTGAGAAGGGTCTTTGATTTTTAGCTATTCAACCTTTCAACGTCTCAAGACAATGAGTTTTAGCCACTTCCACATAGTGAGCCTGAAGAAATTGTTGAGATATCTTTGTCTTATCACCTTGATGATGTCTTTTTCTTTGGTTCTTTTTGCTCGGGACGAGCAAAGATCTAAGTCTGGGGGGATGTTGGCGGTGCTTATCACTCAATTTTTACCGCCAACACCACTCAATAAAAGCCATCAAACAAGGATAAAACGAACATTCTTTATTACTAATGGCTCTCCACAAGTTTTGTTGGAGTATTTGAATGCAGGGAGCAATGTGGAGAAAAATCACAGCAAAAGGGGGCCAAAGCCCACCGGTCGGCCCAATCATAGGCCGGCCCGCCTACTCAGGCTCCCGCTTGTAAGCTTCATGACCATTGGAGCTAGGAAAACCCCAAAGTATGAATGTTTTGGTGATAGGATGAGAACTATGAATGTGACTAACACTCTTTGTGAGATCTTATAGGTCACATATAAAGGAAGCTCCGTCCGTTGGTGGTGAACGCCAACACACCATGATCTTAATGTCAAGTATGATTGGTTGTCTTCATATACACAAGAACGGACTTGATGGAGTCGCGGAGAAGATATGGATCAAGGCTAAGGACATGCTAGATCCAAGCAAGTGTTGCTTGGTTAGATGTTAGCTTGAGTCCATAGGAAAAACCGGACTATCAAGAGGGTTCGAGGTGGTTCTCTTAGTGCACACTAGTTATAGAGATCATTGGATGCATGGTGAGTCTCTCAGGGGCTAGGGTGGCAGAAGAGGATTGAAGGAACCAAGAAGATCAAGTTTGAAAGCAAGGACCAAGAAGAAGATCGAAGTTGCGAAGTCAGAAGGGACTGGATGGTACGGTCAAGGAACCGTACTATACGGCCTACAATTGAAATCCAGACAGAAAAGCTGAAGTTTTTGGAAGTGGAGAAATGGAGACCGGACTATGGACCGGACGGTACGGTCCTAGGGACCGTATGGTACGGTCTCCATTGAGTTATCCAGACAGAGAAGCTGAAGTTTCTGGAAGTTGAAGAATGAAGACCGGACCATCGACCGGACAGTACGGTCAGAGACCGGACGGTACGGTCTTACAGGCAGAGAGCAACAGAGAAGGAGAAGTTTCTGTTGGCTGAAGAAGAAGTGGAGACCGGACGGTACGGTCCTAGAGACCGTATGGTACGGTCTACTTTGAGAAGTGGCGCAGCACTCCCTGGACGCCGGTCTGCTGAAGACCAGACCGTACGGTCTAATGAGGACTGGATGGTACGGTCAATACGCAGACTGGGCACTTTTGGACAACGGCTAGTTTGAGGTTGGTGGCCTATATATAGTCGGTTGTTTACCTCTTTGAGGTGCTCTTGGACCCAGGAAAGAGGGGAGGTGCTGCCAAGAAGCCAAGAGGAAGAAGTGTGAAGCACTTGAGAAGGATTTGGAGTGATCCTGGTGCTTGAGAGAGTAACAAATTGCATCCTTTAATCTCTAGGGTAGTGCGAGCTTGAGAGAGTCATCTAGAGCTGTTACTCTTGGTCTATGGCAAGGCCTAGACCGGTTAGCCGGCACAAGTTTGTACACGGTCTTGGAGCTTCCCATGCGAAAGAAGCATCACTAGTGGAGCGCCCTTTGGCACGCATCAAGTGCGGAGCCTTACCTCTGGAAGAGTACCCGGGAGAGAGCCGGGCGGGACGTGCCCGCGACTTCACTCGGAGGTTGAAGTGTACTCTAGGAGGGATCGCCATCGAGCGGAGGGACGGGGTCGAGACTCCGGCGGGAGTGACCCAACGTGGAGTAGGGGAAGGCGCCATCCTTCCGAGACCACGGGAAAATCCATGAGCATTCTCTATCCCTTCTCCTTTACTACATGCATTTACTTATCGCACTATATATGATTGCTTGTAGTATTTGAGTTGTGCCTATATCTTGCTTGTGTGCTTACCTTGGTTCCTACTAGCTTTATTAGTATTGCTTGTTTGCCTTGCTCGTGTGCTTACTTGTTGTAGCCTATCTAGTAGATCTAAGGACCCTACTTAGTGTGCCTAGTATCTTTGGTTGCCTTGTTCTCTAGTTATCTAGTTGCCTTGCCTTGCCTAGCTTAAGTCTTACGCTATATATATATCTTGTGCTAGGTTGCTAGTGTGGTGTGCTTGTGTTATCTATATCCACTAGCTATATAGGTTAAGGATACTCCTTAGTGTGCTTTACCTTGTTACTAGAACGACTCGCTAGGAGTTGCTTGGGTGTTAGTGTTTATGAATAGATTCTAGAGTGCACCGATTCACCCCCCTTCTCGGTCACACGATCCTTACAAGTGGTATCAGAGCCAAGTGCTCATTATTAGGGCTTTACCGCCTTGAGTCGTGACCGGGATTGCGTGTGGGAAAATGGAGTCCACTCATGATGACGTTTCTAACACTTCCATCGCCTCTACTTTGATTGAGCCTTATGATTGTGTGCTTAATGGCATTTCCTACTATGATGTGCGCGATGAGTATGATGAGCTTGTTTTGGATGATAATGAGGATGTCACTAACTTTGCCTCTCGCTTGTATGTTCTTGCTAGGAAACTCATGACAAGGGGCTATCCTTCTATTATGCACAAGCATGTTGTGAAGAAGCTTATTCGATCTCTACCACTCTCACGGTTTGGTCTTCTCGCTTTTGCTCGAGTGGATGAGTTTGTGAACATGCCCTATGATGAGGTGGTCGCTATTCTCTCCTCTCTTGAGGAGGATATCAAGAAGGGCAAGGATATCTCTCGTGCAAGTGACAATCAACACATTGAAGCTCAACCTCTACCTCAAGCTCAATCATCATCTCGTGTTGGTGAAGGATCTCCTTCTCGGGATCAAGAGGATGGATATATCAAGTTGTGTGATGAGTTCGACCACATCTCCATGAAGCCAAATGAAGATCTTGTTGAGTTTGCTCTTCGGATGGATTCTCTCATCAAGAGGATAAATGAGAACAAGCTTTGGATAGTCACCAAGGAAGAAGGTCTCAAGAGGTTTCTTGATGCTCTCCCGAAGGACAAGTATGGTGATCACATTGAGTTTGAAAGCTTCGAGCTCAAATCCTACTCAATTGAGCAAGTTATTGAGATCATCACAATACGAAGAGCCCGCTCTATGCTCTCTAACACATTCAAGACCCCAAGTGATGATGAGGAAAAAGAAGAAGATGATAGAGTTCCCGTCTTCTATTGTGATGATGATTATTCAGGTGATAGTGATGATGAGCCGAAACCTATCAAGGAATATCCCCGGGATGGAGATCTCTTACCTCCTTTCTATGAAGACTACTACAACTTGTATGAACCGGGTCTTGCCGTTGGAGCTCATTATCTTCTCCTTGATATGTATGATGAGTTCTACAAGAAGAGAGAAGAAACTTGGCTTGAGTGTTGGAAGAGACTTCTCATATTGTTTGCAAGAGTAAATTCATTTGAAGGGAAGGGGAAGGTTAGTGATGAGAATGCAATAAGGATGATGTTATCTCTCCTCCCCTATCATCGGAAGGTCTATGTCCTAAATGATATTGGTGATGATATTGATAGGATACCTCTTAAGGAGGCTATCTTGATTGTCTTATCCTATGAGCATCAAATGTACGACATCCTTGAATACTTCAATGCAAGTGATGAAGCGGAAAGATTTCAAGCCTATCCTCTTGGGAACCATGTCCTACACTTGGGATATGATCGGAGCATGTGGAGACACAATGGAGTCACCAAGGAAATGATTGACGCCTTGGATGCATTGGAATTAGACTTTCTCAATGGAGTTCCTATGGCCTACATCAAGAGCATGGAAGAGGTAAATGACATGTCAATTGATTCTCATGATACTAACTCTCCTCCTTGCTTGATGGCTACTTCCAAGGTGAACTACAAGATTGGTGGCAAACATTGGGTGTTGGATAGTGGGTGCACTCAACACATGACCGGGACCTTATCCATATTCACCAACTTGGAGGAAGATGAAGATCATGACAAGGTTACCTTTAGAGACAACTCGAAGCATAAAGTAAGAGGCCTTGGTAAGGTGGCCATCTCAAATGACCTCTCAATTTCTAACGTGCTTCTTGTTGAGTCTCTAAACTTCAATCTTCTATCCGTTGCTCAAATATGTGATCTTGGCTTTTCTTGCAACTTTGATACCAATGGGGTGGTTCTTCGCAATGATGCTATGGGTCTCACTATCAAGGGCTTTCGTCATAATAATCTATATGCTGTTGATTTTGAGACTAACATTGTTGCCCCTAGCACTTGTCTTTTCACTAAATCCTCTCTAGGTTGGCTATGGCATCGGAGGCTAGCTCACATTGGTATGAACCAACTCAAGCATGTAATGAAGAACAAGCTAGTGAGAGGAGTCAAGGTGTCACCTTTGAGAAGGACAAATTGTGTAGTGCATGTCAAGCCGGGAAGCAAGTGGCTTCACCTCACCCATCCAAGAATTTCATGTCAACCTCAAGACCTCTCGAGCTCTTACACATTGATCTCTTTGGGCCTACAACTTATGTGAGCATTGGTGGAAATCTCTATTGCTTGGTGGTAGTGGACGATCACTCAAGATATATGTTGGCGGTCGTTAAACCGTGTTTTGACCGCCACCCTACCGGTAAATAAAAGCATAACACCAAGTTTTTGTGCATAGTAGATAGGAATAATGCTACTCCACAAGTTTTGGTGAATATTTGGATGCAGGAGGAAATCCATTGCAAATGGGAGCAAAAGCCTACTGGCCGGCCCCATCATAGGCCGGCCGGCTTATGTTGGATCTCAACATGGTCCAGCAGTCCCAGGCATCTCCCGATGGGCTCAAACATCAAGGATCAAATGGCCAACAAATATTTCCCAGCCCGGAGTATCGACCACTGCGCAAGGCCCAACAAACAAGCCCATCAACCACTCAAAAAGGCGTCAAATCACCGGGCAAGACCGTGGATCTTAATGGGCACATCATGAGAGGCCAGCCCACAAAAATTCGAGGCATTCGGAGACAAAAGCCCACCGGCCGGCCTAGGCCTAGGCCGGCCGGCCAACTATTGTATCCGAATCGGCCTATCTTTTTCCAGTCGGTTCCAGAGGCGGTTGCAAGCCACTTGGCGCGCCGGTCAAGCCAGGAGAAGTCGGCAAGAAGGGAATATTCTACAAAATGCTCCAAGACCTTCTCCACTCTCCCAAGGCAACTCAACTATAAATAGAGGACCTCCCCCTCACTTCCAACCTGCACCATCACACTTGAGAAGAGAAGACCCCAAGTAGGGTCACGCCCTTTCTCATGGGAGATCATTCCACTTGTGTAGATTAGAATAGGATTAGAGTTTAGTCATGGGAGTTAGAGTAGAAGTGAGAGCTTCGCTCGGAGTTCCGGAGTTCTCTTCGGAGTTTGGGTAAAGCTCTCTTGTATCTTTTCTTTTAGATATTCTTTAATATAATTATTTTCTTATTTATTTAATTTAGTTTTCTTTTTAGTTACATTTATTTATTTAAGTAATTATTATAGAGAAATTCTTGTGTTGGTTCCACGTCCATGCAATGGTAGATAAGGATAGATTACCCGCTGGTCTATACGCAAGTAATTTATTCGGATTTACTATAATGGGTGGTTTGCCCCAAAAGCTTAGGGCAAATTATTTAGGATGATTGCTTGTATGGTTCAAGGAATTATTCTAGACGTGAGTTTGCACCCAAACCCACGGAGGATGGTAGCCGCGAGTGTATGTGACAGCTACACCGGTCTCTGTAATCCACCACGTCCGGGTTGGACCCAGCAGGGTCTTAATTATAGCGGGTGGTTCCCTAGGTTGCTCCAGCAGACCTAGCACATCCGTGTCCCGATATGCAGGAACGTATCTGTAATGAAAGCTTAAGTAAATAATTGTAGACTGTCAGGAAATACTAAATGCTAACCCCTAGGCTGACTGATACCCTTCTTCTCATTGTTCTCCCAAACTAAATGCTAACTATTTGTTATCAATATCAATGGATGTTCTCCTGAGTGCCACCCTTATCACATACCTTATCACTGCTTTGGTCTAGTTTGCAAGTTATAAATAATAGATGTTTCCTTGTCAATTCATGATATTCTTAGCCATGCTTCCCTGTGGAAAATATAAATACGATAACCTTGGAATACTCCCGGGTGAAATGCTACAATGGTGTTCCGTGCGCTTGCGGAAATTGAATTAAATCTTTTTGCGTAAGAAACGCCAACAAGCATTTCTGGCGCCGTTGCCGGGGAAGCAATGGTTTAAGATATCTTTGATTGACATCGACTATCTGTTATGATTAATTTGCTGCTAGCCTAAGCATCACCTGCATTTCTTTTGAGCATACCGCCATCACATCTGCATTGTTTTTCTTTACAATCCATCAGCATGTTTGTTTTCCCTCCATCCCACCCCGCTGCATAAAAAAAAAAAACCGAGTGCCCAATCATAGGCCTCCGGCTTTCAAAAAAAAAAGAAAAAAAAGAAGAGAACCCGAGCGCCCAATCATAGGCGTGGGGATTTTGAAAAAAAATAATAATAATAATAAAATAAATAAATAAATAAAATCCGAGTGCCCAATCATAGGCCCGGAATTTGTTTCAAAATAAAAAAAATAATAAAACAAAAAAAAATGCTGCCTGGATCGTTCAATGCTTTGTGAATGTAAAGTATTTTGAGTTGCTCTCTGATGAAAATATGTTGCTTTGTTGACCATACCCCTGCTCTTGAAGATGCTTTCCATACGTGGGTTGTGGTTAAATTGTTAGTCATAAATCAATCGCCTGCGTCTCTTTCTGTTGGTTGGGTGAAGATCACTTCTATGTCTCTGTTCTCCATTGAGATTATGCCCGGTGGCCGTTCAACCAACAGAAAAATACATGTCTCTATGATGCTTTCATGACAGAAGGAGAGTATCACGACACTGCTCTCCTCACATAATTGATCGAATTAGACGTGGTGTCTAGGTTGATCAATGGAACTATAGAGATGTGTCGATTGTAGACGAATGGATTTGTACTAACCATTGCAGGGATCCTTTTGAGAGCAAACCTAGTACATCAGGCAACACGGAAGGCACATAATTCAAGAAGGAACAACCAACCAGGCGGACCTAGTACCTTCAAATGAAGATTTAATCGCTTAGCTTTGCACATAGTTGCAAGAGCTAAGCTTGGGGAAGGACCGCCAGGTAAGTACTTCTATACGATACTATACTCTTCTTGAATTGTGCCCTTTTTTTAAAAAAAAAATATTAGGTTCTCGGCAAAGCCCAATAGGGGCTAGCCACCTGTATCCCCCTCATTCTTTTTGCAGACACAAGAAGAATGGAGGAAGCGGCCTATTCAAGCTTAAGTCTTGCAAAGACTCAAGCTTGGGGAGGACCCCCAGGTAAGTATTTCTAAACTTTCCTTGAATAAATAAACTCCATGTTTCGAATAAATGCTAGAATCTTGGTGTTATGCTACACATAAGGGAAATGATGATCGAGTTACAAATTAGCTTCCCATGTGTCGCATAGACGTAACCTCTACTCCTGACATATGTGTTATTTTTATTTGAGCATGATCACATCATGAGTCTTGCTTATTTCCGTGGGTTGCATTTGTTACACCAAGTCTGAGCATTGTTGATTGTAATATGGCATGATTAGGACTTGTTGCAATTTCTTAGTATGGTTTCATCCAGAGATGTTTTTCTTGAATTGCTGCAAGTACCTAAAACCCTTCTGTTTTGGCACACTTCTCTTAGTGTGAGGATTTATTTACCTACCAGAGCCATATCATAATATTTGAAACAGCCCCACTCATAGCCAATTGTTTATGTATTGAGTTTTGTTAAGGTTTGATGTACTCTTGAAACTAAGCACTCCTAAATTTTGGTCATAATTCCTTCGCGTGTGTTTTCGAAAATTTCTCTCCACCAAATAAAAAGGGGAATGTTTGGATAAATCAACCAAACATTTTTCAAGTTTGCAAAACTTTGGTCCATCCAAAAAGCTCAAGAATATTTCAAAATGTTTCCTTTTGAACCATTCAAAATTTATGGCCCCTTGCCCCATGGAGTAGTCAAAAAAAAAAAAAACTCCATGGTTGCATGACAAAAGTCAATGGCTATATGGTTCTTATCATAAACATCTTGAGGAAAATAAAGGACCAAAGTTTTCAAAAATCCCCTTCCACAAGCGTGAGTTCATTTTCTCCCCCTCCATCACATCATTTCCTATGACCAAAATAAATGGAGTTGCTATGTTGATTGAGACTCATTCTTTAGCTTTACAATAAATGCATGACATTTGTGCATTCCTTACCAAGCTCCACATACAAAGCCTCATTTGGTAGAAGGTAGGATGAGTGAAGCTTGTAGGAATAGACTCACATTGGCTGGTAAGAGAAGTGCCTGCCAAAACGAAGGAGAATTTTTGCACCTGACCTTGCAGCACATAAAAACTCTGGATGCATACCTGCTAGAATTGTGTACTTGTCCGAAAATGCCGTTCTAGTCTTCAATGCTGCATGACAAGGTGTAACGTATAAGCCCCACGATTTTTGCAACACTCATGAATATTTTATGCTCACCACTGTTTAGGGAGTATGTAGTTGCATATTTATTACCCATGGGGCGCTTCTTTGTAACTCCTGATCCGCCGGTACCCTGAGTTGAGTTTGCTCGGGACGAGCAAAGTTTAAGCTTGGGGAGGTTGTTGGCAGTCGTTAAACCGTGTTTTGACCGCCACCCTACCGGTAAATAAAAGCATAACACTAAGTTTTTGTGCATAGTAGATAGGAATAATGCTACTCCACAAGTTTTGGTGAATATTTGGATGCAGGAGGAAATCCATTGCAAATGGGAGCAAAAGCCTACTGGCCGGCCCCATCATAGGCCGGCCGGCTTATGTTGGATCTCAACATGGTCCAGCAGTCCCAGGCATCTCCCGATGGGCTCAAATATCAAGGATCAAATGGCCAACAAATATTTCCCAGCCCGGAGTATCGACCACCGCGCAAGGCCCAACAAACAAGCCCATCAACCACTCAAAAAGGCGTCAAATCACCGGGCAAGACCGTGGATCTTAATGGGCACATCATGAGAGGCCAGCCCACAAAAATTCGAGGCATTCGGAGACAAAAGCCCAGTTGGGGCTAGCCACCTGTATCACCCTCATTCTTTTTGCAGACACAAAAAGAATGGAAGCGACCTATTCAAGCTTAAGTCTTGCGAAGACTCAAGTTTGGGGAGGAACCCCCAGGTACGTATCCCTATCGATCAATAAAATACTCCCTGTTTCGAATAAAATGCTAGAATATTGGTGAATGCTGCACTTAAAGGAAATGATGATTAGTTACATGATAGCTCCTCTTGTGTCGCATTGATGCAACCTCTACTCCTGACATGTGTGTTATTTATACTCGAGCATAGTCACATCATTAGTGTTGCTACATTTTCGTGGGTTGCATACATCACACCAAGTCTAAGCATTGTGGATTATGATATGGTATGATTAGGACTTGTTGCAATTTCTTAGTATGGTGAAAATCCAGAGATGTTTTCATTTTAATTGCTGCAAGTGCCTAAAAACCCTTTCGTTTTGGAACACTTCCCTTGTGAGGATTTATTTACCTACCAGAGCCATATCATGAAAAATATTCAAAAAAGCCACACTCATAGCCATTTGCTCATGCGTTGAGTTTTGTTAAGGTCTAAATGCTTTTGAGAATAAGCACTCTCTTTATCTCGGTCATCATTCCTTCGCGTGAGTATTTGAGTTTCTTTCCACCAAAAAGGAATGTTTGAAAAATCAAACATCTCCGTACGATTCCACCCACATTCATTCGCAAAACTTTTGGTCTACATCAAAAAGCTCAAGGATATTTCAAAATGCTCATGAACCTATCATCGCTATTGCCTCATGCATCATGGAGTCTAAAAAAAAAAAGAGAGAGAGAGACTCCATGAATTGCATCCAAAAAGGCATCATGGTTCTTATCATAAACATCTTGAACATGAGCATAAAAGAAAAGACCAAAGTTTGCAAAACCGTTTCCATCAGTGTGCGTTCATGTTGTCCCCCTCCATCACCATTTTCCATATGACCGAGATACAAGGGGTTGCTATGTCTCTTGAGATTTATTGTTCAGCTTTACAATATACGCATGATAAATGTGTATTTTCCTTACCAAGCTCCACATACAAGCCCAATCTGGTAGAAGGTAGGAATGAGTGAAGCTTTGTAGGGATAGCCTCATATTAGGGAGAGGGGAAGTGTGAACCAAACAAAGGAGAATTTTTTTACCTTGTCTTGCAGCACATAAAAACTCTGGACATACACCTGCTAAAATTGTTTGACTCGTCCAAAAGTGCTGTTCTAATCGTCAATGCTATATGACAAGGTGAAGCATACACGCCCCACACATGTGCAACACCCGTGAATATTTCGTGCTCTTGTATATTTACCACCATTTAGGGAGTACGTTGTTGCATCTTTATTACCCATGGGGCGCTTTCATTGTAACTACTGATCCGCCGATACTTAAGTTTTGAGTTTGCTCAGGACGAGCAAAGTTTAAGCTTTGGGAGGTGTTGACGGCCATTAAATCATAAAATGACCGTCAACTTATCGGCGAATAAAAGGTATGCACCAATGTTTCTTGCATTAAACTAATAAAGTTCCACAAGTTTTGGATGTATTCTTCTTTTGCAAGGTACACAAGAATATTGGTGCAAATGTGCTTATACTCATGGATAAATAGCAAATATACAAAAAGCACAAGATAAACAAGGTCCTGCTCAGACATCTCGACGACATTCAAAGCAAGAAACAAGGAATGACATGGACATCAAAGAATAATTATTCAAATCACAAATTTGATCCCTCCATGTAAAAGCCCTCGTCGAGATAGTCAAAATGGGCTTTTGGATCACCCAATTCGGAGTTTGGGAGCAGGAGTTATGCCTCGCACAAGATTGGAGAAAAATCAGGAAAAAGTTGGCCGGCCGGCCCAAACACCTGGCCTGCCGGCCCAAGCCAACCTCCAACCGCCTCAATCTTTCTCCAGTCGGTTCCAGAGTCGGTCATAAGCCACTTGACGCACCGGCCAAGCCAGGAGACGTCGGCAAGAAGGGAATATTTCACAAAATGCTCCAAGACCTTCTCCACTCTCCCAAGGCAACTCAACTATAAATAGAGGACCTCCCCCTCACTTCCAACCTGCACCTCACACATGAGAAGAGAAGATCCTTCCACTTGTGTAGTTTAGAATAGGATTAGTATTTTAGTCATGGGAGTTAGAGTAGAAGTGAGAGCTTCGCTCGGAGCTCCGGAGTTCTCTTCGGAGTTTGGGTAAAGTTCTCGTGTATCTTTTCTTTTATACTTTTTTAATATAATTATTTTCTTATTTATTTATTTTGTTATTTATTTAATTTAGTTTTCCTTTTAGTTTATATTTATTTATTTAAATAATTATTCTAGAGAAATTCTTGTGTTGGATCCACGTCTGTGTATGGTAGATACGAATGAGTTGTTTGCTTGAGGACTGGCAGTAGGGACATAATTGCCTTATTGTCACGTGTCCCGCACAATTTATTTGGATTTATTGTTCATGGGTGGCTTGCTCTTTGGCCAAGAGTAAGTTACTAGGATAGTTGTAAGCAAGGTGCTTGGAATTGTTCTAGCGTGTTTTGCCCTCAACCCCACGGGATGATGTGGTAGCCGTTAGTGTAGGTGACAGCTACACCGGTCTCTGTAGTCCACCACGTTCGGGTTGAGTGTGTAGGGGCCTAGACGCGGTCCGTTGACCGGATACGTTGAACCGAGTTCTCGGGTTGCGTGTCTTGGCGGCGGTCGTGCCCCTGATGCACTTGAATGTAGCTGTAATGAAAGCTTAAGTAAATAATGGTAGACTATCGTGAAACTAAATGCTAACCCCTAGGCTGACTGATACCTTCTTCTCGTTGTCCTCCCAAACTAAATGCTAACTCCTTGTTATCTATATCAATGGATGTTCTCCTGAGTGCCACACATATCAAACATCTGTCCCCTGCTTTGGTCAAGTTTGCAAGTTATAAATAATAGATGTTTCTTTGTTAATTCATGATATTCTTAGCCCTGCTTCCCTGAGGAAAATATAAATACGATAACCTTGGAATACTCCTGGGTGAAATGCTACAATGGTGTTCCGTGCGCTTGCGGAAATTTAATTTAATCTTTTTGCGTAAGAAACGCCAACAAGGCTATCAACACCGCTTGCTACACCTCCAACCGGATCTATCCTCACAAGTTGCTAAACAAGACCCCCTATGAAGTGCTCGTTGGAAGGAGACCGAATGTTGCATACTTTCGTGTGTTTGGTTACAAGTGCTACATCTACAAGAAGAGGGAAAGGCTTGGCAAGTTCGAGAAGAGGACCGACGTGGGCATTCTTGTCGGCTACTCGGGCTCGGCCAAGGCTTATCGGGTTTACAACAGCGCTACCGGCTTTGTTGAAGAAACTTATGATGTTCAATTTGATGAATCTCACGGGTCTCAAGAAGACCCTCTATCTTCTCATATTGTAGGTGATGAACCCGTGGATGAAGCTTTGAGGGACATGCCCGTTGGTGAAGTTATCCCTCGAGAAGAACCTCCGACACCTCCTCCAACAACTTCATCAAGTGGACCTTCTACGAGTACATCTCAAGAGAACCAAACCTCTTCCTCAAGTGATCAACATCAAGCTCCCTCAGGCGAGCCACAACAAGCATCGAGTCAAGCTCCTTCAAGTGAACCGCAACAAGCAATGAGTCAAGCTACACCAAGTGAACCATAACAAGTACCATCAAGTGATCTACCTCATGCATCCACGAGCCAAGCTTCACCGAGCAATCAAGAACAAGCACAATCTACTTCAACTCAAGATGATGGCTCGGGTTCACCTCTTCGACAACAAGACACTCACATCTCCAAGGAGCAAGCCGCAAGAGATGCACAAGACACATCGCCGGCTCCACCTCCTCCTCGACAAGAACCTTCAAGGAAGCACAAACCCATTCCTAGGGATCGTTCACGTGATCTTATCATTGGGAGTCCTTCTCAAGGGATAAAGACTAAGAGAAGTCAATATAAGCCAAATTATGTTGATAAAGCTAACATTCTTGAGAACTTCTCTTTTGTCTCTACCCTAGAGCCGAAGACGATCGAGGAAGCCTTGAAGGATCACAAGTGGGTGCTATCCATGCAAGAGGAGCTCAACAACTTCAAGAGAAATGATGTTTGGGAGTTGGTGAAGCGGCCCAAGCGATCCAATGTCATTGGCGCTAAGTGGGTCTTCAAGAATAAGCAAGATGAGAAGGGTGCTATCGTGTGGAACAAGGCAAGACTTGTGGCAAAGGGCTACTCTCAAGTTGAAGGCGTTGATTTTGACGAGACCTTCGCCCCCGTCGCTCGTCTTGAGGCTATAAGAACCCTTCTTGCTTCTCATTTTGATTTCAAACTTCATCAAATGGATGTGAAAAGTGCTTTTCTTAATGGACTAATCAATGAAGAAGTTTATGTAGAGCAACCTCCCGGCTTCGAGGACCCCGAGCATCCGGACTATGTGTACAAGCTTAAGAAGGCTCTCTACGGACTCAAACAAGCACCAAGAGCATGGTATGAACGACTTCGAGATCATCTCATCGCCAAAGGCTACAAGATCGGTAGTATCGACAACACTCTCTTTACTAAGCATGTTGGTGATGATCTCTTTGTTTGTCAAAATCTATGTTGATGATATCATCTATGGCTCCACTAACGAAATCTATAATGATGAGTTCCGTGCTCTTATGAAGAAAGAAAGCACGAGGAGCTATGACAAGTAATAGTTTCAAGGGGTTTACCTTCATACTTACTTTGTGGAATTCCGCTCCCCCTTGACAAATGCACCAATCTCAAGATTGTGTGAAGATCGATCATCTTGATCACTTGATCTTCATTTGCGCCAACTCCCCCTTGAGACGGCATTGCTTCTTCTTCTTCTTCATCACTTCAAGATTGTGTGAAGATCGATCATCTTGATCACTTGATCTTCATGTGTACAAACTCTCCCTTGAGGTGACATCTCCTTTTCCTTCGATATCTTGCAACTCTTCCACTTCTCATACTCGATCATTAAGCCCGAACTCTTATTGTAAGCTTCATGACCATTGGAGTGACTAACATTTCCATGTAGGATATTCAAATGGTCATGTCAATGAAGCGTCGTCTCACATACTCTATCTTTATCGACGACTTGGTGATTGGTTGCCTCGACAATTCGGATCGAGAACTTGATGGAGTCAAGGTTGAAGATGGATCAAGGCTAAGGACATGATAGATCCAAGCAAGTGTTGGCTTGGTATAGATGTTAGCTTGAGTCTATAGGAAAAACCGGACTATCAAGAGGGATCGAATTGGTTCTCTTAGAGCACACTAGGTTAGAGATCAAATGGATGCATTGACCGGACGGTACGGTCATGAGACCGTATGGTACGGTCATCAGAGGAGTTCCAGACAGAGAAGTTGAAGTTTCTGGAAGTGGAAGAAATAAAGACCGGACTATCGATCGGACGGTACGGTCTTAGGGACCGGACGGTACGGTCTTCATTGACAGAGAAGAAGAAAATGGAAGAATGCCTGGAAATAGAGACCGGACGGTACGGTCAGAAAAGGGACCGGACGGTACGGTCACGGTACGGTCTCTAGTTTTCCTGGGCACTTTTGGGCAACGGCTAGTTTTGGGTTGGTAGCCTGGAAATAGTGGTTGCTCGCCCCTTGAGGGGTCTCTTGGCCATTGCTGGAGTGGAGAAAACTCAGAGGAAGCCAAGAGCAAGGGAGAGAAGCACTTGTGAAGGATTTGGAGTGATCCTAGTGCTTGAGAGAGTAGCAATTGCATCCACTTGATCTCTAGGCTAGTGTGAGCTTGAGAGAGTCACTTCGGTTTGTTATTCTTGGTCTATGGCAAGGCCTAGACCGGTTAGGCGTCGGTGTTGAGCTGTCGAAGGAGAGTGTGGAAGCCGACACAAGTTTGTACATGGTCTTGAAGCTTCCCGTGCGAAAGAAGCATCACTAGTGGAGCGCCCTTTTGACACGCATCAAGTGCGGAGCCTTACCTCCGGAGGAGTACCCGGGAGAGAGCCCGGTGGGACGTTTCCGCGACTTCACTCTGAGGGTGAAGTGTGCTCTAGTAGGGGTCGCCATCGAGCGGAGGGACGGGGTCGAGACTCCGACGGGAGTGACCCAACGTGGAGTAGGGGAAGCCGCCATCCTTCCGAGACCACGGGAAAAATCAGGAGCATTCCTATCTCTATCTCCTTTATTTACTAGCATTTACGCTTCCACATTTACTTATGTGCTAGTAGAATTGCATGATAGGTTGTCTCTTTACTACTTGGTAGAATTGCTTGTTAGGGTGCTGCTTGTTGCTAGACTAGATTGTGTGCGCGCTTCGCTAGCTTCTTGTTGTCACCATATCTAGTCTTGCTAGCTTCACACCTTAAGTACGTTTGGGGGAAATTATTGATATACCTATTCACCCCCCTCCCCCTCCCGGTGCCTTTGATCCTTTCAAGTGGTATCAGAGCCTTGTTGCTCAAATAGGGCTTAACCGCCTTGAGTAAGGATGCCGAGAGGAAGTGGACCGCCCCCGTTCGATGGGACCGACTATGCCTATTGGAAAGCTCGCATGCAAGCTTACCTCGAGGCTCTCAATCCTATCGCATGGGAGGTGACGAGTTTCGGTGTCTCTCTAAGAACTCCCATTGGTACTCTTGATGTGAACCTCGCAAAGACAAATGCTAAAGCTAAAAATGCCTTGTTTGAAGCAATCACTAAAGAGGTCTTTGCTCAAGTCAGGTCCGCGGGTACCGCTCATGAAGTGTGGACTCAAATCCAACAAGTTCATGAGGGTTCCTCGGACGTCAAGGAGGAAAGATACTATGTCCTTAAGGACAAATATGATGCTTTTACCATATCTTCAAATGAGCTAATCAATGACACTTACTCTCGCTTGAATGTGCTTGTAGAGGATATCAACTCTCTCGGTGTGAAGGACAAGATTGATGATGGTGACCTTGTGCGGAAGATCATGAGGATTCTCCCAAGGGAGAAGTATGAAGCACTCATCACATGTCTCTTCAACACCGACATGCGAGACCTTACCACCCACAAGCTACTTGGGAAGATCACCGCCTTCGAGAGCTACAACCTTGACAAGAACCTTGATGAGAAGCCCTCCAAGAATCTTGCTTTTGCATCCAAGGGGTCAAGCAAGAAAAAAGGGAAGATGGTGATGACTCAAGATTCAAGTGATGAAGAAGTTGAAGAAGATGATGAAGACTTGTTGCAAAATCATCCCAATGACCTAGCACTCCTCATGAAGAAAAGCAACTTTTTCAAAAGAAGGTTCATCAACAAGAAAGATGCCGAGTGCTACAATTACGGGGAGAAGGGTCACTTTGCCAAGGAATGCACAAAGCCAATCAAGAAGGGCAAGAAGAAGACTCAAGAGTCAAGCGATGATGAAGAAGAAGACTCTAGAAGCAAGTACAAGGCAAGGAAGAGGTTTGTCAAGAAGGGAAGCTCTAGAGGCAAAGACAAGAGAAGAAAATCTCGCAAGGGTCTCTTTGTTGGAGAGCGGGTCACAGATGATGATAGTGATGAAGAAGAAAGTGATGACCCATCCTCCAAGGGCAAGAAAATGGCCGGTATTGCTCTCACAAACATCTCCGAGACTCTACCTCCACCTCCTACTTGCTTGATGGCCAAAGATGATGATAGTAGTGATGAGGACGAGAAGAGCGAGTCCGAGGAAGAGTTTGATGAGGAGGATAAGCCCACTTATGAGGAACTCTTGGATAGCATTCTCCTAACCGGCAAGATGCTCAAGAAAAAGGACAAGACCATTGCTAGGTTGGAGAAGGAACATGAAATGGCCGCTTTCCGAGTTCGTCAACTTGAAGATGAACTTAGGGACTTATCCATCTCTCACAAGGCTCTAGATGTGGACTATGACAAGCTTGAAGAGGACCACATGAAGCTCAAGGAGAAGTCCAAGTTACTAGAGGATGAGCTCAAGCACCTTTCTACTTCTCTCATAACCTTGACAAGCTCAAGGTCGATCACAAGAGGCTCAATGACAAGTTCAAGGTTCTTGAGGAAGAACATCAATCCAACCTCGAAAAGAGTAACATTTCTTCTTCTAGTTCATCTATTTCTGATTCTTCATATATTACTTGTGATGGACTAACTCCCTCTCTTGAGAGCATCTCTCTTGATGAGAAAATCTTGAAGGAATATCATCAACTCAAGGAGGAGAGAGCTTCGGTGATGGACGGCTTCGAAAGGCTCACAAGGGGAAGGACCATTCATAAGGAGATACTTGGTCGCAACCTTGTGAACAACTCCGAGCACAAGGGACTTGGCTCCTACCCCGCCGCCATCAATCTCATCAGCAAGGACAACAACATTCCTCCTTGGGTGGTACCTCTCATGGCGGACGACTACTATTGTGAGAAGTGTTCCGGTGACGGGCACACTAGCAGGAATTGTCCCAAGGTGAGAAGTTCCAATGTTTTGCCTAACGCTAATTTATTCCATGAGAATACACACTACAAGCTCTTTAGGGACAAGCGGGGTGAGCAACCAACTATTTATAGGCTACCAACCCAAAACTAGCCGTTGCCCAAAAGTGCCCAGGAAAACTAGAGACCATACCATGGACCGTACCGTCCGGTCCCTTTTCTGACCGTACCATCCGGTCTCTATTTCTAGGCATCCTTCCATTTTCTTCTTCTCTGTCAATGAAGACCGTACCGTCCGGTCCCTAGGACCGTACCGTCCGGTCGATAGTCCGGTCTTCATTTCTTCCACTTCCAGAAACTTCAACTTCTCTGTCTGAAACTCCTCTGATGACTGTACCATACGGTCTCATGACCGTACCGTCCGGTCAATGCTACGGTCTTCATTTTCTCAGCATCCCGAGACTTCACTTCTCTGTCTGGATCTTCAATGAAGACCGTACCATACGGTCTCTAGGACCGTACTGTCCGGTCTCTTCTGCATAAGCTGAAAACTTGATCCACTTCTTGATCCTTGCTTCCAACTTCTCCATTCTTGGTTCCTCTTCTTCTCTTCAGCCACCCTAGCCCTCAAGAGACTCACAATGCATCCATTTGATCTCTAGCCTAGTGTGCTCTAAGAGAACCAATTCGATCCCTCTTGATAGTTGTTGACGGCTATTAAATTATAAAATGACCGTCAACTTATCGGCGAATAACAGGGATGCACCAATGTTTCTTGCATTAAACTAATAAAGTTCCACAAGTTTTAGATGTGATCTTGTTTTGCAAGGGACATAGGAATATTGGTGCAATTGTGCTTACAATCATGGAGAAATAGCAAATATCCAAAAGCACATGTTAAAGCAAGACCATGCTCCGACATCTCGACGACATTCGACGGAAGAAATAAGGGATGACTTGGACATCAAGAAATAATATTTCAAATGACAAATTTGATCCCTCCATGTCAAAGGCCTCGTCAAGATAGTCGAAATGGGCTTTTGGATCACCCAATTCGGAGTTCGGGAGCAGGAGTAATGCCTCGCGCAAGATTGGAGGAAAAGCAGGAAAAAGCAGGCCGGCCGGCCCAAACTCCAGGCCGGCCGGCCCAACCCAATCTCCAACCGCCTCAATCTTGCTCCAGTCGGTTCCAGAGGCGGTCACAAGCCACTTGACGCACCCGTCATGCCAAGGGGACGTCGGCAAGGAGGAATATTCCACGAAATGCTCCAAGACCTTCTCCACTCTCCCAAGGCAACTCCACTATAAATAGAGGACCCCTCCCCTCACTCCAACCTGCACCTCACACATGAGAAGAGAAGATCCAAAAGGGTCACGCTCAGCTCATGGAAGATCATTCCACTTGTGTAGTTTAGAATAGGATTAGTATTTTAGTCATGGGAGTTAGAGTAGAAGTGAGAGCTTCGCTCGGAGCTCCGGAGTTCTCTTCGGAGTTTGGTTAAAGTTCTCGTGTATCTTTTCTTTTATACTCTTTTTAATATAATTATTTTCTTATTTATTTATTTTCTTATTTATTTAATTTAGTTTTCTTTTTAGTTTACATTTATTTATTTAAGTAATTGTTATAGAGAAATTCCTGTGTTGGTTCCACGTCTGTGTATGATAGGTTCGAATGAATTGTTGAGCTAGGCAGTAGGGACTATATAATTGCCTTATTGTTACGACCTCGCACAGTTTGTTTGGATTTATAATGCATGGTTGGCTTGCCCTTAGCGCGAGAGTAAGTTATTTAGGATAGTTGCTTGTATGGTTCAAGGAATTATTCTAGACGTGAGTTTGCACCCAACCCCACGGATGATGGTAGCCGCGAGTGCTTGTCACCGGTCTCTGTAATCCACCACGTCCGGGTTGGACCTAGCAGGGTCTTAATTATAGCGGGTGGTTCCCCAGAGTATTAATCTTTTTCTGTTGGTTGGGTGGGCCACTTCTGTGCCTCTGTTCTTTTGAGATTATGCCCGGTGGTAGTTCGAGCAACAGAACAAGTTTATTACTGTGGCACATCCGTGCCCCGATGCACTTGAATGTATCTGTAATGAAAGCTTAAGTAGTTGTAGACTATCAGGAAATACTAAATGCTAACCCCTAGGCATCCTTTATCTGCACCCAACCTCACGGGATGGGCGGTAGGTAGTAGGTGGTGACAGCCCTATCTATCCTATGCAATCTACCACGTTCGGGTTGGCTCGTAGATCTGACTGATACCCTTCTTCTCGTTGTTCTCCCAGACTAAATGCTAACTCCTTGTTATCTATATCGATGGATGTTCTCCTGAGTGCCACGCACATATCATATATGTATCCCTGCTTTGGTCTAATTTGCAAGTTATAAATAATAGATGTTTCCTTGTTAATTCATGATATTCTTAGCCCTGCTTCCCTGAGGAAAATATAAATACGATAACCTTGGAATACTCCCGGGTGAAATGCTACAATGGTGTTCCGTGCGCTTGCGGAAATTGAATTAAATCTTTTTGCGTAAGAAACGCCAACAATAGTCCGGTTTTTCCTATGGACTCAAGCTAACATCTATACCAAGCCAACACTTGCTTGGATCTATCATGTCCTTAGCCTTGATCCATCTTCAACCTTGACTCCATCAAGTTCTCGATCCGAATTGTCGGGGCAACCAATCACCAAGTCGTCGATAAAGATAGAGTATGTGAGACGATGCTTCATTGACATGACCATTTGAATATCCTACATGGAAATGTTAGTCACATCAATATGGTCACCCAATCACCAAAACATTCATACCTTTGGGGTTTCCGAACTCCAATGGTCCTGAAGCTTACAATCTCCCTCTTTTTGGTGATTGGTGACAACACATATCAAAAAAGAAAGAATGGAATGCGCAAGAGTGATCGATAAGATTGGATATGAAAGAGAAGTAAGAAAAACGGATATCAAGGTAGTCATAGCTCAAAGGTATCACCTGCAAAAAAGAGTTAGAGCACATGGGTGATATATATATGGAATAAAAGCAAGAGCTATGACCACAACACTTGTGATGATAAGTTTATAAGATATTCCTCTAAAAGCAAGTGAGTGCACATATCATCACAAAAAGAGGAAACCTGGCAAGATAAATATAAAGAAGCGCATCCAGGTAAGCATACACATACTCAGAGCAAAATACAAGATATATAGATAAGGAGCAAGTGTATGAAACAAAACCAAGTGCATTCTTGATGAGCTAAACACCAGCAAAAGAAATCCAAGCCCAACAAGAACCACGAAGCACTTGTGAAGAAAGAATTTGAGATGTCCATGATAGGTGAACTTTATGTCTTCCTCGGTTTTCAAGTCAAGCAAATGAAGGAGGGCACGTTCATCTACCAAGAGAAGTACACTCGGGATCTTCTTAAGAAGTTCGGCATGGAAGACTCCAAGGGCTACGACACACCTATGGCTACAAGTGTCCCTCTTGATGTGGATGTAAAAGGTATACCGGTGGATCCTAAACTCTATCGTTCTATGATTGGTTCACTTCTTTACCTTACCGCATCTCGACCGGATATCATGTTTAGTGTGTGTCTTTGTGCTCGATATCAAGCTAACCCTAAGGAGTCCCATATGAGTGCTGTGAAAAGAATTCTTAGGTACATCAAGAACACTCCTACAATGGGTCTTTGGTACCCAAAAGACTCGGATTTTGGACTTGTTGGCTATGCGGACTCGGATTTCGCCGGTTGCAAAGTGAGTAGAAAGAGTACCTCCGGTGGATGCCAATTTCTTGGACAATCACTCATCTCATGGAGTTCCAAGAAACAAAATTGTGTGGCTATCTCTACGGCGGAGGCGGAATATTTGGTGGCCGGTGCTTGTTGTGCTCAACTCTTATATATGAAGCAAACCCTATTGGACTATGGACTATCTTGTGGGCAAGTACCTCTCTATTGTGATAGCGAAAGTGCTATCAATATGGCTCTCAATAAGGGTGATCACGGCCATGCAAAGCATATTGAAGTCAAGCATCATTTCATCCGAGATCATGTGGCCAAGAAGGATATTGAATTGTTTTTGTGTGTTCTTCTTGTTTTGTAGGACCGGCAACTAACCTTTTTAAGATAGCAATGAGCATGGGTTAAGCTTGGGATTGGTGGCACTTGGCTCCCGAGGCTTTGAAGAAGAGGCTCTTTGTGATCAAGCTCAAGAAGGGCTCACACTTGTTGTTGGTAACTTGGCTCTTAGCTTTCTCTTCGTTTTACCCTTTTAGCATCATGCATTGTACACTTATCATTCTTTGCATTGGCATCATGCATTCTTGCATAAGTGTCTCGACGCCGAGTACCCATCTAGGGGGAGTTGCTTATTCACAATATGAGTATATGACCTCCTATGATGAATACATAGCAATGCTATATGAGCTTCATGCCCATTGAACCATGATTTTTGAGCTCCAAGGTTAAATCCACTTGCGCGGCTCAAAGTCTAAGGGTTCATACATTTCCATCATCATCAACTAACCCCTATGTACTTCAAGACAATTTTCTTTCGAGAATGTGTGTAGGGATAATTGTTGGAAGACGGAGAATCATGAATCAAGGGGAGCTTCACGCCAAATCAAGTAACTCATTTTCCCACTTGTCTCATACTTTTACACTAATCTTTCTTCCTTGGTAGACTCTTTTTGAGTGATAGATGCCAAAGGGGGAGAAGAGTTCGGGCTTAATGATCGAGTATGAGAAGTGGAAGAGTTGCAAGATATCGAAGGAAAAGGAGATGTCACCTCAAGGGGGAGTTTGTACAAATGAAGATCAAGTGATCAAGATGATCGATCTTCACACAATCTTGAGGTGATGAAGAAGAAGAAGCAATGCCGTCTCAAGGGGGAGTTGGCGCAAATGAAGATCAAGTGATCAAGATGATCGATCTTCACACAATCTTGAGGTGATGAAGAAGAAGAAGCAATGCCGTCTAAAGGGGGAGTTGGCGCAAATGAAGATCAAGTGATCAAGATGATCGATCTTCACACAATCTTGAGATTGGTGCATTTGTCAAGGGGGAGCGGAATTCCACAAAGTAAGTATGAAGGTAAACCCCTTGAAACTATTGCTTGTCATAGCTCCTCGTGCTTTCTTTCACTTGTGATATGAGTTTTTGCTCTAACTTGTGACTTCTTTTGAGCTATGACTTGCCTAGACCTAATCAACAAGGTAAATATCTCTCTATCTTGTACTTGCTGTTTAGTGTCTTGATCGAGTTGCGTTTTTATCTTGACTTTTGTCATTACATCTTTTATCTTCTCGATCATTTTTATCATGGTTGTCATCCATCACCAAAAAGGGGAGATTGTAAGCTTCATGACCATTGGAGCCAGGGAAACCCCAAGGTATGAATGTTTTGGTGACAGGATGAGAACCATGAATGTGACTAACACTCTTTGTGAGATCTTATAGGTCACATAGAAAGGAAGCTCCGTCCGTTGGTGGTGAACGCCAACACACCATGATCTTAATGTCAAGGATGATTGGTTACCTTCATCTACACAAGAACGGACTTGATGGAGTCGCAGAGAAGATATGGATCAAGGCTAAGGACATGCTAGATCCAAGCGAATGTTGCTTGGTTAGATGTTAGCTTGAGTCCATAGGAAAAACCGGACTATCAAGAGGGTTCGAGGTGGCTCTCTTAGTGCACACTAGTTATAGAGATCATTGGATGCATGGTGAGTCTCTCAGGGGCTAGGGTGGCAGAAGAGGATTGAAGGAACCAAGAAGATCAAGTTTGAAAGCAAGGATCAAGAAGAAGATCGAAGCTGCAAAGTCAGAAGGGACCGGACGGTACGGTCAAGGAGACCGTACCATACGGTCTAGAGTGGAAATCCAGACAAAAAAGCTGAAGTTTCTGGAAGTGGAGAAATGGAGACTAGACTATGGACCGGACGGTACGGTCCTAGGGACCGTATGGTACGGTCTCTATTGAGTTATCCAGACAGAGAAGTTGAAGTTTCTGGAAGTTGAAGAATGAAGACCGGACCATCGACCGGACAGTACGGTCAGAGACCGGACGGTACGGTCTTACAGGCAGAGAGCAACAGAGAAGGAGAAGTTTCTGTTGGCTGAAGAAGAAGTGGAGACCGGACGGTACGGTCCTAGAGACCGTATGGTACGGTCTACTTTGAGAAGTGGCGCAGCACTCCTTGGACGCCGGTCTGCTGAAGACCGGACCGTACAGTCTAATGACGACCGGATGGTACGGTCAATGGTATGGTCACTACGCAGACTGGGCACTTTTGGACAACGGCTAGTTTGAGGTTGGTGGCCTATATATAGTCGGTTGTTTACCTCTTTGAGGTGCTCTTGGACCCAGGAAAGAGGGGAGGTGCTGCCAAGAAGCCAAGAGGAAGAAGTGTGAAGCACTTGAGAAGGATTTGGAGTGATCCTGGTGCTTGAGAGAGTAACAAGTTGCATCCTTTGATCTCTAGGCTAGTGTGAGCTTGAGAGAGTCATCTAGAGCTGTTACTCTTGGTCTATGGCAAGGCCTAGACCGGTTTGGCGTCGGTGTTGAGCTGTCCAAGGAGATTGTGGAAGCCGGCACAAGTTTGTACACGGTCTTGGAGCTTCCTATGCGAAAGAAGCATCACTAGTGGAGCGCCCTTTGGCACGCATCAAGTGCGGAGCCTTACCTCCGGAAGAGTACCCGGGAGAGAGCCCGGCGGGACGTGCCCGCGACTTCACAAGGAGGGTGAAGTGTGCTCTAGGAGGGATCGCCATCGACCGGAGGGACGGGGTCGAGACTCCGGCGGGAGTGACCCAACGTGGAGTAGGGGAAGGCGCCATCCTTTCGAGACCACGGGAAAAATCATGAGCATTCTCTATCCCTTCTCCTTTACTACATGCATTTACTTATCGCACTATATATGATTGCTTGTAGTATTTGAGTTGTGCCTATATCTTGCTTGTGTGCTTACCTTGGTTCCTACTAGCTTCATTAGATTGCTTGTTTGCCTTGCTCGTGTGCTTACTTGTTGTAGCCTATATAGGTTAAGGATACTCCTTAGTGTGCTTTACCTTGTTACTAGAACTACTCGCTAGGAGTTGCTTGGGTGTTAGTGTTTATAAATAGATTCTAGAGTGCACCGATTCACCCCCCTCCCCCCTCTCAGTCACACGATCCTTACACCGCTGGAGTCCAGCTTCTTTCCAGAGGCCTTTTGATACTCCCCCACGTGGAATTCAAGGCCCAACCCAACAAGAGACAACCGACATTCTAGAACATGGGCTTTTGGGCCTAAACTTGAAGGCCACTCCATTTCGGCCGCCCCCATCGAGTAGCCAACCTCCGAACCGACATCAGGAGCGAATCTGAGACGTCCACGCAAAATACGGTGGCCAACCGCCATAATCCATGGCCGGCCGACCTCCCTACTTGGCCGGCTGTTGGTATTTCTTAACGACCACAGATAAATCCGCAAGCGCACGAAGAATACCGATGTAGCACTTCACCTAGGAGTATTCCAAGGTATCGAAAATCCACAGGGAACGTGTGTGTTTATCTTCTAACAGGCTCGTCCAAGGACAACAAGAAGTATACGATAGGCTTGGGTAGAGAGGATTCCTATGGATAAAGCTCCTAGATCGAGTAAGATAAGTTTCGCTTTTACTTCCTTACTTCGGGCACCGGCTTACCCCTGGTCTGCTAGGCGACTGTTGGCAGTCCTAAGGCCTAACAGAAATTAATCCGCAAGCGTACGGATACCGATGTAGCTTTCACCACAAGGAGTATTCCTAGGGTATCGAATCCACAGGGAACGTATAGTGTACTAAAGCCTAAACACTAGAGGTATTGGTCCGTAAAGGTGGCACACAAGAGCAGGGTTTGCAACAATAAATAAAAAGGTCTTCTGGCCAGGCAATCTAATGATAAGAAGCTATGTAGCTGGGCAATTTGGTAAGGTCCTTACTCTATTATTTGTTTCGGAGCACACGCATGCCAAGGTAGCAACCCGAGAATTAGGTTCAACTAACTTGGGGAACTACGTGCTATTGACCTCCTTACTAAAAACAATAACCCGGACGTGGTGGATTACAGAGACCGGTATGCCTGTCACACATACTCGTGGCTACCATCCTCCGTGGGGTTACGAGCAAATCAGGGATAACTCCAGGTCTAAACACCACGTTTACACCTATCGTCACAACTAGCGAGGACATCCAAATAAGCTAGTCTATGCAATAAATAAATAAATACTCATTGCATACCTGAAACCCACAAATAAATAAAGCAGAATACCTTACTTTATTGCCGACCAATATTCTTCTTACATGTTGCCCGGCCTGGAAGACTAAGACGACTACTCCCAGGCGAGGAGCATACCGGAGGCGACGAAGAAGTAGAGTCCCGACATGCCGGGGGCCTCTAGCTCTCCTTCCCTCTCACTCACTCACTCCTAGCAACACTATCCTACTACCAAAAGACTAAATTGAAGTATCAAATGAGGTGCGTCTTGCTTCTGGAGCCGGATGGTGTTATTTATAGCTTGCTGGAGTCGGTGGGAATCATCTGGCCGAAGCTGGGACGTCGGTGGAGCAAAGGTCGGCCGGCCGGCCTAGTAGGGGGGCCGGCCGGCCACTGATGTGGTCGGTTCGCCACCGCCTCTTCCCTGGACGGCTCTGATGGACTCCTGAGGGCGGTAAGAAGGTCGGTTTCTTCAAGGAGTCGGCAGAAGTGGAGTGGCCTTCAAGTTTAGGCCCAAAAGCCCATGTTCTAGAATGTCGGTTGTTTGATATTGGGCTGGCCTTGAATTCCACGTGGGAAAGCTGTAGAAGGCCTCTGGGGAGGAGCTGGATCTCGGTGGGAGCCTGAGAAGGCCGGCCGGCCTATGGTTGGGCCGGCCGGTGGGCTTTATCCCCCGTTTCCTGTGAATTTCGTCCATATTGCTCCCTGCATTCAAATACTCCAACAAAACTTGTGGAGAGCCATTAATATAAAAGAATGTTCATTTTATCCTTGTATGATGGCTTTTATTGAATGGTGTTGGCGGTAAAATATTCGTATTAAGCAGCGCCAACAACCCCCCCAGACTTAGATCTTTGCTCGTCCCGAGCAAAAAGATTGAACCAAAGAAAAAGACATCATCAAGGTGATATGATAGAATTATCTCAACAATTTCTTCAGGCTCACTATGTGGAAGTGGCTAAAGCTCATTATCTTGAGAAGTTGAAAGGTTGAACAGCGAAAATCAAAGACCCTTTTTCAAACCAAAAGATCCCTCGGATTTCAAACTTTCCCTTTCTTCTCATCGTGTCATACAAATTCTCAAAGTCTGAGTCACTCAGAGTTGTGGAAAAACCTGTCTTCACTCAAAAGGTGCTTTCCTTATTTTCTGATATGGCTTATATCTGAGGTTTGGTAAGGAGAGCATAATCTTTCGCAGATGTTGTAAAATTAAGGGGAAATTCTAGAAAGAGCAATGCACATCCTCATGGTCCAGTCAATGGCAAAATGATTCTTTTGGATATGACTCATACTTTGGCGGAAAGATTGTGTCTTATGCACTCTGCCCAGAATGAATATAGCAATCCTTCTTGCCTCTCTCTTTTTTTTTTTAATGGGGAACTTTTCTCTCTCTCTCTCTCTTTTTTTTTTTTTTTTTGAGAGAGAGAGGTTCCCAGGATACATAAGGCAAGAAGGAGCCTCTTAGTGCGGGGCAGAGAGCAATAAGGCAGAATTTTCTTTCAATGTCTGACATCAGGTAGATGAGTCACTTCCATATGTAAATGATGTATGACTGACATTTGAGGAGTGCATGCAATCTTTAGAGAATTAAACCTTAATTGAACTCACCACAAAAAGATTAGCTTTTGAGGAGTTATAAAATCTATCTTTGTTTGGCATAGGTATTTTCAGAGAATTTGTGACAGTCAGATCGAAAGGCAAAGTAAGATTTCCGAGAAAATCATGGAAAGATAGGAGTCAAGATTTAAGCATTTATCAAACCTCACAACAAAATAGACAAGAGCATCCTTAATAGAATATTGTGAGCAAGAAAAAATTGTGAAATAAGATTATCATAAATCCGATGATGTTAAAAGAATTTTGTTTTTATTTGGTTTTATCTTCGTAAAATCATTTCATTTTATTAGCGAACAGGTGGAACAGGTAGAGGGGATAGAACAGAACAAGTCAGAAAAATTTGAACCTGTTCGGAGTTCGAGCCAGGCCGGCCGGCCAGGCCCGTGGGCCGGCCGGCGGGTCCTGTGCCCCGTTCCGCCTCTGTTTCGTCGTGGCAGTGCACAGTCACCTGTACAATATTTTTATCCTGCGCGCTCGGGGAAATTGTGAGTGTACAGAGGTTGGTTTATGTGGTTACCCACATAAACCAACAATTAATTAAATAAACACTCATTTCATTAAACACTAAGAGGCAAATTTTTATTTTATTCAGAGGAGCATTGGGCTTTTACATAAGGAAATAAATTAAGCAAACCTAATTTAATTCAAAGCAAACCTAAACGAATTTGAAGGGAAATTAAACAAAAGCAAACTAATAAGCGCCGCTCTCTAATCCTAATGCTCCTATGGTGAGGGGGCCTCGAAGTGCTCGCTGAATCCTGTGAGCTTGTAGAGCCTCTTCATCTTGGCCATGCTCCCCTTCCGGACAAGATTAATCTTGTCCTTGTTGTCCTCCAGATCCATGTGCACCTCACCCTGGTAGTCCTCCACCTTAGCAAGGCGCACCTCCATCCTTTGGAGCGCGATCTGCAGCTCCTTGATGGGGTCATGGGCGCCATCGCTGAACTCCATCTGGCCGGGAGGACCGGTGATCGGCGGCGGCGAACGGCGACGCAGCTTCTGCGCGGGTGATGAGTCATTCGACTCAGCCTTCAAGATGAGCCCCTTAGGTGCCTTGTAGTACATCACCTTCTCGCTCCACTTCTTGCCCCTAGCACCCAGATAGGTGAAGGGGGGAGCGTTCTCCCAGGCACCGTTAGATGTCCTATGGGAAGACTCATCCTTGGACTGGCTGGCGTCCGTGGGCTCGTCAGGATCTTCTTCGGATTGTTCCACCACGGGGTACGCCGGCGCGATCTCCACCCTTGGAGTGGGAGTCGGAAGCGCTGGAGATTTTCCCGTTTTGGGGGACAGCTCGCCGACCACGGGATGCGTGATGCCGCCGCGGTACTGCTTCTTCCCGACGCCACCAGAGGGGGAAAGGAATCTCCCCGAGTTGGGGCTCGCGCTCGCCCTGGATGGGCTCCTGCCGCGCCTCGGGCTGGCCGGCCGGCCAGGTGGGCAGACCGGCCGGCCGGGGTTAGCCCCGGCTGCGAGCAGGTCGGCCTCCAGCTCGGCTCCCCAGGTGTCCACGAAGTCGAGGTACCTCGCCGCGCTGGATCCCTCGCCGTTGTTGACCGGAAATTGGTCGAGATAGGCGGATCGCTGCTTCCGAGCGGCGGTGTTGGAGGCTCTGGAATTGGGGGCATTGGAATTGGTGGGAGACATGGTGGAGAAGCTCTGGTAGGGTGCCTTCTCAGCCATGGCCGAAACTTTTGAGGTGGAGGAGTGGAGAGAAAAAAAATGAATTTTCAATGTGTTTAAGAAGGTGAAAAATCCACTCCAGGCGAGATAGGCTCCGAATCGCAGGGTAGGGTTTGGTATTCTGTTTGGTTTGATCGGGGGCGCCGCCACAAAAAGTTTCGAAAAATTTTGAAAATGTGAGGGGCCGGCCGGCCTGAGGGCCTGGCCGGCCGGCCAGCGTTTCCCCCGAAAACCAAAATTTTTATTTTTATTTGAACATAAAGAAAAAGAAAATAAGAAAAAGGGAAAAACAAGGCTCGGTTAAGGTCGGGGCTAGACCGTAGATGGTGATTTTCACGTGAACTCGATGACATCTACTTCCTCGAGTTCCGGCATGGAGGGTTCTAGAAAGATTTTTAAGCGCTGGCCATTTACCTTAAAGTGCTCTCCGTCATTACCTTGGAGAGTGACGGCCCCATGGTTAGATGTTTCCACCACCGTATAGGGGCCATCCCACTTACTTCTAAGCTTACCATGACCAAATAATTTAACGCGGGAGTTGTACATAAGTACCTTATCACCTGGTGTGAAGTGCTTCTCCCGAATGCGCTTGTCGTGCCACCGCTTCGTTCGCTCTTTGTAGAGTTTCGAATTGTGGTACGCTTTCTCCTCAATTCTTCGAGCTCTGAGATCTGAATCTGTCGCTTGACTTGGGCTTGGTCTAGGTCCATGTTCCATTTCTTGATTGCCCAGTAAGCCTTGAACTCTAGCTCGACGGGTAGGTGGCATGTCTTTCCGTATACCAGTTGATATGGAGTCATGCCGATTGGAGTCTTGTAAGCTGTCCTGTATGCCCATAATGCTTCATGCAGCTTCGACTTCCAATTCTTGCCCATTTGGTTGACGGTCTTCAGGAGAATATTTTTGATTTGTTTATTAGATGTCTCCGCTTGACCGCTCGTCTGTGGGTGATATGGGGTCGCTACCCTATGAGCAATACCGAGTGATGAGAGCATTTTTCTGAATGTCCTGTCGATAAAGTGCGAGCCCCCATCACTGATTAGTACTCTAGGTGTACCAAACCGTGGGAAGATGACTTCTTGGAGCATTTTCTTGGAGTGGATGGAGTCAGCGTTTCGACATGGAAGAGCCTCCACCCATTTAGAGACATAGTCGACTGCCACTAGAATATATTCATATCCCTCAGAGTTTGGAAAAGGTCCCATGAAGTCTATGCCCCAACAATCGAAGACATCGATTTGAAGATTATTTGTTAGGGGCATGGCGTCACGAGCGTTGATCCCTCCTACTCTCTGGCAGCGAGAACATCTTCTAACATACTCCTTTGTATCTTCGTACATGTTTGGCCAGTAAAAACCGCTTTGCCAGACTTTGGCACTTGTACGAAATACTCCATAGTGACCTCCAAAGGCTGATGAATGACATCTGTCAATAATTTGCATAGCCTCACATGTGGGTACACATCTTCTCAGGAGACCATCGGTGCAGACTTTATATAAATATGGGTCGTCCCATAGATAATACTTGCTGTCCCTGATGATCTTCTTTTTATCCTCCCCTGGCGGTATATATCCTGCTACAATGTAGTTGACAATGTTTGCATACCAGGGGTCGGTGCTTGTTACCTTTAGTAACATGTCATCTCTCAAGCAGTCATTAATGGGTAGTCCAGTAGGATCTTCCGTCTGCAATCGCGAGAGATGATCTGCCACAGTATTCTCTACTCCTTTTCTGTCTCTGATCTCCAAATCAAATTCTTGAAGGAGGAGTATCCAACGGATAAGACGTGGCTTAGCATCTTTCTTTGTCAGGAGATATTTGAGGGCTGCGTGATCTGAGTAAATTATCACCTTAGCTCCAACCAAATACGATCTGAATTTGTCAATAGCATATACCACAGCCAACAATTCCTTCTCAGTGGTTGCATAATTGAGTTGAGGTCCAGTGAGAGTTTTGCTAGCATAGGCGATGGCATGATGCTTCTTATCCTTGGTCTGTCCCAACACTGCTCCTACGGCGTAGTCGCTTGCGTCGCACATGATTTCGAACGGGAGTGACCAATCGGGTGGCTGGATAATGGGGGCTGATATCAAAGCTGTCTTCAGTTCATTGAATGCCTCCATGCACTTGTTGTCGAAGATGAACGGTGCGTCCTTAGCCAAGAGACTGGTGAGAGGTCTCGCCTTTTTGGAGAAGTCCTTGATGAACCTTCTATAAAAACCGGCGTGTCCTAGGAAGCTGCGGATCCCTTTTATGTTTCTCGGAGGTGGGAGCGACTCAATTACCTCAATCTTGGCTTTGTCGACTTCAATCCCTCGAGCAGAGACCTTGTGCCCAAGAACAATTCCCTCTGTCACCATGAAGTGACATTTTTCCCAATTCAAAACCAAATCTGCATCCTTGCATTTCTGAAGTACCTTCTCAAGATTCTGGAGACATCTGTCGAATGTTTCACCGTAGACCGAGAAATCATCCATGAATACTTCCATTATTTTCTCCACTAAGTCTGAGAAGATTGCCATCATGCATCTTTGGAAAGATGCAGGTGCGTTACACAACCCGAACGACATTCGTCGGTAGGCGAATGTGCCGTAAGGACATGTGAAGGTAGTCTTGTCTTGGTCCTCAGGGTGGATAGGTATTTGATGGTACCCTGAATAACCGTCAAGGAAGCAGAAGAACGAGTGCTTCGCCAACCGTTCGAGCATCTCATCAATGAACGGGAGTGGGTAGTGATCTTTCCTGGTTGCTTTATTAAGCTTCCTGTAATCGATGCACATCCTCCATCCTGTCACTGTGCGCTGAGGGATCAACTCATTCTTTTCATTCTTCACAACTGTCATCCCTCCCTTCTTAGGTACTACCTGGACGGGGCTAACCCATTGACTGTCCTGAACTGGGTAAATTATACCTGCCTTGAGTAGCTTCAAAATTTCTTTCTTAACTACATCTCTCATGGCATTGTTCAAGCGTCGTTGGTGCTCACGCACAGGCTTGTGATCGGGTTCCATCGGGATTCGGTGTGTGCAGAATTCTGGGCTGATTCCCTTGAGATCTGCTAGTGAGTAGCCTATTACCGATCTGTATTTTTCTAGCACGGCTACTAGTTTCTTCTCTTCTTCCTCTGACAGCTTATCACTGATGATGACAGGCGTGGTCTGATCTTTGAAGAGGAAACTGTACTTGAGACCAGGTGGCAGTTGTTTGAGCTCGACAGGTGTTGGAGCTGGTTCTTCATGCTTATTGAGTGGAACATAGGGGGAAGGGTCTTCATCTTCATTGAAGTATTGTGCATCTTCCTCCGTATCAAACTGCGAGCTTCTAAGAATTCAACGGCCGCTGCTTCTTCTATGGCCGCGTATTCATCCATCTTCTCAGATTTCTCCTCTGCCTTGGCATTGAGTGTTCTTCGAATGTCGATGGAGAAGCTTTGTCTTCCCATTGGAACTTCCAACTCTTCTTGGCCGCTTCTCATCTTTGTGAGTGCTGCAATCGGTGTTCCAATAAGGAAGAAGTTCTTGCCGGAAATGTCAAAGATGTAGAAATTCATGAGCAGGGGTTGCCCATTGATTTCTAGTTCCAATTCTCGCAAGATCCCCTCAGCTTGATAGCACTTGTTCCGGAATATCAGCCTTTTCCCTGATGGTATAAGGCTCGATATGTCTACCGCCAATTGCTGGGCCTGCTGCTTTGACAGAATGTTTACTCCTGCTCTTAAGTCATAGCTAGCCTCAATTGGTGGTTTATGCTCATACTTTACTAGAATGCTCTCAGGCTTTTCATTGAGCTTGATAGCCTTCTCTGAGCATTCTGTTTCTTGGAGCCAATCCTCGCTGAAGACGGCAGACAGTTTCTGCAGACGTGTGTCTTGATCTACCTTGTCTTCCCAATCTAGCTCATCTAGCTCAGCCTTTTCAACATAGCAATTCTTCTCCACCGGGTAAGTTCTTGTATTACCGAATCTCGTTAAGTCTACCTCTTCCTCATATGGTAGAAGAGGGAGAGTGGACTCAACTTGATTCTGTCCTTCGGAGAGAATTTGACTATCTTTGAATAGCGTAGGATTCGAGGGGCAGACATAGAATGGTTCTTGTTCTGCCTTCGGAGCTGGCGGTGGTCGAGGTGGTTCTGCTTGGGGGTGTACCACACATGCACACTTCTTCTGTTCTGGTGAGCTGACTGAAGGTGTCTCAACTATGGTTTGTGCCTCTTCTTCATGTTTTTCAGGGGCAACTGCATCATAGGAGCCCAAATTGCTGAGAATTTTCCCCAACACGTCAAATCCTTCTTCAATTGTTTTGTATAGGAACGACCCTCCTGAAGCTGTATCCAAGAAGTTACGGCTGTTTGGAGTGAGTCCTGCAGCAAAATGTTGAAGGAGTATTTGTGATGGAATTCCCAGATCTGGTCCTTCTAGAGTGTAGGTCAGGAAACGGTCCCAGGCAGCTCCTAATGGCTCATTTCTGCCCTGCTCAAAGGTAATGATCTTCTTGCGAAGAGCAATAACCTTGTGGAGAGGGAAGTATTTGAGACAGAAGAGCTTCCGGAGAATAGCCCAATCTCCCTGAGCTTCATTCACGTGCTTGGCATACCAGAGCTCTGCATTGCTAGTGATGGAGAACGGAAACAGCAACCATCTGAAACTGTCTCTCGGAACTCCTGATGTAACAACTGTGGAGCAGAGCCTCTCGAAGTAACGCATATGTGCGTATGGATTTTCATGATCTTCCCCGCGGAACTCAGATCCCTTTACCAAGGCAATCAGCTCTGGACGAATCTCATAACTGACGGCTGTGATTGGTTTGGATGCTGGTGCAGGCTCCAATAATGCTCCTTTCGGAGCAGCGGCGTCGAAGATCGACGGAGTGTCCATGATATGATATGATAATAAAAGAAAAAGAAAAACAAAGGAAAACAAAAGAAAATAAAAACCTTTAACGGGCGCCTCTAGGTTCGAATTTTAGCACAGCTTACCGTTCCCCGGCAACGGCGCCAGAAAGCTTGTTGGCAGTCCTAAGGCCTAACAGAAATTAATCCGCAAGCGTACGGATACCGATGTAGCTTTCACCACAAGGAGTATTCCTAGGGTATCGAATCCACAGGGAACGTATAGTGTACTAAAGCCTAAACACTAGAGGTATTGGTCCGTAAAGGTGGCACACAAGAGCAGGGTTTGCAACAATAAATAAAAAGGTCTTCTGGCCAGGCAATCTAATGATAAGAAGCTATGTAGCTGGGCAATTTGGTAAGGTCCTTACTCTATTATTTGTTTCGGGGCACACGCATGCCAAGGTAGCAACCCGAGAATTAGGTTCAACTAACTTGGGGAACTACGTGCTATTGACCTCCCTACTAAAAACAATAACCCGGACGTGGTGGATTACAGAGACCGGTATGCCTGTCACACATACTCGCGGCTACCATCCTCCGTGGGGTTACGAGCAAATCAGGGATAACTCCAGGTCTAAACACCACGTTTACACCTATCGTCACAACTAGCGAGGACATCCAAATAAGCTAGTCTATGCAATAAATAAATAAATACTCATTGCATACCTGAAACCCACAAATAAATAAAGCAGAATACCTTACTTTATTGCCGACCAATATTCTTCTTACATGTTGCCCGGCCTGGAAGACTAAGACGACTACTCCCAGGCGAGGAGCATACCGGAGGCGACGAAGAAGTAGAGTCCCGACATGCCGGGGGCCTCTAGCTCTCCTTCCCTCTCACTCACTCACTCCTAGCAACACTATCCTACTACCAAAAGACTAAATTGAAGTATCAAATGAGGTGCGTCTTGCTTCTGGAGCCGGATGGTGTTATTTATAGCTTGCTGGAGTCGGTGGGAATCATCTGGCCGAAGCTGGGACGTCGGTGGAGCAAAGGTCGGCCGGCCGGCCTAGTAGGGGGGCCGGCCGGCCACTGATGTGGTCGGTTCGCCACCGCCTCTTCCCTGGACGGCTCTGATGGACTCCTGAGGGCGGTAAGAAGGTCGGTTTCTTCATGGAGTCGGCAGAAGTGGAGTGGCCTTCAAGTTTAGGCCCAAAAGCCCATGTTCTAGAATGTCGGTTGTTTGATATTGGGCTGGCCTTGAATTCCACGTGGGAAAGCTGTAGAAGGCCTCTGGGGAGGAGCTGGATCTCGGTGGGAGCCTGAGAAGGCCGGCCGGCCTATGGTTGGGCCGGCCGGTGGGCTTTATCCCCCGTTTCCTGTGAATTTCGTCCATATTGCTCCCTGCATTCAAATACTCCAACAAAACTTGTGGAGAGCCATTAATATAAAAGAATGTTCATTTTATCCTTGTATGATGGCTTTTATTGAATGGTGTTGGCGGTAAAATATTCGTATTAAGCAGCGCCAACAGCGACTCTGGTCTACAGCTCTACAACGTACCCGAACGTGGAGGGCTACCGAGGGCGGATAGGGCTGTCACCACCTACCACCTACCTCTACTATCCGTGGGGCACGCGGCAAACAAAGGTAACTTCTAGTCTAGACACCACGTCTACACTATCGATTACTACGTTAATCTCGGATCCAACAAAGACTAAGATACTCTAAACAGAGCAATGATCCCGTAAGCAAGTAAAGAAAATAACTTACTCAAAAAGAAAACTAAATTACCATAAAAGAATCACGAAGTCTTACTTAAAAAGGCAGGACTCCGTCGAGGTACAAGCTGGAGGAGAACGCCGACAAGCCCGGTGCTTCTCCGAACTACTCTCACTCTCTCCCTATTTTCTAAGCACTACAGAGGCAGCGCTTCGCCTTTGGAATGGAACTACTCACTTCTTCCTCTTGTGTGTGTTGAACCGTGGGAGTTCTCCTCTATTTATAGCCCCAAATGAGGAGGGGGGATTAAATAGAGCAAGTGAGAGTCGGCGGAGCGAAATTGGGCGCCAAGGTAGGCCGGCCGGCCTAGGTGCGCCAAGGTAGGCCGGCCGGCCTAGGTGGGTGGCCGGCCGGCCATTGATTGTCTTGGATGGCCACCGCCTTCGCCGTGGACGCTTAGGATTGCTTCGTGGTGGCGGTTCCGAAGTCGGTCGACGTTTGGGGGCGGTTATGGTGGAGTAACTGTCAAGTTTAAGCCCAAAAGCCTACCTGCGCGAAGTCGGTTGTTCATCCACCATGGAGGGCACTTGGGCTTGGTGTTTTGGAATGTATGTAGCCCACTGGAGGAAGCTCGGGCCAATTGGAGACAAAAGTAGGCCGGCCGGCCTAGGGGTGTGGCCGGCCGGCCAGGAAATTTCTGCATTTCCTGAATTTTTCGTCGTGGCATAACTTCTGCTCCCAAACTCCAAATTAGGTGAACCAAAAGCCCAAATTGACTATCTCGACGAGGGCTTCGACATGGTTAGGTCAAATTTATTATTTGAATAATTTATCTTCAATGACCAAGTCTCTCTTTGTTTGTAGTTCGTGGTGATTTTCCTCCATATATTGTTCCTGCAATCAAATATCACCAAAACTCATGGAAAGGCATTAGTTTATAAAATATTCCTATTCTATGTGTTTTATATGCCCTTTTATATTTATAGACTGGCGGTAAAAATTATTCAATAAGGACCGCCAACAAACCCCCCACACTTAGCTCTTTGCTCGTCCCGAGCAAAGGTTAAGAACCAGTGTGGAACAACACCTTCCCGTGGCATGATGCGAGCATACAAATCGTTCCATGCCATACCTGCAGCTGTGAACTTTATGGTGTCTATCATGTCATCTTGGGTGATTGATGAGTGGAACAGTCTTGATTCAAGTCACCTTCACTTCTTCTGTTGAGTAACTCGGGTTTTTGATATAATTTCAAAAGTAAAAACATAGCTGTGCTCCTCAAATGATTTTTCTCTCGAATCACTCAAGGTGTATGAATCCTCACAAAGGCATTGAATTTGCCTCTTTTCATCCTACATCTAAATTGAATGATGTGGAACTCAGGTAAGGATGAACAAGGAGCAAACTTGTACTACTTATGTTGCAAAGTCAAAAACCGGATCCATGAAGAAAACAAATCATATCATCATGATCAAGAATGTGCATGTGTATGGATATGTGATGTAAACTCCTTGTTCAAATGATCTCTCTTTTGGTTGAACTTGAGAACATGGCTATCTCTTCTTCTTTTTTTTTCTTTTTTTTTTTTTTGAATCAGGCTCGGCATTTTGCCCTTTTTTTTTGCATAGCCATGTCTCTTTTGCAAAAGCGATATTTGAGAGAGATCAACAACCACAAAATGGAGTATTTATTTTTATGGAATGATAAAGATGATGTTGCTAACTCCGAGTGTAGGAATATAGCATATGGAGGTGGTGTGTGTACGTGATCTTGATCATAGCAATATGAAAGGTATTCTTACTTGGGTCACAACAATTTGACAAAGCTCAAAGTAGTAGCAAGCAGCAAATGTGTAGAGTTTGCATTATGTTCAACATATGGCTCTGGTAGGATATTTGAATCATTGAGGAGCATTGCTATTTTTTTTTAAGATAAAAATTTCCCGAGTACTTAAAACAGTTAAAGCAAAGATTTCTTTTATCTAACCATATCACACTCATCAATTACTTAGATAAATATGTTTTCCTAAAAGAAATGTGTTCACAAGCAACGAGGTATAATAGCTAGGAATAAAGAGTATGCAAGCCAACCAATAGAAAGAATTAAGGTTCATTTTTACTCGTGAGTTAAACTTTAGCAATTATTTTCAACTTTGATCAGTTTTAAGTCACAAATAGGGGAGGTTGAGAGATGAGATGCGCAAACCAGTTGATGACGCAGAGACTGACGATGCCTGAAGTGTTGCGCATTGTGTTGGTGAGGAGTCCCATTTGTTTGCGCGATGAGAATCTCGAAGGACCTCCCCCCACACTTATTTTGTACCTGCATTTTTATTCAAAACAAACAACAAGGTGGAGAGACTCGACCGGGGTAACAACCGGTGAGCTGCAAATTTTATTCAATCAAACAAAAGAATTTTTTTTATTTCTATTTTATTTTTTTAACAGGAGCATTAAAAATCATGACAAGAGGCTATGAATGATTAAAATCGATTAATTCTATCACATCTACCTCTTCACCTAGATTTTTATCTGGTTCCAGGAAAACTTTTAAACGTTGGCCATTTACCTTGAAAAGGTTACCTCCGTCGTCTTGGACTGTGATTGCTCCTTGTGATGAAGTTTCAACGACGGTGAATGGTCCATCCCATTTACTCCGAAGTTTACCATGTCCGAAAAGCTTGACTCTGGAGTTGAAGAGTAGCACCTTATCGCCCGGTTTGAACTCTTTTTCATTGATCCTTTTGTCATGCCATCTCTTAGTTCTTTCCTTATAGATTCTGGCACTATGATAGGCTTTCTCTCTCCATTCCTCCAGCTCAGAAAGTTGCATTTTTCGGTGTTCTCCTGCCATCTTGGAATCCATGTTCCATTTCCGAATGGCCCAGTGTGCCCTATGTTCCAACTCAACAGGTAGGTGACATGTTTTTCCATAAACAAGTTGGTAGGGTGACATGCCGATGGGTGTCTTGTACGCAGTCCTATATGCCCAAAGTGCATCGGGTAGTTTTAATTTCCATCCCTTCCCCATTTCATCCACGGTCTTCTGCAAGATATTCTTTATTTGCTTGTTTGAAGTTTCCGCTTGTCCACTAGTCTGGGGATGGTATGGAGTTGCAATGTTGTGTTCTGCTCCAAGCTCCTTTAAGAATTTTCGGAATGTCTTATCAATGAAATGAGACCCTCCGTCACTTATTACCATTCTAGGTGTTCCAAAACGAGGAAAGATGATCTCGTGAAACATCCTGCGGGCATGTTTGGCATCTGCTGCTCGGCATGGCATTGCTTCTACCCACTTGGACACATAATCGACGGCAACCAAGATGTACTTACAATCATAGGACTTGGGGAATGGTCCCATGAAGTCGATGCCCCAAACATCAAATAATTCCACTTGAAGATTGTATGTCAAGGGCATTGCGTCACGAGAAGTGATGCCTCCAACTCTTTGGCACCTTGAGCATCTTCGAATGAATTCTTTGGTGTCTTCATACATTGTCGGCCAGAAGAATCCACGCTGCCATATCTTGGCATGTGTGCGGTATGCACCGTAATGCCCTCCATATGGTCCTGCATGGCATTTCTCAATAATCCTGGTGCCTTCGACTGTCGGCACGCACCTTCTCAGTAATCCGTCAGCACAGACTCTGTAAAGGTATGGCTCATCCCATAGGTGACGGCGACTCTCCTGAATGAGCTTCCTTTTGTTCTCCCTCGGTGGCACATGACCTGCAACCATAAAGTTCACAATATCTGCATACCAGGGGTTGGAGTCTGTCACCTTCAGCAGCATGTCATCCCGTAGAAAGTCATTTATCGGTAGTTCCTGCATGTTAGTTACTTGCAAACGTGACAAATGATCTGCTACAGAATTTTCTACTCCTTTCTTATCTTTAATCTCAAGATCAAACTCTTGGAGAAGAAGGATCCATCTTATGAGTCGGGGTTTAGCATCTTTTTTAGAGAGCAGGTATTTCAAAGCAGCATGATCGGTATAAACAACAACCTTGGCTCCTACTAAGTAAGATCTAAACTTATTGATAGCAAAAACAACGGCTAGGAGTTCTTTTTCAGTTGTTGCATAGTTAAATTCAGCTCCTGTCAAAGTTTTACTAGCATAAGAGATTGCGTGGTGCTTTTTATCTTTAGTTTGGCCGAGAACGGCACCTACAGCATAGTTACTAGCATCACACATTATCTCAAAGGGCAGCGTCCAATGAGGGGGTTGTATGATTGGGGCTGAGATTAGTGCTTTCTTAAGGATATTAAAAGCATTTAAACACTCATCACTAAAAACGAAAGGCGCATCCTTAGCTAAAAGGTTTGTGAGGGGTCTAGCGATCGTCGAGAAATCTTTTATAAATCGCCGATAGAACCCCGCGTGGCCTAGGAAGCTACGGACTCCTTTCACATTGATTGGAGGTGGGAGTTGTTCTATAACTTCTATTTTTGCTCTATCCACCTCTATCCCTCTTTCGGACACTAAGTGTCCTAGGACTATCCCTTCTCGAACCATAAAGTGACACTTTCCCCAATTAAGTACCAGGTCCTTCTCTTGACATCTTTGCAAGACCTTGTCCAAGTTCTCAAGACAATGATCAAAGGTTTTGCCATAGACAGAAAAATCATCCATGAAAACTTCCATGATTTCCTCGATCATATCTGAGAAGATGGACATCATACACCTTTGGAAAGAGGCAGGTGCATTGCACAAACCGAAGGACATCCTACGGTAGGCAAAGGTTCCATAAGGACATGTGAAGGTGGTCTTGCTTTGATCATCGGGATGGATGGGGATTTGATGGTAACCAGAATACCCATCAAGAAAACAAAAGTAAGAGTGATTCGCCAGCCGTTCCAACATTTCATCAATGAAGGGCAGTGGGAAATGGTCTTTCTTTGTTGCCTTGTTAAGCTTTCGGTAGTCGATGCACATCCTCCACCCCGTGACGGTTCGTTGTGGGATCAACTCGTTTTTATTGTTTTTAACGACCGTCATACCTCCCTTCTTTGGCACAACTTGGACGGGGCTAACCCACTCACTATGTGGTACAGGATAAATTATCCCAGCGTGCAGAAGCTTTAAGACCTCTTTCTTAACAACTTCTCTCATCGCATTATTTAGCCTCCTTTGAGGCTCCCTGGAGGGTGCGCTATCAAAATCGATAGGAATGCGATGGTGCAGAGAGCGGGGCTTATCCCTTTGAGATCTTGGAGTGAGTAGCCTAGAGCTGAGCGATGCTTCTCTAGAACGGCTAAGAGTTTAGCGGTTTCTTCCTCGGAAAGCTTGTCACTTATGATGACAGGAGCTTCCTTATCACCGTGTAGGAAAGCATAGCGAAGGCCTGAAGGAAGGGGTTTTAGCTCAATCGGTGGTCGTGGTGCTGGTTCAGATTCAGGTAGCTCGATAGTCTCTCCTAAATCATCCTCCTCTTGGATGAATTGTTCGGCATCTTTGTCAAGGATTGAGTCGGGAGGTTCGAAAGGAAAAACCGACATCACTTCCTCGATTGGCTCATCCTTGGGGAGACTTTCAGACTTGGAATTCTGCGATCGAGAGATCGGGACAGAAAATGTGTCTACCCCAAGTTTTATGTCGAGATTCCCTAGTGTCGGGGCATCCGCGAGTAACATCTCTATGGGATGCCCGATCAGAATATCAAAATCTTGGACTTCGAAAACATGAAAATCTAGGAGGACCTCGACATTTTCGTGCCTTACGGTCACGTTTTGCAAAATCCCATACCCTCCTAGAATGGTTCCTGAGGGGCTCTTGAAGGATTTATTAGTCGGTGCTAAAGGTACATCGCCCAAGATGTCAAAAGCGAAAGAATCAGAGACTATGTTAGCACCGACAGTGGGATTGTAAAGAACATCCACCATGACTCCTCTAATACAGCATTGAAGGGTCGAGGACGGAGCGTTGATTCGAATGACTTTTGAAGAAAGCTCGCCCTCCCTTGACCATTCGTTGCTCATGATTGAACTTAATTCCTTAACCGTCTTTAGGAAGAAGGCCTCTTCAAGAGGATCAGGAAGAGAAGTTGAAAATGGTGGTTTCTTTTGGCAGTAATAATTCGAGGTATTCCCGTCTTCAAAAAGATCTTCCTTGAATTTAGATGAGAACTCAAGAGGTTGAGTTTCTTCCTCCTCCATCACTGTTCTTGGTTCGGGAGATGGCTCAACAGGTGAATCATTGATTGTGGAAGATGAAGGGTTAGATTCGGATGTTGAGGGTTTCTCTTGGCTCGACTTGACTTCCTCTGTGTGGGGTTCAGCAGCATCGGTGACATAGGAAGTGCTATCTAGGATACGATCTAGGAGTTGCTTTCCTTCTGTCGGAGTTTTATGCGTGAAAGAAACTCCAGCAGAAATGTCAAGATATAGGGCAGATTCCTTGTTTAAACCCAAACAAAAATGCTGTAGCAACACGTGATTTGGGATAGACAAATCTGGGCCTGATTGAGTTAGCAAAGAAAATCTAGTCCAGGCTGCACCTATGGATTCCTTCTCATTCTGCGAGAAATTGAAAATTTCCCTTCGAAGAGCGGCAACACGATGCAGAGGGAAGAATGCAAGATAAAATTTATCTCGTAGTTCTTGCCAATCGCCGTTCACGCTCCCAATCGTGCGATCATACCATTGTTTCGCCCTCTCTTGAAGAGAGAAGGGAAACAATTTCCATTTTAGAGTTTCTTGTGTCATGCCTTCAATTAGGAGGCAGGAACACAATTGCTCGAATTCTCGCAGATAGTGGTAGGGATTTTCGTGGTCAAAACCAGAGAAAGATCGATCCCGAACCATGGCTATAAAGCCAGGGCGAATTTGATAGCCAGTTGTGTGGATAGGATGTGAAGATGATGGTGGCTCAAGGAATTCGCCCTTCGGAGCAGATAACTGTTGTATGGTGGGTTGCTTCATGATAGAAAAAGGAAAGGAATAAAATAAAAATAAAAAGATACGAGGACGAACAAGGTTCGGAGATAAAACAGCAACCGTTCCCCGGCAACGGCGCCAGAAATGCTTGTTGGTATTTCTTAACGACCACAGATAAATCCGCAAGCGCACGGAGAATACCGATGTAGCACTTCACCTAGGAGTATTCCAAGGTATCGAAAATCCACAGGGAACGTGTGTGTTTATCTTCTAACAGGCTCGTCCAAGGACAACAAGAAGTATATGATAGGCTTGGGTAGAGAGGATTCCTATGGATAAAGCTCCTAGATCGAGTAAGATAAGTTTCGCTTTTACTTCCTTACTTCGGGCACCGGCTTACCCCTGGTCTGCCAGGCGACTCCGGTCTACAGCTCTACAACGTACCCGAACGTGGAGGGCTACCGAGGGCGGATAGGGCTGTCACCACCTACCACCTACCTCTACTATCCGTGGGGCACGCGGCAAACAAAGGTAACTTCGAGTCTAGACACCACGTCTACACTATCGATTACTACGTTAATCTCGGATCCAACAAAGACTAAGATACTCTAAACATAGCAATGATCCCGTAAGCAAGTAAAGAAAATAACTTACCCAAAAAGAAAACTAAATTACCATAAAAGAATCACGAAGTCTTACTTAAAAAGGCAGGACTCCGTCGAGGTACAAGCTGGAGGAGAACGCCGACAAGCCCGGCGCTTCTCCGAACTACTCTCACTCTCTCCCTATTTTCTAAGCACTACGGAGGCAGCGCTTCGCCTTTGGAATGGAACTACTCACTTCTTCCTCTTGTGTGTGTTGAATCGTGGGAGTTCTCCTCTATTTATAGCCCCAAATGAGGAGGGGGATTAAATAGAGCAAGTGAGAGTCGGCGGAGCGAAATTGGGCGCCAAGGTAGGCCGGCCGGCCTAGGTGGGTGGCCGGCCGGCCATTGATTGTCTTGGATGGCCACCGCCTTCGCCGTGGACGCTTAGGATTGCTTCGTGGTGGCGGTTCCGAAGTCGGTCGACGTTTGGGGGCGGTTATGGTGGAGTAACTGTCAAGTTTAGGCCCAAAAGCCCACCTGCGCGAAGTCGGTTGTTCATCCACCATGGAGGGCACTTGGGCTTGGTGTTTTGGAATGTATGTAGCCCACTGGAGGAAGCTCGGGCCAATTGGAGACAAAAGTAGGCCGGCCGGCCTAGGGGTGTGGCCGGCCGGCCAGGAAATTTCTGCATTTCCTGAATTTTTCGTCGTGGCATAACTTCTGCTCCCAAACTCCAGATTAGGTGAACCAAAAGCCCAGATTGACTATCTCGACGAGGGCTTCAACATGGTTAGGTCAAATTTATTATTTGAATAATTTATCTTCAATGACCAAGTCCCTCTTTGTTTGTAGTTTGTGGTGATTTTCCTCCATATATTGTTCCTGCAATCAAATATCACCAAAACTCATGGAAAGGCATTAGTTTATAAAATATTCCTATTCTATGTGTTTTATATGCCCTTTTATATTGATAGATTGGCGGTAAAAATTATTCAATAAGGACCGCCAACACCGGCCGGCCAGACTTGGCCCGCCCGCCACTCCAGCTTCTGCTATAAGTAGCTCCTGGTCCTGGTGACCCTATAAATACCCCCGGCTAGCTTCGGAGCAACTCGCACCTTGAGATACACTTGAGTTAGTCATTTGTTAGTAGCGAAGCGCTGCTGGTAGTGAGTGAGTGAGTGAGAAGCTAGGAGAGTGAGTAGTCCCGAATGCCGGGACTTTACTTCTCTGCTGCCTCGGGTATGCTCCTCGCCTGGGAGTAGTCGTCCGAGTCTTCCAGGCCGGGTAACATGTAAGGAGATTATTGGTCGGGCAATAAAGTAAGGTATTCTGCTCTATTTATTTATGGGTTTCAGGTGTGCTTTAAATATTTATTTATTTGTTGCATAGACAAGCTTATTTGGATTCCTCGCTAGTTGTGAGGATAGGTGTAAACGTGGTGTTTAGACCTAGAGTTATCCCTGATTTGCTCTTAACCTCACGGAGGATGGTAGCCGCGAGTATGTGTGACAGGCGTACCGGTCTCTGTAATCCACCACGTCCGGGTTCATGTCTGTAGGGCTCTCAATAGCAGGCGGATCACCAAAGTAGTTGAACCTAGTTCTCGGGTTGCTGCTTTGGCACGTTTGTGCCCCGAAATAGATAATAGAGAAAGGACCTTACCAAGTTGCCCAGCTACATATCTCCTTAACATTAGATTACCTGGCCAGAAGACCTTTTTATTTATTGTTGCACTCCTGCTCCCCTGTGCCTCCTTGATCGGATATTCTATCTAGGATAGAGTTGCTAGTACACTGTTCGTTCCCTGTGGATTCGATACCCTAGGAATACTCCTTGTGGTGAAAGCTACATCGGTATCTGTACGCTTGCGGATTAATTTCTGTTAGGCCTTAGGACTGCCAACAGTGGGGAGGAAGGAACAGTGGCCGGCGCTTCTTGGGTTGTCAACTAGAGGTGAGTTCATTCACAGGTACTTCTTCACGTTCACGGCCATGCTCTCTTTTTGTACTACATAGCAAATTGTTGTGCATGTTCATGAATGTGTGCAGGTGTCTCCATGCGCATTCTTCTGTTGGCATGATAACCCATGGGCGGCGAGGGTTCAGAGGACCATGAACGACCTATGGACGCTGGGGTTGGTCACCGTGCATATGGTGACGGAGGCTAGACAGCAGCTGAGGAGCAAGAAAGACGAGCTCGAGGTTGTGAAGAGGAGGAACGCGGAAGAGCTCGAGGAGGTTAACAAGGCATTTGGTAATGTCATCGCTGCAGCTAACACAGTCGGGATAAAGCGTGCATGGATGGCCGCCACCGTCGGCCTTGGTGTGGCCATGTTCGCCTTTGGTGTTTCGGTCATGTTCATCCACAGGATGTCAACCTCTAGCTAGGATAATATTTAGTCGTTGTAATTCCAATCAGTCAGCGCACTAGCTGTCGTGATAACCCAGCCGGTGGGCCTTTTGAACTTTTCTTACTTCTTAGACGCTAAATCCTTATATAATTAGCATTGTACATTTTCCTCTGTTTGTGCGTGAAATGGATCCAGAAGACCAGAACAGAGGAAGTTGACACTCCATGCGAGGATGCAATTGACCCTGTCGTTCCTTCTCTAGCCTGCACCTTTCAATGAGCGCATGCAGTTGACCGATGAAACAAGTTCCTCACTGCTTTGTGGGTCCCGCACGCCTCTGGTCCCGCATGTCATTAGAACGATAGGACGATGCTACGTACAGCCTCCCTATTCTACGGCTGCAAAAGAAACCAAGGTCCACAGAGTTGGCCTCACTACAGACTCTGCTGCTTCTTTGTCCCCATTCCCGCCGCGCACCGCCGTCCTCATCGTCGCACTCCTCCTCTCGCCTCGCTCAAGCTTCTAGTGCCATGGATCATATTCATCGGCGATGTCCTCGATCAAATCCGGCGAAAGCGGCAGCGAATCCTTCAGCAGCGCCTCCAGTCGCAGCAACACCGCCGAGGAAGGATGGCGCGACTACCTCGTCAACAACTCCGACGAGGCGTACGCCGGTGTCCAGGCATCGGGTGAGACTGCCCGCAGTGACGGCGGATCCAGGAACCTTCAACATGCTACGGCGACTCCTCCAGTCAGGCCATCCTCGGTAAGCACGCCTCTCCAAAAAACCCTCTTTTTCGATTAGGCTCCATTGGGATCCGTTGGTGTACCTGAGTGGAGTCGATTTTGACAAGATTAGAGTCGATTTTGACAAGATTAGGGTTTACTCGGGTCGATTGGGACAGTATTAGGCTCGGTTTTGTTTTCAGCCAGGTTTTTTCTGCTAGATTTCTTGTTAACCGCGCTCGGTTACACAGTTCAATTTGGTCTTAGGTTTGGGATTAGTGTTGTTTCGAAGAAGAAGAAGAAGAAGAAGAAGAAGAAGAAGAAGAAGAAGAAGAAGAAGAAGAAGAAGAAGAAGAAGAAGAAGAAGAAGAAGAAGACGCACGGTTCTTCGGCAAACACTACGGGTGCTCTGAGATGGCTTCTACCCAAGTTTCTGTTAACCCACTGACATTGGACCCGCTCTATTCCACGCACCGCGTCTTATTGAGATGGCTAGAACCATGCATCGTGTAAACGCTTCCGCGCGCCTATCCGTCTCCCCCGCGGCAGCATCGTACTACAAATGAGACCGCTTCGGTCCCAAGTGGTGCCTCACTCCGCACTCTCCCACTTCGTCGCACTCCTCCCTCCTCTGTCGTTGCTCCAATCATCCATGTATCCAGCGGGGCAGTCCTTCAGCCGACGTCACGCCCGTCGTGACCACCGCGGAGGCGGAAGCTCTACCGGGGCAAGAAGCTTGGCCTCGTCCTCGGTAAAGTTGACACATGTCGCTTCCCATAGCGCTTTTGTTTTCCATTCTTTTGGGCTCTACTAGAATAATAAGCCTCTGCCAAGTTCACACATCTCAGTCCAAGGATGATTATGGTCAGTTACGAAAGGATAAGGGCTAGTAGGTTGGTCGATTATGGTTGATGTGAATGTACTGTTCATCATGCAGAACAACAGCGGTTCTGCGGTGCGCGCGCAAGTTCCGGCGGTTCCATGGCCCGGAGCTTCATCCGGTGCTGCCATGGCTCCCTCCAACCGCGCCTACAACAGGGGCGCCCAGCGACGGGATACGGCTCCAGTAATCTAGGCGTGGTCTCCATGGCCGGCCTCGGCGCGCTCGACGCCGTCGTCTCCAGTCCAGGCTGGCTCGCCGCCTCCGCCTCCGCCTCCGATCTCGACGGACCCAGTCCCTACGGCGGCCCCGACCTCACCGCGCTCCGACGGCTACGTGGAAACCGACTCGGAGGATGACAGGTTCCACGGTTACCGGACGCCCGTCCCGAAGAGTGATGCCTTGCGCGTCATTGTTCGTGGGCCTCGTGGCAAGGAGTCGTTCATCTGCCCCGTCTGCCCCGGCAAGAAGCCGAAGAAATCCATGGAGGACATGGAGAAGCATGTTGTTGCCATGGCTCGGCCGTACCGCGGCGGCGACGATGACGACGACAACGACAAGTGCACGAGCCGCCATCGTCGGGTGGCTCGGAACCATGGGTGGATGGCGCCGCTGCCACCGCAGCAGCAGTGAGCCGAGCACCGGTGGTCTCGCTGTCCTTCCTTCCATGCATCCTTGTAATCTGTTTATGTTTGCTTGTACTCCGTAATCTAGTATGTAGTAGTAGTAATGGCGAATGGTGGAACTGTTGGTGGCGCCAAATAATTATATTTTGGAAAAGACGCTCTTCTAATCTGCACTCAACGGATTTGGTGTGATCATCTGTACTACTGCACTCTGGTGGCATGCTATTTTATCCGGTGAGGTTTATTCTTCAGCAGCGGACCTTCCGGTGTGATGAAAAGGAAATTTGCACACATTTGACCGCTTAATTGCCCGTTGCACACAATGTTATGTTTTATGCACGTATCTATCCGATGGTTTATGTAGTTGGCAGAACTAATGACACGCAGGAATCAGATGAGAAAGAGACACAATGGAAAATTTTCATGAGATTGGACCTCATGCTTAGAATCCTCCAAAATCACTATGAAACAAGCCATTCCATAGGAATCTACCATGTGCATTCTTTGTTCCAAAGGGCTCTTGTAGGAAACATTCCTAAGGATTGAAATCCTCCAAAATATGAAAATCCTACAATCCAAAGGAGGCCTAATTGGTGATTCAAAATTTTCAGTGCTAAAATTTACATCAGACTATCCGGTGATTGAAATTCAACCTACTCACTGGAATATCCTTTTCTTGAAGGTTGGTTGAGTGGTTGCAGCAGTTCCACAGTACCCAACTCGTCCCCGTGAGTAATTTGACAAGACCGGACTATGCTGCCAGCCGCCTACGCCTCCCTCATGAGTGCCTCAAGGACTGTGAAGGAATCACACGCTTTGCAAGACGTGGCTTGACTAAGCTACTACTATAGTAGGAGTAGTAAGCTAGTAGCACCGGAAAATCCTGTGGTATAAATTCTGCGCACCCATAAATTCCTTTAATCCTTTCGTTTGGAAGGTCAGCTAATCAGATGGTTTTGTATCAAAATCAGGCTAAATCACGTCTTTGAAGGCCAGCGGTTTCGTGGGAAGCTTCTCGAATGTCAGTACACGACCAGCAACTGTGTACCTCCTGCACACCGGCATTTTCTTCTGGTGGACACGCAACCTGCACGCAACACTGGCACCAGAAACAACTCCCTCCCGTGCTCGTGCACCCATCACTCACACCAGAAACTCCTGCCTACGTTTTCTTTACGTCTCCCAGCATCGAGCTTGAGTGATTTGCGAAAAACGGTATCCATTTGCTTGTTGATGTTCGATTTCCTCCATCACCTTATTCGATTTCTTTTTCATATATTTTGGTCTCTTTACTAGTTTTGCTTTCGATCTATTTAGGCGAAACATGGACAAGGGGACGAACGAGCAAGTGATGGAGGGCGCAGCCGCAAACGAGAGGAGCAATGTGAACCTGGTGAAGGAGCATGCAGTCATAAAAGAAAGGTTTGCATTCTCTTGTCAGATTTTTTGATTACCTTCATCGACTTCTTCATGAACATCACACTAGTTACTAGTAGTTATTTTTTGCTGCTACCGACCTGTATGTAGGGATCATGTAGTAGTAGAAAGCGTGCCGCAGCATGGGCGTGAGCAAGCTTGCACCGAGTTGAGTTTTGTTGTGAGCCCGGGGGTAGCAAAAATAGTCTGTTGGGAGGTCGAGGATGAGATGTCAGAATCAGATTTCTCTGGTGACATTATGTGGGACATAGGGATCCGGGAAAAGCGGTATCCATTTTTGTTGTTTGTTGTTTCGATTTCTTTCATTGCCTCTGCTGTCGATTTCTTCTTCTTCTTGAATGTGAGTATTTATTAGTCAAGCTCTGAATCTCTATGTAGGATAGAAGTCATCAAGAGGAAGATGAAGGCCACGGCCGACGACCAGGGGAGGAAGACGCGCATGAAGGATAGCGAGGAAGTAGCAGACGAGGCCGTGAGAATGGTCCATGAACATATCGGGATTCTTAATGATCTCCTGAAGCTCATGGAAATTTCACACACAGAACTGGGGCTTCTGGGGGAAAACATGCGGCTCAAGGGAATAGCACTCAGCAAGATCATCTCCATGTGCGACATGCATCTGGCAAACCTGGAACATAGTAAGCGCACTGTATCACATCCAGCGGACGTTCCGGTGTTTGAGATAACAATTCCCGTAGATTAATGTTGTTGTTTCCAATGAATAGCTCGCTTCAGGCAAACGTGTATGATTGTTTCTAGCTAAATTTATTGATTTTTTGTATAGGTGTCATTAATCTCAGCGGCTTCTGCGACAGAATCACCAATTTTCTGAACAATCTGAAGACGATGAAAACAGCTGCTGCTGAGGGGGAAGACGTTGAGGTCACAGACGAAGACGCTGATCGTGAGGAGAAAGACACTCAGCACAAGGAGACAGCCGCCGCCGCCGCCGAGGTCAATGACCCTGCTACCGAGAAGAAAGACGCTCCTGCTGAGGAAGACGCTGCTGTCGAGGAGAAAGACACTGCTGCCGATGAGATGGATGCCGCCGCCAAGGAGAAAGACGCCTCTGCAGCCGCCACCGTGCCTGCTGCAGAACATGAGGCTGAAAACATGGCTGCTTAAGTCGCGGCACAAGAAGACTAGTTAATGTCGGCCGGCATGGCGAACCATCTCGTGTCATGTTAGTTGTTACATGTAGTTCGATAATTAGTAGTAGTACTTGGGTCCCCCGAACGATGCTTATTTTGCGGTAGCGTGATGCTGGTCACCACCTGCAGTGCACGGACACCGACAGGTCCTTGTTTGACACTTGTTCACTGCATTCCATATCTATATTTAGGGTGTAATTTATGTTGTGCGATGAATGTCAGTTCAGGGGATGTTCCGGTGCGTTCAATGTCAGTTCAGGGGATGTTCCGGTGTTTGAGATCGCGATTCAATTTAGAGCGTAGTCCAGAATAACCTCCCTCGAGTGTATCAAAACTCTGTATATAGCTTTGCTCTATTTTATCGCATCCAGTCTCTACATTTGTTGACGCCCTACGCACTCCCAATCCAGCCAGTCTCATAAAATGGTGATGTGGCAAACCAACAATTAAGAATTGTTATAGGAGACGAGTTTTTGTTACCATGAAAGTGTTTCAGAAACTCCTTAGATCAAGGTTTATCGACTTTTTTTCTGGAGATGACTAAAGTGCTTGGCGTTTTTGCGCGTGTAAATGATATTTTCTGCCTTGTACACCCCCCCCCCCCCCCCCCCCCCCCCCGCTTGAAAACGTCACAAACTCAGAATGGATTTGCTGGTTCGCCCAATAAATGTGGCTGCAGCCCAAATTTTCATTCACCGGCCGAAACGAGAGTGTCTCTTTCAAAATTTCCACCACGATGGGGAAACTCCATGTTGTCCCTTCCTCTCCAAATCCATCCGCCCTCTTTTCCCAATCCGCTGCCAAGGGTGTTTTGGTAAACTATGCCAATGCAGCCATAAAAATACGCCGAATCTTGACCTCGTTGCCAACCCAAACATTGTCTCGCCGTCGCTCGCTGCTCGCCGGCGTTCCCGAGCTTCACCTCTGCCGCTCTGTGTCCCCTGCATCGTTCGTGATCCTGCCCCTTCGTTGTCGTACGACCCGGAGCTCTGTCCTTCTCCAAGACTTCGATGGCACCAGGGCGGAATCCGGCGACGGCAGGTATATTGCTTCCCTATATAGCTCTATGTACATTGTAGGGGATGTTTTCTTTTTGAGACCTACATTGTAGAAGATGTTGATCTGTTTATATTTGTCGTTTTGGCAATGGGCATGCAACTGATATTTGTGTCGACTTGCATTTGAAACAATCAGTCTCACAGAATATGTTTTACGAACGTGCAGAGGATGGGCTTCACCATGAAGAGGAAGAGACTAACGAGTACGCGCTTCAACGACTGAAAAGAGTTGCTGCAAATGAAGAAATCCTCAGAAACCTTGGTCTGCCGGGGACCCTAAACGGAGACAGTAGAAATAATAAGGTTTAAATGTTTTCTTTCCATTCGCAAGTTTCTGCAGAAGTGTTACCGTGTTACTTCTAAGTACCGTAGACATGGGATTTGTTTTCTTTAAAAGCCCTTGATTTCACCATGTAAATGTAACAAAATTTCTAATATGCCCCCATCTTTTTTTTTGGAGATCAAATCTGCCCCCATCTTGCTACCAGATTGCTAAGCTTCTAAATTGATACAAGCTATTGATACAAGCTAACTTTAAAAACCTATTGCGCCCCCCCTCCCTCCCCTCTAAATTGATACAAGCTCCGTCACTGCAATATTGCAAAGCTAACTTTTCTTCCCTTTTGGCCGTCGAGGCCTCACAGGTTCTTAAGGGGAGAGGGCAGAAGAGTTCCACGCATGAGGCAACCAGTCCTGTTACAGGCGGAAGAGGTTCCAAGAGAGTGGTGGCACCTCCTCAAGAAGTCCCAAGACTAACTAGGCAGCGGACAAGGGAGTTTTCCGCTGTAAACTCTGTCGAAGGAACACAAGAGGACAGCACCCAAGTGCATGATGACGGCAAGGATCATATTTTTTGTTGCTAAATATTATTTACTCTTTGCTGATAGCCACTTAATGATTAACACATGATTGCAATTTTGTTAGGGGAAGAAATCAGAACTACTCCAAAGGGTACAGCAAGAGCCGGGAAAGATCTGGAAATGATCAACAAAGTAATGGACAAAAAGCTGCGAATCCACATTTCGGAAGGGATGAAACGGCCTAAAGTACCATTGCAAGCTACAAAGCTTGCAACTGAAGCCGGCATCGTACTTCGGCGGCACATACCAGTCCTTCCTCACTGGAAGATGTATAGGGATGAGCTCGAGCGGGAACATCTTTTAAACTACATCAACAAAGTTTCTGTAAGTATATCAAGTCATGGCCAACACTGATGTGAAATTCCATTTTAATTGCTGTACCAAACCTGATAAGTTCATGGGTACCCAATCTTTGTATGTGAGATGGGGTAACTTTTATTTGCTGTACTAGGTCCAATTTTCCATGGACACCACCAGCAAACCAGTGATTTCAGCATGTGCTAACATGATGAAATGCAGCCAGCGTCAGATGAGATACAAGCTGAAGAAGAAGTTCTTCAATAATATACCAGCGAATGAAGTGGTTGCCAAATCTCCTGTGTCATCGATGAATGACGATCAATGGGAAGCACTGCTGAAGTTGTGGTCAAGCCCACAGCACAAGGTACGGCAGAACTTCAAATTGCCAAGTTCCTCTTGTGTCTTGTCGGTCAACCTAATGTCAAATACAGTTGTAGATTCAGGATGCCGTCTGATTTCAGAGTAGACATAATTACTGTGTTGTACCCAAACTTGTTCTGTTCTACTTGATCCCTCTGTCGTGATTTAATTGATCGTTGTAGACTTAGGTCTTATGTTATCATTGTTCTACTGTTAATTCATTTTGTTCATTGCATAAAACTACCTGAACTAAGGACGATCGATAGAGTGTGAATGGACACCCCTTTATCCGGTGCTGTGTTTGTTGAACTGAAAGGACCATCCGGTGTTGTCATTATTTTGAGCACCGTGTTTATGATCTTGGGCATTTGTCCGCTGTTCGTTTTACATCATATCAAAAAGCATATGCGTGATGCTGGACATTAGAAATACTGTATTTTTTTTCTATCACTCACAGAAATGTACTTTCTGCAGAAAATGTGTCTTGCAAACCAGCGGAACCGTGAGAAAGTACAGATGAATCAGCGCACAGGATCCCGGTGCTACATTGCCCAGGCTCATGCCTTGGTAAGGAACTAGTCAGTCGACACCTTTGATTCTTCTTATTAAATACTGATTAGACATTTCTTTGCATATCATTTCAGAGAGATAAATTCGATGAAGAGCCCACCCCTATGGAGCTGTTCAGGGAGTTCCATTCATCACAGAAAACTAGTTCTGTTAGTGGGATAGTTCAAAAAGCTCTTGTAATTGCTTTTTCCTTTTCATGTCCTCTTATGCATGTACGGCACTGTAAAAATCTGTTAACATGATGGAACTTTGACTTATCACCCTTTTTTGCTAGGATGATATGGAAGAGATAATGGAAGAATCTGTACAAGAGGGAGAGAAACCGCTGTCTCCTGGTCGTGCTGTTCGTGAAGTTGTTCGAGCAAGTACCTTTCTTGAAGTTGCAGGCCTTCAGCCGAAGAAAAAAATCAGAAGTTCTGTTTCTTCTCGGTTGGAAGCACTGATGGCTGAACTTGTGCGCGCGAAAGCCGAAAGTCGACAAGTTGAAAAAATAGTTGAACAACAGAGGAGGGAGATTGATGGCTTGCAGAAGCAAGGGCAAGATGCTTGAGACTCGATCTGCACTCTGGAAGCCCAGTTAGAGGACTTGAAGAAGGAAACAGCACGAAAGGGAACCTTGATGGCCTCTCTTATTTCTAAATTCGAAGGGGAAGGTCAGGTGCATCCTTCATCTCTAACATCTGAATGATCTTCATTTCTAGTCTGATTGGTTTTGGAGTGATTACTGAACTCTTCTGTGTGTTGTGTTCGTGGGGCACCATTTTGTAATGTCGCATGATTTCGTGATCTGGATGGAATGTGAACTGTGGCATCGTTTCGGTTTATGTGATATATATCTGACTCATGTATTTAACAGCGGATAAATTTGGTATATGTTTGTGACGATCCAACCAGATATGAATTGTGACGAAATAGTTGAATAGCAAATGGGCCCGCCAAAGGCCATTCAACAAAACGAAAACTCAACCATTTGGGAGAGGACGCGTGGACCAGTATAATAATGGCACGCGGACCTTTGGCAACGTGACACGTGGACAAATGAAAAAATGACACCTATACCAATGGCATAGTGACACGTGTGCAAATCGCGAGGGGACAAGTGGACCTGTAGAAAGATGCCACATGGGCAAATATAAGGTCGACACGTGGACAAGTCAGGAGAGAACACGCGGACAGGTAGAAAAGGAACACGTGGACCAATAGAATAATGACACGTGGAAAAACAAAAAAATGACACGTGGACCAATAGGAGTGCAATATGTGGACAGCTGAAAATGGTACGTGGACCTTTAGAAAAATGACACATGGACCAATTGAAAAACGACATGTGGACCAATAGAAAGTTGACACGTGTATCTGCCACGTCATCCTGCCACCGTGGCGGTGCTGCCATGTCATCTTGCCGCCGTGGCGGTGCTGCCACGATGGATACCATGTCATCCTGCCACCGTGGCAGTATACGTATACGAAGTACTGTAATGTACAACGAAGTTTATGACGATTGATGAGCCTTCACCGAAGAACAGGAAAAGGTCATAAATCACGACTGGCCACGCTCGACTGCTGACGGACCCTAAATAGTCATAAATCGCGATTTATGACGAAATTTTCGTCACTAGCAGCAGTCGGTGACACCTTAATTTCGTCATAAATCAGCACATTTGTTCTAGTGATACCAGAGTTCTGCTTCACTAGTGATGGAGAATGGAAATAATATCTATTTAAAATTGTCCTGCGGGACACCTGATGTCACCACTGTGGAGCAGAGTCTTTCGAAGTGGCGTGTGTGTGTGTACGGATTTTCATGATCTTCCCCATGAAACACAGATCCTTTTACCAATGCAATCAGCTCTGGTCAAAACTCATAGCTTGAAGCTGTGATTGGTTTGGACGCTGGTGGAGGCTCCAATAGTGCTCCTTTTGGAGCAGAGGTGTCGAAGATCGACGATGCATCCATGGTATGGTGATAACAAAATAAAAGAAACACATAACAAAATACAAAAAGAAAAGAAAAATAAAAACCTTAAACGGACGACTCTAGGTTCGAGTTTTTAGCACAGCTTACCGTTCCCCAGCAACAGCGCCAGAAAGCTTGTTGGCAGTCCTAAGCCTAACAGAAATTAATCCGCAAGTGTACGGATACCGGTGTAGCTTTCACCACAAGGAGTACTCCTAGGGTATCGAATCCACAGGGAACGAACAGTGTACTAGCAACTCTATCCTAGATAAATTATCCGATCAAGGTGGCACAGGGGAGCAGGAGCGCAGCAATAAGTAAATAGGTCTTCTGGCCAGGTAATCTAATGTTAAGGAGCTATGCAGTTGGGCAACTTGGTAATGTCCTTTCTCTATTATCTATTTCGGGGCACAAACGTGCCAAAGAGCAACCCGAGAATTAGTTTCAACTACTTTGGGAATCGCCTGCTATTGAGAACCCTACAGACATAAACCCAGACATGGTGGATTACAGAGACCAGTACGCCTGTCACACATACTCGCGGCTACTATCCTCCGTGGGGTTAAGAGCAAATCAGGGATAACTCTAGGTATAAACACCACGTTTACACCTATCGTCACTACTAGCGAGAGCTCAATAAGCTAGTCTATGCAACAAATAAATAAATATTTAACCCATAAATAAATAGAGCATAATACCTTACTTTATTACCCAACCGATAATCTCCTTACATGTTACCCGGCCTGGAAGACTCGAATGACTACTCCCAGGCGAGGAGCATACTCGAGGCGACGAAGAAGTAGAGTCCCGGCATTCCGGGACTACTCACTCTCCTAGCCTCTCACTCACTCACTACCAACAGCGCTTCGCTACTAACAAATGACTAACTCAAGTATGAATCAAGGTGCAAGTTGCAAGTGAGGGGGAGGTCCTCTATTTATAGTGTGGAGCTTCCTTGGGAGAGTGGAGAAGGTCCCTTGATGTGTGGAGGATTTGGTGGAATAACCTTTCTTGCCGACGTCTCCTTACTTGGTCGGTGCGTCAAGTTTGCTTCTTACCGACTCTGGAACCGACTGGAAAAAGATGGGCCGATTCCGAGAAAATAGTTGGCCGGCCGGCCTAGGGCCTAGGCCGGTCGGTGGGCTTTTCTCTCCAAATGCCTCGAATTTTTGTGGGCTGGCCCCTCATGATGTGCCCATTAAGATCCACGGTCTTGCTCTGTGATTTGACGTCTTTGTGAGTGCTTGATGGGCTTGTTTGTTGGGCCTTGCGCAGTGGTCGATACTCTGAGCTAGGATATACTTGTTGGCCATTTGATCCTTGATGTTTCAGCCTATTGGGGGATGCCTGATGGACCTTTTTGGGATCCAACATAGGCAGGCCGGCCTATGATGGGGCCGGCCAGTAGGCTTTTACCCCCATTTGTGGTGAATTTCGTCCTGTAGTCAAAATATCACCAAAACTCGTGGAGAGGCATTAGTTATAAATAATATCCTATTTATGTCCTTATGTGAGCCTCTTTTCAAAGTATGTTGGCGATAAAAATTGAGTGATAAGCACTGCCAACACTGGCCTATCTTGGCAGCCCCGCCACTCTAGCTTTGGACATAAATACTCCCTTGCCCTGATGAAGCTATAAATAACCCCGGCCGGCTCACAAGCAACTCGTACCTCATGGAAGATCACTCCACTTGTGTAGATTAGAATAGGATTAGATTTTTTTTATGGAAGTTAGAGTAGAAGTGAGAGTTTCGCTCGGAGTTCCGGAGTTCTCTTCTGAGTTCGGGTAAAGTTCTCTTGTATCTTTTCTTTTATTAGATTTTCTTTTATTTATTTATTTTCTTATTTATTTAATTTAGTTTTCCTTTTTAGTTTATATTTATTTATTTAAGATTGTTATAGAGAAATCCTTACGCTGGATTCATGCCTAGGTCCATAAGGTTTAATTAGTCTTTCTCTTGGGCTTGGTACCAAGGTCGTTAACTAGATTTGTTAGGCTTGTGGGTTGTTTGCTCTAATGATTCGAGGCCTAGTTAGCGGGCCCTTGTCTCGAGCTAGCTAGAGTGAACTATCTAGAGTGATTGTAAGCGCGGTGGTTGGGATCGTTCTAGCATGAGTGCATGAATTGCCCCTAAACCCACGGAATGATGTGGTAACTAGCCTTTTGCTTTTGTCATGCAACCATGGAGTTTTTTTTTTTTACTACTCCATGGTGCAAGGGGCCATAATTTTGCATGGTTCAAAGAAACATTTTGAAATATTCTTGAGCTTTTGGATGGACCAATGGTTTTGCAAACTCTGAAAAATGCCTGGTTGATTTGTCCAAACATTCCCCTTTTTATTTCGTGGAAAGAATTTTCAAAAACACACGCGAAAGAATTATGACCAATATTAGGAGTGTTTAGTTTTAAGAGTACAATCAAACCTTAACTAAACTCAATACATAGACAAATGGCTATGAGTGGGGCTGTTTTAAATATTATGATATAGCTCTGGTAGGTAAATAAATTCTCACACTAAGAGAAGTATCACAGTTTTCTCTGCCAGGTTTGGTTTTTCTTTAAACTGAACTTAAGTTCACCTTGAGTCTATTTTCCCAAAACTTGTATTTTTCAGAGCCATATGTTAGAAACTAGTTTGCACACCCGTAAATAACATCCGGAGTGCGTTTCTCCCTAAACCAGAAAGGGGAGAAATGTCTCTCTAATTCACACTGCAAAGGAGTAATAGGTGATAACGTGTGTCTCCCGTTGCTGATTCACTCTGTTCTCATTTCAACAGCCATCCATTCTTCAGATTTAAAATCTGTCGAACAAGGCAATCAGTTTCAAAAAATCAGAATGATTCACAAGAGAAAAATCCTAACTGAAACGTTTATAGATGAATCCGGAACCGTGGCAGACAGAGCCTTATTATATTGTAAATACCATTTGATAGTAAATATCTGGAAAAAATACTGGTCAAAAAACCATGGCCATTGGATATGTATGATGTCTATGGATATGTACGATGAAAGTAGTGTTCCTGATGAAAGTACAGGACCAAATATAGTTGTACCAACTACATGGTTACCTAATTATTCATGCAAATCACGAACGACATGGCTGCTCTATCGCAGATGTCGCGCCATCAGTAGTGGCCCTAGTCCGGTTCGAAATATGTGCACTGTGGCACAAGCATTGGAAAATCACATATGGAGCAATGGCATTCAAGATGCTTTGTCATGGACTCATGGGATCATGGGATGCTCAGATTGAATACTTCCGCCTCTGGTATTGCCTTGGCGAGATTAATCTTTCTCAAGATGAAGATGTGCATATGGAGGTTCGATGTCTCAGGGGTTTATTTGGCCAAGACTGGGTATGGAGCTTTTTCAATGACTCGGTACACTTTGAGCCATGGAGGCTGTTATGGGAATCCTGGGCACCGGCAAAATGTAAGTTTTTCATTTGGGTCGCCACACGTAATCGCTGATTCTTGCGTGCAGAGGGTTAGATCATCTTGAAAAATGTTTCCTTTGCGACCAAGAAAATGAGACGGCTCAACACTTTGTTGACGAATTGTGTGTTTGGTCGGCAAATATGGTTTAAGCGTTCTCTGAGCTGGGCATCGGGGGTGCTGCTTCATGTCTGCGCGAAACAAGTTTTGCAGATTTGTGGTGCGTTGTGGCACTACAAGAGTCGAAATTAGGGAAGGCGCACTACAAATTTATAAATAGGGGGAAATGGTATTTCAACTTTTTTATTTTCTTAATAAAAATACATTACAATTTGAAACCTTGGACAACGATACATTGTTGCATTCACTATCCATGTGCCTTTTTTTAGATTTTTCCCATTGTTTCAATAGTATTTTTCATTGTGAAAAAACATTTGTTTTGTAAACCAAATTATGTGAATAGTTGAAAAATCTACAAAAAAAATCATGTGATAAAGAATGCAACAATGTATCACTATGTGATGATTCAAGTTGTAATGTATTTCGAGCAAAGAGATAAAAAAAAAGATGAAAATATCATTTCCCTCGGCTTACTAATATCCGCAAAATTGTACGGTGCCTTCCCTAATTTCGACTCCTGTGGTGTGTGACGCCTGCAACTATTTTTTTAAAGTTTCACGAAAAATTTATTCATTATACAAAGATACGCAGCTTTCATGTGTATTCGAGAAAAAAAAATAGTAAAAACATCAAGTGCTATGTGATGAAGAGCTCATTAGTAGGTACCTAAACTTTCAGGAGTACACTACACCACGGTTGACAATAGCCAACAGACAGTGAGTCGCTAAAAGCGCTTTCACCGACTTACCATAAGTCGGTAAAGACATTTAGCGACCCTCCTGGTGAGTCGTTATAAGTGGCGTCGGTAAAAGTTTTACCGACGCACCACTTTTTACCGACCCACCCTCAGTTACTATTCTGAAGAATTACCGACCCATAGTCGGATGCTATTTAATACTTTTACCGACCCACATTCCATCGCCAACTCTATTTTTCTTTAAAAAAAAGACAAATCTTTTTTTAACCTGATATTCAGGGAGGTAAATAAAGATGCAACACATTTTTTGAGATAGAATCATTCAATCGAACAAAAGCAGAAATACAAATAACTCTCGTATATGAACATTGATTACTCTTGAGTATGAACATTCTTTGAAGTACAAGTGCAAATAATCTATAATCCTACAACATGGGAACTACGTAACAATAGTCTAGTCTCAGAAGTTACAGCTTCCTCTAGGCGACACTCAACAGATCCTTGGAGCAAACACTTCAACCTGAACCCATAGCTTTCCTTGACAAGCAGTAACAGTTACCTACAAGGCCATTTCAAAATTGAAAACCAGTAAGGTTCATGTATACATTAACGATTACCGTTCCGAAAGAGAAATTCAGCATAGGATAGGCCTCACTTTGTTATTTCTAAAGTTAGAATATAAGAAGATTAAGCTATAACAACTACAATTCCAAGTACTAATTGGTTGGAAAAAGAAATAGATACACTATAGAGCTAATTATATGAACATCAGCTATTAAGAAAAAAAAATCAAGTGACAAATAGATATTTGCACATGCCTTTAGTAAACTGAGCGTTGATCCTTTGATGTCTATATCAACATCAGCTATTAATCCTTTGGCAACAGGATTGCAAGTTGCAGTAAGCAACAGGATTGCAAGTTGCAGTAGTTTTCATAACTTGCAAGTTGCAGTAAGCAATAAGATTGCAAACAACAACGAACAGACCTTGGGAAACACGGAGAAGAAATAGGTCGCAGCCAGCCGCTGGAGCATCGCACACCATCTGCTTGATCTGAATAATCCAGCTGCTACCTCGTAGGACACCACACTTCCTGTAACATGCACACATTGTTGTTAAGTCTTGATCTGAACTGATACAAAATAAAAATGATGACACGGTTCCTGATACACATGAAGTAATTTTAAGTTAAGTGGTCTACTGTTAATCTATTACCAACCGGATACTTGTTTGTAACGACGATAAATGATTGAAACTAAAAAGGACACTCGGTTGTACTGCTCCTACCAAACGAAGAACATTTGCTTCAGGGCTGCCGTGCTTGAGGTCGATTAACTAAAACATTTCCTATAGCCAAACTTTAAAGGAGGAAAACAGAGGCTTTTCAAAAAACCAGAACCCAATATCTTCCGACCTGCTATTGACCCAGGAGGGGAAACTGACCTGCAGGGCCTCTAGGTTGTGGATGCTAGCGACATTATCTGATCTGGACTTGAACTCAAAGTGCTTGGACGCCAAGATCTGAATCCTCGAGGTTCCCCCATGGCACATAACCTGTAGCAAGACGGTGGATAATGAGGGCGCCTACCAGCTCGCATACAACCTGGACCTCGTGTCGATGAAGCTGGAGATGGCGACGCTGTCGCGGGAGCTCGATTGAGATGCGATGTCGCGCGGGATCTGAGCGGCATCATCACGTGAGATCCACGACGGCCACAGGCAGCGCTGGTGGTCGGATGGAGTCGAGAAGATGGTGGTCATCTGGTGGGGGCATGGTACGCGGCGGCGGGAGGGATGCGCCGGTAGGTGTCGCGGCGGCGGGATGGGATTGTGAAGTGTGGCGGCGGATGGGAGCAGATGAGAGGAGGAAGGAGTCTGCTAGGCTAGGGTTATACTATTGATGGGCCTTGGGCCGGTTTTTGCCTTGCCGCTCCGTGAGCTTCTGGTCCAAGACTTTTGCCGACCTATCGTTCGACATGCAACTCAGAAATTACCGACCTTTCCTCCGACGCTAGATGCAAAAAGTATTACCGACCCATGAGCGGTTGATAAAACGAGATTTAGCGACGCACTGCACGTAGGTAACTTTTACCGACTCATAATCGGTTGGAAATAATCACGTTTTAGCAACTGTCATGGGTCGCTAATTTCATGCTGTGGTGTAGTGGTAATCGACATATATCCACATATTTGACCATTTTTTTGGAAGCTAGAAATTTACGAAAAACTAGAAAGGAATCAGCACGTACCATTACCCTTGAGAGACTTAAGCTTCTTTTTTCAATGATGGATATCATCGACTGGTATCATAGATTTGGTGATCCTTACCGAACCCCTGGCCCCTGTTTCCAACCCTGTAACTGTCAGTTGCTGTTTGTAACTAGTGATTGGAAAATGACGTACCCACAAGCAAGCGACGTTTAAGAATCAACAAAAAAGTAAAAAGCTAGGTAGAGTACAATTGACTACGCTCAGAGAGAAAGTGCTGCTACGTCTGACTTGCAACCCTGAATATATGGAACACGATAGCGAAGGTAGGAGCCTAGGACCGGCGTCCGCCGTACAATTCATACCGACCACTCCTTGTTCCCACACGAACAAGGACCAATTCTAAGCATTCGCTTGTTCTGTCCTCTAGTGCGTATCAGTGGCTCCATATCAGTCACCTGTCAAAAAAGTCAGTGAGAGCGACTGGATACGGTTCTAAAGTATTGGGCCCGACGTACGATCCTTTTTTAAGAGGTAAGTGGGTTTTGCATGTAATGGACGGAGAATGGAACAAGAACATGGAGCTCTTAATTAGGGCGGCAATGAATCAATTAGCGAAGTGTTGTATTATTCCGGCATTGTAAGAAAATGTTTCATGTTACTTAAACACCTTCAACAGCCTATGCTGTACAAATTACGAGCCGTTTTGGGATACCATTTTAATGGGAAATCAGGTGGGACCCCCTACAGTAAAAAATTGTTCTTGTTTGACCAAATAACTTGGTAAGTCATGGTTAACAGGTGATCGTCAATGTATTCTGTAGTTCTTTATTGCTATCATGATAGGATATAGAACAGACGGTATCTGAAATAATCAAATCTTGTGAAGCCATGTTGATATGTGCCATGGCTTGGTTTGTGATGAGTAATTGACATTGATTACTTCCTTGTTGAGCTTAATTGAAAATGCATCTTATGGATTGAGAAAGCAAACCCCCGGACTATCCGGTAGATTACCGGACCTTCCGGTACCGGACTATCCGGTGTTGTACCGGACCTTCCGGTCATTTCACCTTGCGTGAGAGATATCACTACTTGAGGGGGAGCTTTACATCAAGTGATTACGTTCTGACTTTTTCTTGAGTCTTTTGGGATCTTTGCGTGTATGAGCCGCTTTCTTTGCCAACTCTTGGCTTGTGTGATCCTTTGCTACTAGATGGTCGTTTTCTACCTTTTACCTTGGTTTTGGACCATTTAGTTAGCTTCTTTGGTTTCGCATTTCAAGTTCAGATTCATGTGCTTGGTGTTGTTGTCAATGTACTCATTAAGGGGGAGATTGAGGAACCATGTTGAGATGTGCCATGGTTCTCGATGATGATGAGAAATTGACAACCGTGTTGATTTGAGTTGACATGAGGTTTGGGTTGAAATGCGGGACTTTGAGGGTTGCATAAGCATATGCATGATTATGTTTTATGGCTAACCGAAGTTGGTGCAGGTGATGGGAAGAATGGAGGAGAAGGAGAAACGTGTTTGCTTGTCTAATGATATGTAGGTCAATGGAGTCAACTTGATGGTCAACGGCAGGAGGATCGGGAGGACCAAGCGAAGGGTCCCGACGGGCTGGGACCGAGGAGGCTTGGGTCCGGGCGATCGAGAGGCCGGGTGAGGTCAAGGGTGATCCACACCGTACATGTGGCGGACAAGAAGCACGGAGGGTTTCGCGGTTTGGCCTCAAAACCGTGGAGGTGATGAAGACGGCGTGTTGACCAAGGTCAAGAGGCGAACGCGGAGGCCGGTGTAAGTGAAGGGTCCCGACGGACTGGGACCGAGGAGACTTGACGGCGAGGTTCGCGGGACGAGGTGACACGCGTCGACATCGAGATGGTTTCCCGGTTGAGCCTCAAAACCAGTGGTGGACGCTTTCCCGGTTTGGGCCTCAAAACGGTGGTGGGTGGTTTCCCGGTTTATGCCTCAAAACCGGCGGTGGACGGTTTCCCGGTTTGGGCCTCAAAACCGGTGGTGGAAGTCGCGCTTTGAGAAGCATGCAAGGCGGTTTCCCGGTTTAGGCCTCAAAACCGGCGGCGACGGATAGAGGTGCATGTGGCACCATCGTGGAGGTGGCTTCGAGGTGAAGCTACCGTGTGAAGGCCCCGACGGCGTTCGGGTGGAGGAGAAAAAGTTGGACGGAAACGCCCTTATGTGTTGTATGGGTGTGTTGTAGTGTGAGGGGCATTTCCAAGAATGTGGAAATGTCCAGAGGATAAGGTGAGGGGGCTGGTTGGCTGCCCTCCCTTGAGCCTTGTGTTGTCTCTCACTTGTGTGTGTGGGAGAGGCTTGAGAGAGAGAAGAGAAGAGAGGGGAGAAGAGAGGAGATGGCTCTTTGATTGAGCTTTTTGTCATCTCTAGTTTGTGTGTGCTAGGGAGTGGCTTCACATCTACATCTTTGAGCAATACATAGCATCAATTCGTCCTCAAAGTGTTCTCCTCATCTTAAATCTCGAATTTCTTATTTTCCCTATTTTCGGAGCTATTTTCGGGTGATTTTCGATTCGCTTTTTGTGATGCGTTTTTGAGTGGATTTTTTGGGGGATCTTGGTGCTAGGATGTGCTAGAACAACCCTTGGTAGGTCCTTGACAGAATTCATGGCACGAGCACCTTCGATTTGAAGATTCGGTGAAGTTTCCCTCTCTTGTTCATCCAAACCCTACCCTTCATGGTAGAATCCAAAATCCGTATGGATTCTTAGGGTTTTTGGTGTGATTCTTGTTGAATGATGTTCTCCATCTCAAGACGAAGCTATGGTTCAAATTTCGTGATTTTTGGAGGTCGTTTGACCCGGTTTCGAGATTTTTCTTGAGCTTGCGCGCGTGCTGAAATGACAGGGCCGGATACTCCGGCATAGTGCCGGATACTCCGGTAGGAAAATTGGTTTTCCAAGTTCTCCAGGCCCGGATACTCCGGCTACATACCAGATACTCCGGTGGGGGGTTTCTGTACCCGAAAATATCAGGTACCGGACACTCCGGCTTATTACCGGACTATCCGGTGGGGACTTTCTGTAATCTTCTCGTCGGTTCATCTCCTTGAGTGCGTGTTCGCTTGGTTTGCTTTCGCAAGGGCTTATATCTCATCCACAATCATTCATAGGGTCAACACAACACTTCTCATATGTGTGTGTGATCTTGGTGATTGTTCTTGAGGCGGGTCGGGACATAGGCCGAGTTATTTCGAAGAATTTTATCGGCTCCCATTCACCCCCCCTCTGGTCGCCTTCACGGTCCTTCAATTGGTATCAGAGCCGGTTTGATCACTTGTTGGCTTTGACCAGCCTTGTGATCCATAGGCGACATTTGGGGAGTGCTTGTTTGTGCTTCGGTCATTTGCTAACACTAACCGGTGCTTGTTCAATGGCACCAAGTGCTCGCTCTCGTGTGTCTTTGTCCTCAGGTTTGAATATGTGTGGAGTTGCTATTGAGGATGACATCAAGAAGAGTCGAGTTGTCGATGCTTGCAAGGGTGATCTCGAGGAGAAGGAAGAACTTAAAGTGACCGATCTTTTGAAGCTTTTTAGAGGCAATGAGATGGCACCTCATGATATCATCTCCAAGCTTTTCAAGATGAGCCAAGGTAATCTTGTCATGGGCATTGTGGCTTTATTCACTACGGTTCGTGTTTGTGATGATAGAATTGTCAAACTCAAAAAGAAATTGAAAACTTCTATGCCTAGTGATGAGAGCTTATTGTCTAGACTTGATAATGTGAATGCTTTATCTTCTCGCAAGTCTAGTACTTCTTTGCCTTGTGATGGTTGTGTTGCCTTGCTCAAAAAGAATGATGAGTTGAATGCTTCTATGGCTTGTTTGAAATCCGAAAATGAGAAATTGATGCATGATTGTTCTTCATGTGAAAAGTAATTGGAAAGTGCTAGATTTGTTATCAACATGTTGAATGAGAATGCTTCTTTGCCATGCTTGTCTTGCAAGTCTTTGCATGATGAAATTGACTTGTTGAAATCAAATGCTTCTATGCCATGTGATTCATGTGTTGCCTTGCATAAAGATCTTGATTGTGCTAGAGTTGAAATAGGCAATCTTATGTCCTTGGCTAGAAAAGGTTGCAACTCTTGTATTGACTTGCTTGCTGAAAATGAAATGTTGAAGCTTGATCATTCCACTCGCTTAGAGCAACTTGAACTTGCTAGGGCTACAATTGTTGAGATAAAATCTATGCCTTGTAGCACTTGTTCTTCTTCTATGAATGATGATGCTTGCCTTAATCCTTGTGCTAATCATGATGCTTTGCATGATTTGCATATGAGTGATGCTTCTTCTATTTCTTGCACATCATGTCTTGCTTTGAAAAATGAGATTGAGGCTTTGAAGCTAATGCGCGATGATATGAGCGCAAAGTTGGTTGAGCACAATGATATGAGTGCTAGCCTTGAGAAGGAGAATGATCTCTTGCGTACCACATATGCCGAGTGCATTGAGAAGGAGATTCAAATCTTAAGAGATACTCCATGTGGTACTTGTGAGCGCCTCAAATTTCAAAATGAGGTTTTGCTCTAACTATGCAAGAGCTTAGATGCTAAGCTTCTTGATTCACGCAATTCTTCTCACTCCGATGTGCATGTTCCAAATATTTCTTCTTTGTCTTCGGAGTTGGGTTCTTCTCATGTTGTGCGTGAGTCTTTGGATGTTAGCTCTTGTGCTATTGCTTTGGGTGATTCTTCTTCGGCTACTCATGCTATTCGCTCTTCCGGTGTTGCCCAAGAGACTTCAAGTGGCAAAGGTGTTTCTTGCTCAAATGGTACATCAACCTTGAAAGAAAAGTACCATTGCATCTTTTGCAAGAAAGATGGGCATGTTCTTGAGTTTTGCTTTCGCCGTGTCAAACACGAGCGCTGCATTCGTGCAAAGGCTTTTAGGAACACACATCGCTCTTTCCATGGCATGTGTGGACCGAATGTTGGCTCCAAGTCAAAAGATGCTTCTAGTTCTTCATGCAAGTCTCAAAGGACTTCTCACTCGAGCAAGAATGGTGCTTGTACCTCTCAAACCGTCTCTCTCGATAGGCCATTGTACCATTGCTCTTATTGTGGGAATGATGGGCATCAAATTGACTTTTGCTTTAGGCGTGCCAAACGCTTGCGCCGATCTCATGCTTCTAGCTATTCGAGTATTCATAGCTTTTCCCATGGCATGAAGACTCGGGAGTCTAGCATGAGGCATCGCTTTATTGATGGTTTCTTTGACTCATTTTCTTGTGGGTTTGAACGTGCTCGTGGACGTGCTTCTAATGCTTTTTGTGTTGGTCCACGACATGGTTCTCATGATTCTTTCAATGGTTCTTCTCATGGTGTTCCCTTTAGAGGCTCTCGTCGTTTTTCTAGTGGTTGCACTCGTTTTTCTTCTCGAGTTGCTATTTCGCGACATGCTTCTAAAGGTGATTCAAGGTCTTCCAATTCGAACCAAAAATTGCATCATGCTAACCCTCATGATAAATTGAGTACATCTATTGGTCGTGTGTCCAAGTGTTGGATTCCCAAGTATTTGCTTACTAACCCTTCGGGATCCAAGACTCGGGCATCTCTCTCTTCTCATGTGTAGGTGAGGACGCGGGTTGGAGGACATGAGCTTGATTGATCTCGGTCTTTTGCTTGACGTGATTGAGACATGATGGTTCTTCATACCCTTGTACATGGCCTCCAAGAGGCATGCACTTCATTGTGGCGTGTTCACCTATTTTGTGAGCTTTCCTATACACTCATACCTTCTACATTCATATATATTTACTTGTGGTATGGGATGCTTGTTCATATGCTCACTTGACCCTCTCGGCATGTATTATTTGCGTATATCTTATACCATGCTTTTGTTTCTCTCTTGCCCATTGGTTGCTTTTATTTGTGTATATCATGTATCATGCTTTTGGCTCTCTCTCAAGCTCTTTTGCCTTTATTTGTGTATACTATTTGGTTAGCTTTTGAATATCTTGCTTTTTCCAACCTTGCTACCTTGCGTGATCCATGGTGTATCCTCTCATGTTTTACCATTATTTGCAAATGCTTCTCTTGTGCTTGCTCTTATGTGACGTGAGCTTCTTATGTTCTTATTTGCATATCCTCACTTTGATCGCGCTTGTAGCTTTCTTGTATCTTGTGTGAATCATACTATATCTTTTCATGATTAGCTAGTGGTTCTTACATGCTTACCCTCATGTGATATGTGCTCCTTTTTGTGTTATTTGTATATGCTCTCCTGGACATATGTTTACTCGGTCCTCTCATGCTTTGTCATGATTTGCAAATTGAGTTCGAAGTATGCTCCGTATTGCTTTATTTGCACAACCCTCTTCTTTGATTGTTTAATGTTTGCCCCTTTTTCAAGTGTCTCCTTGTCTTGTTTTGAATGATTCTAAAGTTGTTTTATTGAGGGGTAGATTGACTTGGTTGAGGGGTAGATTGGCTTGGTTTGAGGGGGAGCTGCTGTTTTTCATTGATATTGGAGCTTGTCTTGTGCTTTGGACTTTTGGAGTTGTTGTTTTCCATTGACATTTGGAGCTTGTCTTTTGCTTTGGACCTTTGAGATGCTTTTCTTGTAAAATTTGTATCTTAACTTTGCATCGCATCTCATCATATAACATGTGCATTGTAGAAGCTTCAATTCTTATGCCTTCTTGTATTTATTGTTGCTATGGTTGAGTTTGAGCTAAGTTGTGTGTTTGCTAGTAGCAAACCTTCAAACTTAGACTTTTCTAGATGGCTTGGCATAGTGGCATTTTGAGCAAGCTAGCTAAACTTAAAGATGAAAATTGGCTTTTGTGAGTCTTATGATCTATGCATGCCAATGTTTGCTCACCACTTGTATACTTGCTTTTATCCTTGTCAAGACTTGTGTTAAGGCTAGTTGAGAAAATGTCTTGGCTTCGGCAACTTGTTGTTGGGGGATGGTCTTTGCAAATGTTTAGCTCATGATGGGACTTTGGGGGAACAAATGTTCCTTTTGCCAAAAGGCATGCTCTTTTGTTCTTGTGTTTAAATTTCTAAAATCAATTTGATCTCTTGTGCTTAATGATAAATCCAATACGGTGCCTTGATGCCTCAGGGTGTTTGCCGTAACCAGTCGTGCGACCCTCTGTATGGATAAGAGGTTACTTGAGGATAAAATCCAATGCGGTGCCTTGATGCCTCGGGGTGTTTGCCGTACCCAGTCGTGCGACCCTCCGCATGGATAAGAGGTTACTTGAGGATAAAAATAACATGAGTAATTGCTTTTGTTCCTAAATCTTATATCTTACTTGTTGATTACTCACTTGATCAAATTGAGTCTTTATTGCATATGTGAGCGTTTGTCAAAGCACATCTTTCCGAAATGTTTGTTGCCTGAGTTGAGATTGACACTTGCTAGTTTTCTTGGATTCACTTAATGCTTGTTTTGCCTTGGCTAGCGGCAATTATACACGTGGTGGCAGCTTTTATCATGATGTAGCAAGTTTGAATCTATGTTGCTCAATTCAATCTTCTTGTTTAGCTTGTCTAGCTCTTTGTTTTTGTGCTATGCTCTCTATTATGGCCTTTGTGCGATTGTGAGCTCATGCTTTTACACTTCAAGGCTTTGTGCTTGTTTCATAGAAATGATAAATGCTTGTTGACATAATTGTTGAAGCTCCATAAGTTTGCATCTCATAAATTGCATTTTTGTCTCTCTTTTATGTCTTGATGAGTTCATTGCCAAAGGGGGAGAGATTTCAAAGGAGTGATGCACAATTTGTGAAAATGCGAATGAATTTAGCTTATGCTTCGCATGAGAGGTAATCATAACTTAAGGGGGAGCAATCATAATTTGAGGGGGAGCATTCTATGTTTTTGAGATTTTCTTTAGTCTCTTGTGTTCTTTGCGATGAAATGGTCATGATGAACAATTACTCTAGTTTATGGACCATGAGCCGCTTTCTTGCCAATTCTTGATGTTTGCGATCCTTTTATGCTAAGTGGCCACTTTCGATTCTTTATTGGTTTTCGGCCATCTTAGTTGTGCTTTATTGGACTCGCATTTTCAATTCCAAATTTATGTGCATTTGGTGTTGTCAATGTACTCATCAAGGGGGAGATTGTGAAGCCATGTTGATATGTGCCATGGCTTGGTTTGTGATGAGTAATTGACATTGATTACTTCCTTGTTGAGCTTAATTGAAAATGCATCTTATGGATTGAGAAAGTAAACCCCCGGACTATCCGGTAGATTACCGGACCTTCCGGTACCGGACTATCCGGTGTTGTACCGGACCTTCCGGTCATTTCACCTTGCGTGAGAGATATCACTACTTGAGGGGGAGCTTTACATCAAGTGATTACGTTCTGACTTTTTCTTGAGTCTTTTGGGATCTTTGCGTGTATGAGCCGCTTTCTTTGCCAACTCTTGGCTTGTGTGATCATTTGCTACTAGATGGTCGTTTTCTACCTTTTACCTTGGTTTTGGACCATTTAGTCAGCTTCTTTGGTTTCGCATTTCAAGTTCAGATTCATGTGCTTGGTGTTGTTGTCAATGTACTCATTAAGGGGGAGATTGAGGAACCATGTTGAGATGTGCCATGGTTCTCGATGATGATGAGAAATTGACAACCGTGTTGATTTGAGTTGACATGAGGTTTGGGTTGAAATGCGGGACTTTGAAGGTTGCATAAGCATATGCATGATTATGTTTTATGGCTAACCGAAGTTGGTGCAGGTGATGGGAAGAATGGAGGAGAATGAGAAACGTGTTTGCTTGTCTAATGATGTGTAGGTCAATGGAGTCAACTTGATGGTCAACGGCAGGAGGATCGGGAGGACCAAGCGAAGGGTCCCGACGGGCTGGGACCGAGGAGGCTTGGGTCCGGGCGATCAAGAGGCCGGGTGAGGTCAAGGGTGATCCACACCGTACATGTGGCGGACAAGAAGCATGGAGGGTTTCGCGGTTTGGCCTCAAAACCGTGGAGGTGATGAAGACGGCGTGTTGACCAAGGTCAAGAGGCGAACGCGGAGGCCGGTGTAAGTGAAGGGTCCCGACGGACTGGGACCGAAGAGACTTGACGGCGAGGTTCGCGGGACGAGGTGACACGCGTCGACATCGAGATGGTTTCCCGGTTGAGCCTCAAAACCAGTGGTGGACGGTTTCCCGGTTTGGGCCTCAAAACCGGTGGTGGGTGGTTTCCCGGTTTATGCCTCAAAACCGGCGGTGGACGGTTTCCCGGTTTGGGCCTCAAAACCGGTGGTGGAAGTCGCGCTTTGAGAAGCGTGCAAGGCGGTTTCCCGGTTTAGGCCTCAAAACCGGCGGCGACGGATAGAGGTGCATGTGGCACCATCGTGGAGGTGGCTTCGAGGTGAAGCTACCGTGTGAAGGCCCCGACGGCGTTCGGGTGGAGGAGAAAAAGTTGGACGGAAACGCCCTTATGTGTTGTATGGGTGTGTTGTAGTGTGAGGGGCATTTCCAAGAATGTGGAAATGTCCAGAGGATAAGGTGAGGGGGCTGGTTGGCTGCCCTCCCTTGAGCCTTGTGTTGTCTCTCACTTGTGTGTGTGGGAGAGGTTTGAGAGAGAGAAGAGAAGAGAGGGGAGAAGAGAGGAGATGGCTCTTTGATTGAGCTTTTTGTCATCTCTAGTTTGTGTGTGCTAGGGAGTGGCTTCACATCTACATCTTTGAGCAATACATAGCATCAATTCGTCCTCAAAGTGTTCTCCTCATCTTGAATCTCGAATTTCTTATTTTCCCTATTTTCGGAGCTATTTTCGGGTGATTTTCGATTCGCTTTTTGTGATGCGTTTTTGAGTGGATTTTTTGGGGGATCTTGGTGCTAGGATGTGCTAGAACAACCCTTGGTAGGTCCTTGACCGAATTCATGGCACGAGCACCTTCGATTTGAAGATTCGGTGAAGTTTCCCTCTCTTGTTCATCCAAACCCTACCCTTCATGGTAGAATCCAAAATCCGTATGGATTCTTAGGGTTTTTGGTGTGATTCTTGTTGGATGATGTTCTCCATCTCAAGACGAAGCTATGGTTCAAATTTCGTGATTTTTGGAGGTCGTTTGACCCGGTTTTGAGATTTTTCTTGAGCTTGCGCGCGTGCTGAAATGACAGGGCCGGATACTCCGGCATAGTGCCGGATACTCCGGTAGGAAAATTGGTTTTCCAAGTTCTCCAGGCCCGGATACTCCGGCTACATACCGGATACTCCGGTGGGGGGTTTCTGTACCCGAAAATATCAGGTACCGGACACTCCGGCTTATTACCGGACTATCCGGTGGGGACTTTCTGTAATCTTCTCGTCGGTTCATCTCCTTGAGTGCGTGTTCGCTTGGTTTGCTTCCGCAAGGGCTTATATCTCATCCACAATCATTCCTAGGGTCAACACAACACTTCTCATATGTGTGTGTGATCTTGGTGATTGTTCTTGAGGCGGGTCGGGACATAGGCCGAGTTCTTTCGAAGAATTTTATCGGCTCCCATTCACCCCCCCCCCCCCCCCCCTGGTCGCCTTCTCGGTCCTTCAAATCTGTTTTACGTGTGCAATATAGAATTTAAGGATTAACCGAGATATCATGTTGTTTCTGTACCTGTGAGTGGCCATCATTTTGAAAAGCATTGAGCTCTCATCACCAAATTTCACCCATCGTGCAGTGTTTCTTTGTTTCCAGTAAGTTGTCTTTGCTTCTAGTAAGAAGCAGATGTGCCTTTTAACTATTTTCCTGAAATTTCTTTCCACTGTACTGAGGGTCCTCTGATCTTCCAGACCGTCTAGAAGTGCAATAATCCAGCTACAATTATTGATCTAGGCTTTGTGCTTGCAACAGATCTATTGCAATCAGTGATCAACAAAGCCAATGAGATGCAGCTTCTTCATCACCCTTTGGGTGATCAATTTGGTGGAGATTACCCAGTAATACAGTGTGCTGACGACACACTACTGATCCTCCCTGCTAATGCTAGGCAGTTGATTTGCCTAAGGAGTCTTTTGCACACTTTTGCAGCCTCAACTGGCCTAAAGATTAATTATGGAAAATCCTTTCTAGTCCCTATAAACATAGATGATGCTAGAGCAGACCATCTTGCTAGGACCCTTGGTTGTCAAGTTGCTGGTATGCCTTTCACCTACCTTGGGTTACCCTTGGGGACTTCTAAGCCAACAATGGCTGACTTCATGCCAATCTTAAATAAAATGGAAAAAAGTATGATGAGTCTGAGCAAACTGCTGTCCTATCATGGACGATTGCGGATGGTTAATTCTGTGATTACTGCCTACACAACCTTCCACATGTGCACACTTAAAATGCTTCCTTTATTGATCAGGCTGACAAATATCGAAAACATGCTTTATGGGATCGTGGTGACATAAACAGAAAAGGAGGGTGCTTAGTTGCATGGAAGAAGGCTACAAGACCGAAAAATCAAGGAGGTTTAGGTATCCTGGATCTCAAGTCCTTCAATAAATCTCTGCTCTTGAAATTCCTTCACAAGTTCTACAATAAGATGGATGTACCATGGGTCAAACTTACCTGGGAGCATTTATATCCAAATGCAAACAAACCACCTCATGCCTGTCCCCCAAAGGGCTCTTTTTGGTGGCGTAGTGTGCTAAAACTGGCAGAAACTTTCTTCATGATGGCTGCTTGTAATGTCAGAGAGGGAGCCTCAGTTGCTTTCTGGAACGACTCATGGAACTTGGGGGTTATCAAGTGGACATACCCACAGTTGCGTTCATTTGCATTGGATAATAAATTGTCAGTCTATCACTTCCTGCACTCTGATGTAGCCTCGGTTTTTTGGTTACCTCTATCTATGGAGGCCTCTGCGCAGCTTTCAGAACTACAAGCCCTGATAAATAATTTGCACCTGCAGCTAGATCAGCCAGATCAATGGAGGTACATTTGGGGAGCACTTCATTCTTCACTAAGAAAGCATATATGAACATCATTGGCACCCTGGACACCTCCCCATGGTTCAAATGGATGTGGAATTCCTCGTGCAGAGGAAATCATAAGTTTTTCTTCTGGCTACTATTAAGAGATAGACTAAACACCAGAAACCTGGTAAGGAGGAAGAACCGAATACTTGAGAGCTATTGTTGTGTGCTCTGTTCTCAGAATGTGGAAGAAACCCTGCTCCACCTGTTCTTCCGGTGCACTTTCAGCCAATGGTGCTGGCGGTTACTGAATATTCAGTGGGACTGCAACCTGGAACCTAGTGCTATGCTACTACAAGCTAGGCAAAGGTTTGGATCCAGGATTTTCAGAGAAATATTGATTGTGGCCACTTGGTGCATCTGGTGCCACAGAAATAGCATCATTTTTGACAATGGCGTCCTCTCCTTGCAGCGATGGAAATGCAGTTTCAAAGAAGAGATGAACCTGGTGGTCTTAAAGGCCAATCCAAGTACTAAATCCCTCTTAGAAGCTTGGTTATGTAACATAGTCTAGAATAAGTTTTCATTAGGATCTTTCTTTCGGCCTACGGCCGTGTACACTGTACATTCTCTTTTTTTTTAAACAAAAAATTAATAGAAAAAGAAGTAGGGGCCTCCCCTGCTGTTCGCTTCAAAAAAAATATATAGAAGTTAAGGAGCACGGCAAGGACTCTTTTGTCCATAAATTACTGCTGTTAAGATGCGGGCATTTTTTTTGAGAAGTATGGTGCATTCTATATCCATGTGTTTTAATGGATTTTCTCAATTGTTTTCAATAAATTGAAAAAAGTATTTTTTTGTAAACAAAACTATGTGAATAGTTGAATAAAAATCTGCAAAAAAGACATGTTTAGATATTGTAGCAGTACGTATATCTTTGTACAGAATTTTAAGTTAAAATATATTTGGTACAATGAGATAAAAATGTTAATATATCACTTTCCCCTACTCTAATGTAATAATTACTCACATGTGGTTTAATTAAACCATTTGTAATCAGCTATCCAGGATAAAGTTATTTCTTAATGTATACATTCCCAGACGAGTTTTTTTTATATCATAAATAAATAATCTCTGCAGTGTTACATAGATATGGAAATGGATATTATCCTAGAAACTTTTGGTGTACTAAGCCACGAAGATATGAAACTAATCAATCAACATATTCAGACACTTCAAAAGGTCTTCTAAACATGTATTACGTTAGAATCTAGGCCGCAAATGGTCTTCTAAACATTTACTTCAAAAGGTCTTCTAAACATGTCTTTCTAAAAGAATCTAGGCCGCAACTTTGGGTCTGCGAAAGTGAAATGGGGTTAGAATTGTTAAGTGTAGCAGTTGTATTACGTGTTGATGTCATTAAATCAAAGTACGTAGTGGCACTGCTCAACTAATGAAATATTTGTTTTTAACCAATTTTATCATGGGACAAACGTGTGTGCTCTTAGTGAACTAACAGATTTATCCATATTTGCTAATCTTTTTGCAGTGATATAGTGTTTGAGAGAAATGGTTTAACCAATCTTTGACAATAATCTCGGCTAAAACTTGTCCGATCATGATGAAACAAAACACTAAGTAAACTCCTTGAAAATGTTATATAAAATAGAGACTTGAGGATGTTACAATATATTTGTGGTATAATCTAATATCTGATGGTAAACCGGTTTTTAAAAAAGTAGTTTGCTAGAAACAACTAAAATCAATGTTCCACGTAGAATCAACTCCAATAGTAGTAAATTGACGAAAGAAATTGTAAATCCTGTAATAATTTACCCAATTAACATTCAATTATGATTAAATTTTAAATTACCCCCCACAACCCACGCCCTTAACCACCTCCAGTGTAAGAAATCAGGATTTTCCATATGTAAAAGTATATATTAGAAGCTTCTCAAACAATTATAAAGATACAAGGGAATAACTTAGCACTTGCCACAGTATCAGAACATGAAACAAACATTAAAACTAGAAATCGGAACAAGTTCACTATCGACAGTTGTTTGGAAGCCTCTGCTCGGGCAGTCGATATTTGAAACTTGACCATAACGCCCTGAACATACAGCCCATGAGCCATCAGAAAGTATTTCCCATGTCTTTACCGGACCGTCATACTTAAACCACATGAATCAACATAACGGTGTCCTCGCAAAAGGAACCAAAAACTTAGTGATGTTAGGTTTCTGTATTTTGCTTTATCGCAAAAAAAAGCCCCATATATATTTTTTTCTTTTACAATATTAATTAATCTGTTGTTTACACAAAAAAAACATTAATTAGTCTGTTGTGGAAGATATTGCTTTCGGCAGACTCTATTGGCACTTAACGTATCAATTTTTCATGATTTTTTCAGAGAATCAAAGCAGCTTATATAACACATCAGTTACACAAGTACTCAAAATCTTATAATTTTAGTGCGGATGAACCTAGATGTAGAAGAGTCCTTAAATCATCTTAAGAATCTCCTACAACATGTTCGAGAAAAAAAGAATCTTCTTCAAACCCACTTAATCAATGTTCATCACACGTAGAGATACATATCATTCATCCGATCTCACAGAACTGTCGGCTGGAATCAATAGTGAATCAAACTATGGGCTAGAATCAATAGTGAATAAATAAGGGTTTTCGTATATATTCTTCAAGGTAGGTTCACATATTGACTTTTTTGAACAATTATTGTGTGCTAGAAAAGATGGTCAGAAAATTTCAGTGTTATCAGGGCATGATTCAGTTTGACCACCTATATTTGGTCATCGAACAGTATCACGGAAAAGTCGGAACATTGACTTTCTTTTATAGGGCAAGTGGAAATATCGTTTTGTATTGCTGGAATAAGAGAATTCACTCAATGTTAGTTCTTATTATGAGAAACTGAGCTACAACAAAAGAAGACATTCTGAGCTATTAACAAATCTCAGCCAAATCACTTCAGCAAGCACCTAATTTGTAGTTAGAGAAAATCTAATGGAACAATTTTACATTTCATTTTAATGTAACATTCCATGTAAAATTTGTTGGAATGATTGAACTATAAGATATATTTATTTAGAGATCACAGTTGTTAAGGAAATATTGATATCAAAGACAATGAGAAGAGATTTCATGGTAGCCAATTTTATTTTGATATGGTACAACATCAGTTAATTTGTTAACACTTAACTTCGTTATTTGTTTTAATCCAATTGTAGTATGTAATAAAATTAGGTCATTATAGTGAGAAATTTGTGGGCATGTACCTCTTCTTTCACATAACCCCTTTTCCTAGTGCCTAGCATAAAATCCGCGAAGGTGAATTGGTGGTTGTTATGGTGATCAAGCAAATTGAAGGCCATATATATCAATATATTCAAAAATGCCATCGTATCAGCAAAACATTAATCAGCTCAAGTTTATTTTGCCCAATGAGTTGCCAGTTGATCTGATTTTCTTATGCTTATAGACCTTTTACAGAAGCTGGATCCTAATTTTGAGAGAACATGAGAAATACAGAAAACTTGAAATAAATGTGATGTGTTGTATGCATTTTCGTTGTTTAAACAGTATGTGGCGTATTTAACTTACCTATGAATCAGGGCACGAGTAGTCCTGCCATTTGCTAGAAAAAGGGTAAAAAAAACATAATATGTACTATGATTAGTATATATATCCTCAGTTTTTGTTAACTTACATTTACAGTATCGGCTCTTCTCTATACGTCATTGACCGACCAAAAAATGTATCGTTACAAGGGGTATACAAGTTCCATATCCCTCAAAAACCATGGGAATGAAAAATGAACCCAGTATGTGCAAATCTACATCCCCAAGGCTTGCACCAACTCACCGACTTGGATCGCGGCCATTTGCCACCTCCAAGTATCAAAACTTTGCCGAAGCACAAAACTCTTGACCTTGCTGACAAGATCCTCTCCGTCTTTCTTCACTTTGGCGATCTTCGGGCACTTGAGTAGCCCTAGGTAGGCCTCCAAGTCGTGCACGCAGGCCGGGTCCCCCGCCTTGAAGAAGTCGAGGGCCACCTCGACGCCGACGTGCGCGTAGCACCACGGCAGCTCCAGCTTGCCCCCCAACAAAACCCTACTAGCGTTCTCGTTGAGGAAGATGCCGGGCAGCTTGGTGATGGGGTCGTTGACGTTCACGACTCGCAGCACCTTGACCCCGAGCTCGTCGCACCGGTTCTTGAACGCCGTGTTGCCGACTCGCGGGCCGGCGAAGGAGTAGACGGTGATCGGCACGGCGGTGTTGTTATTGCGGCGGTTGAGGCCGAGCTCGGCGAGGTCGTAGCCGAGGAGGATGGCGAGCGAGCTGCCCATGCTGTGGCCGGCGAGCGTGATGCTCATCTCCTCGTGCTTGTACTTGGTTACGAGGCGCGTGAGCTCGGAGAGGAGCTGGTTCCGGCAGCTGCCGCAGGTGAAGCGGCAGGTGGCGTCGTCGTCGGCGGTGTAGACGGAGAGGAACCCGGACTCGACCTTCACGTCGGGCCGCGGGTCGGCCGGGTCGAACCGGGCCGGCTCGAGCGCGCTCATCATGTTGGCGGCCCACTCGGCGCCGGTGATCGTGCCCCGGAACGCGACCACGACGTCGCGGCGGCCCAGGCGGCGAGCCGCCTCGTCGGTGGCCACCGCCACGTACCCGATCCACCGGCTCGGGCGCGACGGCGGGCCCGCGTAGACGTAGCGCGTGACGTCGTACCCGGCCCCGGCCAGGCCCACGGCGGCCAGCATCCGGGACCGGCCGTACTTGCAGTTGAGGTAGCGCCGGGACGCGGCGTCCAGGTCGAACGCCTTGTACGTGGCGCCGACGAGCTCGCCGTACCGCACGATCTCGGCGCGGAGGAGCGGGTGCAGCTGCGGCGATACCAGGCCAGCCCAGTCGTCCGCGCCCTGGATCTCACGCCACATGCCCGCCAGCGTCTCCTCGTCCTCCTTCTTCTTCGTCGCCCGCTCCGGCGCGGCGACGACGACGGGCGCCGGGGCCTGAGGCGCGTGCCGAACGTTCAGGGAGATGGCCGGCGACGGGGTGGACAGCCGCGTCGTCGTCTGCGGCGCGAAGTACGTCGATGGCGGCGCGGCCACAGCCGCCACGGCCGCGGCGGTCGAGGCGCGCTGCTGGTGCGGCTTAAGTGATGGATTTGCCATTGAGAGGTGAACCGCCATTGCTGCCTGATCTCAGCACTCGAGTACAAGGTTTGCTGGGAGCTTGTTTGGCAGTTGGATGATGGGGGCGTGTGTGAGCTTATATATCATGTGGGGAAACCGACGCGGCGCGGCTGGCCCCGATTTCTTCCGAGGCGTGTTGGCTTATTTGGAAAGCGAGAGAACGGCCGGGGGCAAGTTGAGTGACCACGCGCGCACGGCTTGCACGTTGTGCTCGGGGATTTGACTGGCGGGGAGCAGCGTTGAAGCCATGCCTCGTTTCCCTCTCACTCCCTTTTCTTTCATCGTTTTGCGTTTTGGTCCATGGACTCTTGCAATTTGCGTCCCAAACTTTATTTCTCTTCTTTTTATATCTTACTTATTTACTTGTGCCGCTTATAAAAGCATGGTCTTGTGCCCTTAGCTTCTTTTTTAGTTCGGTTCTTTTGTTCACGATATCTAGGTTGACTATCTTTGAAACAGGAAGACAATTTTCTCGAGACAAAAAAACTTTAATTACAGGAGGAATTTGACATCGCCAGACATTCAGCTGAAGGAAAATATATACTCCATGTTTAATTCATTTCAAATGCTAAATTACAATAAAAAAGAATCTGGTTGCAACTAGCTACTACGATGGGGGACTACACGTTGTTGCATTTCCACATCACAAAATACTTCAGAACCATGTTGTGACAGCAGAATTAGATGAGAGATGATCCTCTCTTCATCAAATTATCCAAAAAAAAGGCTTATAATTAAGTAGGCAATGTGAACTTTGGTGCAAGAGGAAGATGTGGACCTCCAGCACAATAACATGGAATTAGAAACTGAAACCTTCGAAGCTACTGTATCTAGAAGATACAAACTCGTAATCTTATTGGCATCAAAAGACCGAGAAGTGATGGCATTTCTCTTCCTTCTTATGTGTCTGTATGGAATTATGAATGCCCATCAACAGCTACCACCATTGTCATTGTATTCTCTCTCACGTCATGCAGTTCCATGCACCTCCCCTTCCCTGCTATCAGGCAATCGCATCCCCGTGGCATAACAGATAGCAACTTAGACTAACATTTCCTGTACTTCTATCACAAGTATTTTATGTCTTTTTAAGGAAAACCAAGTATCTTATGGTTACACTTAGAGTTCCTATTCTATATATTTTTAGTCAAATGTGTAGCTCACTATTTTTGTTTGCACTTCAGCAGCACCTATCTACCACAAAACAGATTTAAGTGAACGATATTATTTTTCAAAGGCCACACGCATTGCAAGATCAGCTGCTTGCGTTTATCCATTCCGCGTAACTTTTCCAAAAGAATAAAAATGCTGAGAGTTCCGTTTGTTAGCCATGGATCAGACCAGCTCCGTCCAGAGCTCGCAGTTGACACATGATTAATTAACCTACTAAAGGCGTACGATGCGCTGCACAGAATAGCAGAAAACAATTAGGAATACGTCAGGTACCCATGTGCAAAATGCCGCATGGTCGGTAGGGGCCCTTCCGTGCCGCCACGTGCATATGCATGTGCGTTGCGCGGCTTTGTGGATGACCGTGGCGTGGGGCCCGCACAGAAAGTCGCTGTGGACGTCACCACGCTGCGAGCTTTCTATATACTCCTCCCCCGCTGCTCGCGCTGCTGCTCGTTACGCGGCACGACGACGTACGCGAGGGCCGGCCGTGCGCCGAAATTTGGCCAACCAGAGTATGATAGGACTGCCTGCGTTCCTATTTTCCATGCCTTTTACGGTCATGTATATTTGACCGGCTAGTATATAGGAGTAGCATCTTTTTAGATTTTTTTATTGTTTTGTTAAACTTCTTTTTAGATATTGAGGAATAGGATTGGATGGAATTAACATCTATGGGAGGATCAACTGGATCAAAATAAGGCCGAGGTCCGGCACTTTCGGAAAGAGCAAAGAGGAGCACATGAGCTTTTGTTAGATTAGGGAACGCGAATATCTGTACATTCCTAAGGAATTTTTAGAGAACCCCGCATGTTCTTGGAAACATCCGAAAGCCTGCCAAGTCTTAAGAAATTCATATTATATATGATGGATAAGGTTTCGTTACATTAACACATTCCTACGAAATCTTTGGGAAATCGCATCTTCTTGAGAACATATGCTCAGTTTAAAAAAGGAGAATTGTCTGATTGGTCGTTTCTAAAATTTTTAGTTTCTCATATGCCATCGAACAGTCTATGACATGTTCTATAAAACTTCTGAGAACTTACCTACTCCAAAGAAATCCGTTTATATTCGGAATAATGGATAAGCTCTCATTAGATTAACACAGATACTGAGATATATGTTCCTTAGGAATTTCTGGCACATCGCATCTTCTTTAGAACATGCTCGGTTAAAGAAATTCATGTTATGAAAAATGGATCTACGACGTCAACAGGAAAAATTGAGCCAAGATCATCATTCGTATGAATTCATTGTGCACTCTTTTTTAGGAGAAGAGCAAGGGAGCCCCATACTTAGTTACAAAGTATAGGTTACCCCTGTGGTTTTACGGGTGATAAGTTATTGTGTACAAAAGTGTAGCCAAGATTTTATACATTTCACCTCTGTTGGCTTAAGCTGGTTTTAACCACGAGGTCATAACAAATATAGGTTACCAGTCATACAACTTTAGCATTAACCATTAAATGTGTCCGTGTGTAAGCAAATTTGACGAAACATCACTATGATTCATAAAGGTATTAGGAAATTACACTTTGTGAAACTACACTTATGTTCATTAGAATTACACAACTACACTTCCTGGCCTTCTTGGAAACTTGGTTGTATAAAGTCTAATTTTGCCACCTTCGCAAAAGTATCATAATGTAATTTATCAGTTTTCTTTACATGACATCACTCCAAATTGTAGGTCTAAGTATTGCATATAGACCATGCTGATCTTTTTTTATGAAACAAATGTACCATGTCGATGTCATAAGCCCGTGCACAGAGATGAAAACATGCTATTTATTTGGCCGGTGCTCCTAATTACCCATGTTTAAGATGCTATAGTGCACAGCTGCCGTCGGTATTTAATTGGCACGATTCGCTCCGACCATCATCCTGTTAGGCACAGTACACGAGTTCGGTGAATACATAGTCCTCATCTAACTAATCCACCACAATGACCCTGAATCCAAACAAGTAAAACCATGGAACAAAACTAGCTGATTGCGATTGTCTGTTAACGAGTTAGTATTCGATTCCCGGCCATTACGTCATTAGCTTGAGCGGAAGCAAAAGTGACGACACCACAGTAGCTTGCCCAGACGTCAACATCACTGGTCTAGCTGTAATCAGTGGTCAAAATAATATTTTGCCTGGAAAGTGTGGTCCAATTTATAGTAGATCGCCCATGTTAGTACACACTCAATTCGTGTTGACTTGCAAACTCAACTGAGGAATAAATTAGTAGTACGTGCTGGTAGCCGCAACTGCGACCCGATTAATCAATGGATTCTCGGTTTCTTCTTATGTTGGTGCACAGCTGCAGAAATTCAACGCGGGACCGAAGACGAGAGTTCATTGCGGCTGCAGCTGAGCCACGTGGCGCAAATTAAGAGTATGTTGTATCTGTTCGATGTGACACACAATCGGAACGGATGCAGATGCTCTGCAGTAATACAAAGTCGGGCCATGCAGATCTTCTGCAATTATACAATGTTGACACAAGATCGGAACTACTGTTTATGTAATTCTTTAGAGGATTATGACTAATCAAAACTGCCTCATGGTAAGCTATTGTATTCTCTGTATTTTTTCTTATAAGTGTCTACTCATGTGGATTTAGCTAGGTGTAGACCACCTGAAGATAACATCAGATCTGTAATACAATGGTTGTTGAAACAGTTTTTTGAGAGGACAGAGTAACAGCTTTATTTTACTTCTTTGGAACAAAAATGGAAGAGAAGTTTACAAAAAAATAGAGATAGCTTCAGGTGGGGCATGGAAACTGACTCGGGATCTATCTAAAGATCAAGTTAATGCTTTGATTTTGCTAAGCAACTATCAGTGAGTATACAATATGTATATTGTTGAGGGTATATGGCAACAAGAAATGTCCTTGGACACAATATAGGAACATTGACCCTACTTGTCAAATCGGTGCAATAAAATATAGAAATGCATTTTTTGTGCGTAGATATGTCCATATTATGTCTTCAAAAGTGTTACGTCATGGAAATATTATATAATGTTTCACTTTCTCAAAGATTCAATAATCCCATATGTCCCCTCTACAGAGGACATGTAGGCTCGGTTAGTAAATAAAAGCTATTTTTTATTCTCTTCTATTTTACGCGAAAGGAACTTCGAGAAAGGTTAGAAGAAAAGGAGGTTAAATGCTTCTTTCTGTGATCCACTACAACGCGCAATGGACCACTTTTGATATTTAAGGAGCACGGCGTGCTCTTTTGGTCTCTTTATATAATTATTTGCCTTTAATGAAGAATGTAGTTTTACTCATTTGCGTTATGATTTTTACTTCTCACTTACCTATCAAACAAAAAGGAAGCGTATTGAATGCAGAAATAATGGGGATAGAGTATCTCATGTTTTTTATAATAAGCGCATGGAGCTGTAAAACTTATCAATGAAAAAGATTCAAATATAGTATCTCAAGGAAAAGAAACAAAAGGCTCCTTTGGAATGTAGGAACTGAAAACGCATAAAACTTATGAATCTGATAGGTAAGCATGATTAAAATAGAGAAGTGTAAAAGTAGGAATGTTGGTTGAAAGTTTGTTTGGATAAGGGATGGGGAAAGTGAAGGAATTGTTTTGGAGAATTTTAAAACTATGAATGCTTTGCATGTGTGTTCTCTTATTTAGCAATGATTGGCCCACGTGAACGTCATATAACGAACTATTAGCTAGTATAGCAGCAGCACTGAGCTCCTCGTTCTTCATGCACAGGAATTTTTCCAAGAGAGTGGATGCTACAAATCCTATGAGATCGACAAGCAAAGGAATGAATTCCTATGGAATATTAGTGGTGCTTCCTTGCAGCCAAAAGCATAGGATAGGAATTTTTTTCTTTTGGAACAGTCTTCCTCAAAAATCCTCTAAAATCATGTAATCCAAAGGACCCCTGATGCTTTTCATTATTGTAGTGATTTCACGGTCATGACAAAGTTCCTTGGGAACACACTGTCTGCTAAGATTATACTCTCTGTGTCTGTAAATATAGTGTTTTTTAGTGTTGTCCTAAGTAAAAAAAATAAACTTTAACCAACAATATATATAAATATATACTCTCTCCGGTGTCAAAATTATTGTCGTTTTGGACATTGATACAGTCTTCAAAACATAACTTTGACTAAAATATAGGTAAAAGCGTACCTTTATGAAATCATATTTCAATACGAATCTACTCATATCATTTTTATATTTCTAAACTTAATATATAAAAAATTATTTACCATCAAAGTTTAAAAACTTTGACTTACAATAACCTCCAAACGACAAGAATTTAGATAGAGAGTATAGTTTTAAAATAAAAGAGCTGCATATTATGATAGTCCATTTCACGATGAATCTAACGACTTTATTATTGTGTTCATAATATTTATAGTTTTTTAATAATTAATAGTCAAACCTTTGAAGTTTTCAGTGGGAGGCGATGTGGCCGTCGACAGCGAGGCACCAGTGGTGACTTTGTCAATCTCATGGATTTGCCGGCTCAGTCTTCGAAGATACTCATAAGGGTAGGGTTTACATATATGCGTTTATAGGGGTGAGTATGCGTGCATTTGTGTGTGTCTGTTGTACTGTATAATAAAACAAAACCTTAAAAGGACACTTTTGTGGATGGGTATATGCGTAGGGTTAAGGACAGGACGTAGTGGCCAAGAAGAGTGTCTTGTCTTTCTCGTTTTCAGAGGATCGTGTTGCATCACATAACAAATGCAAAATGTAGGCCCAAACAGATTATGAATAGAACAGTCAGCCCGCCATCGCTGGCGACATGAAAAGCCCAGTTTTATGCAGCCCACCGAGAGCTTCTGGCTATTATTGGAGCACCCAGCATACTCACAAAACACCATTTGCGTGTAAGAACTTCAACTCCAACTCCAAGTTCGACAGAAATAATCAGTGAAGAGCACTACAGAAGTTGGAGTACCTGTGCGCGAGAAAATGAAGAAATGTTATTTACTCCCTCTATTTTATTTTCTTGTATCGCTAGGACAAAATTATAGTGTTCTCCAAGTTGAAGAAATGACGGATGCCATCTGCTCGAACTGATAAAGAAAAAAGAGAGATTTTTGGAGCTTCAGAAGAGCTGGAATTGCGACATTTCTTGAGTTTTGGCCATATGGGTTTGTTGATCACTTCTGGTGACTTCTTTCTTGTAACGTGATCGTGAGATTTAAGAAAAATAAGAATATTATGTCCATTGTGATCCTATGTGTAGTCATTTGCAACTTTTAGAATGTCATTTTGGCACCCATTTTATTACTTTTTTGTATATATGTTCACACACTAATTATAATACTCTCAAGTAAACTAAATGAAAATTATGAAGCAATCTATACATTTTAACATATTTGATTAGTTTTCTAGAGCGCTCACCAAACATTACGTGTGAGCTATCCATTCTTCGCAATCTGATAGAAGTAAACGAGATTAACTATGTCTTGTTTATACTCCATCGCCAGTTTTAAGGGAGTTCTGATTTACTATTTACGAGTAAATCAATGATTATGATTAGTCAGCTGATTCCTCAAATAGCCGCAAGTTGTTGCAGAAACCTAAGTCATTATCAAATTCTGACACAATTCATATAATCCTGTGGCAGCCGTACGAGTAGGTGGCACGATAGGAGGATTGGGTTAGGTTCCTTATCGTCCTTGTGGCTGGTGGGACAACCAATGCACCATGTCATACTACACAAAAGGCATATGTGCATCGTTCCTCATCGTACGTCCAATGAGCACCATCAGCAGATTCAGCATGTATAGCATGATTGGTTAGTTTATTTATGGCGGAACTAACCTATCCGAATTTAAGGTCATGCAATCCGGTTAATTACATATTCTACAAAAATGTGATGTGAGGATGAGCAAACGCTGTGTGGTTGAGGCATTCGGTTGGCACCCTCTCTGCCTGAGTTCGAACCCTGGCTCTCACCAAAAATAACCTCTCCCACTCAAAGCACAGGTGTAAGACCCAAACTCTGTGAGAAGGTCTTTTTTTTTTTTACGGTCTATGTCTTGTGTTTCCATAGTGGTTTGGCACCTCCTATACGTGTTCTTTGAAGTTGGAGCTTTAGTACCTGGCGCGAACATCCGGTTGGTACGTCCAAAGATTCTCTTCCGTGGAGCGAGGCCGGCTTGGACCACACCATCATCCTCTGTTCCGTGCACGGCGGCGGAAAGCTTGAAAGGCAAAAGCGTGGTCATCCCCTCCCCGACGCGGACACTTGCGATCTTTAGCTTTCCGACCCCACCGACCCAAAGTACGGAGTCCGCTGGAAAGCGGCGGCGACGACGACCGACGACGAAACCAAGATTTTCACGCCGCGCATCCATAAACAGAGCTGGTCGGCGGTCGCCCTTAGCTGCGACCGTACGTATATGACGGTGGGTGGCGGCACGGCACGGACCACACTGCTGTGCGAAGCTGCTGTCTTTTCGATCGTCCGGCCAGATCAACAGTGCATGCAGCACATGTGTGTCATGCCGAGGGCCGCGACCAATAAGCACCTTGATTAATTTCTGCCCCAAGCTGATGCAGATGGCAAATCATCTGCTAGCAGTCCAGAAAAGGGAACGCGAAACGTTGCAAATCTGGCTACATCCATCATCGATCGCTGACAATAAGTTCCGCAGAGGCCGGCCGGTCGGTCGTACGCCGAGCGACGAGCGTGCTGAGGTTTGAACCCGTACGATCGATCGAGCTGTTGAGCGACTCATAGAATTCAATTCCTGGAACGAGATGCTTTCTGCGGCGGGCTGGGGCGTCCCCACGCGCGCGGCCGCCGCCTTTTGCTCCGGCCGTTGACGCGCCCCTTTCGGACTTCGGAGGGTCGTCGGTCTCCTGTGGTTTGGTTGGTCGTTTTAAATGCGGCAGGGCCACGGAAGGGGCAGATAAGCAGGTGCGCGCGCCACGTCGGTCGCGGTCGTCGTCCCGCCGGCCGGCCGGTTCGTACTCATTGTCAAGGGTACGATCCGCTTGGCGTCATTGTCAGCGGGCCAGCGGCGCACTGCGGAGGCAGGATTTTCTTTTTCATACTGGGCTAGCGAAACAATTGGACACTTAGACTGACCGCAACAAGGAACTAAAAACAGCCCTGAACCCTTAATTTAGCGGATCATCCACCCTGTACCCAATGCAACAAGACTCTGTAAACAACCCGCCATAATCCAGGGTCCCGTCCCCAGCTGCCAAATCTCGCGGGTGGCCGGCCGTCCGCCAAAATCTGTGCGACGCGGAGCGGGACACGGAGGATCTCCGCGAGCGCGCGCGGCGGGACGGCACGGAGGCCGCTGCGGAGCTGTGGCGGCACAAGGCGGCGTTCGTGGAGCTCGCGTTTGGATGAGACAGTGGAGGAAACAAGGGAAGGGAGGGAGCGGGAGGAGGAGGCCAGGAAGGAGGCGCTGGCGAGGCGGACGTGGACGGGGCGGAGAGCACGCGGCGGAGGCCGGCTGGGCGGTGAAGGTGTTGTTGGAGGCGGAAGGGTCGCGCGCGGTTGCCGCCGCGAGGAAGGAGTCGATGCCGGCGTACGCGGCCGCGGTGGCGGCTGGGGCGAGCGAGATCAGGAGGGGGAGGAAGAGGAGGACCAGGGGAAGGGGCCGAGCCATGGTCGCCGGCAGGCCGGCCGGGAAGGAGGCGCCGGCGAGGCTGACGTGGACGGGGCGGAGAGCGCGCGGCGCAGGCCGGCTGGGCGGCAAAGGTGTCGTTGGAGGCGGAGGGGTCGCGCGCAGCCGCCGCCGCGAGGAAGGAGTCGATGCCGGCTTGGGCGAGCGAGATCAGGAGGGGGAGGAAGAGGAGGACCAGGGGAAGGTGCCGAGCCATGGTTGCCGGCAAGCCGGGGAGGCGGCTGCGGGGGAGGCGGCGGCGCGCCAGAGCAGGGCAGGGATAGAGGAGGCGATACAGTTTCTTGTTGCAACAAAATCCAATTTGGAGGGTGGAATCTTTTACAGTGGATGTAGAATATTCTTTTGAAGGGTGAAAAATAGAGGATATTGTTGCGGTCAGTCTTATCTCACAAATTTTAAGCTCCATAAATCAAAGCCAATACAGCTTCAAGTGTGTGTGTGTTGGGCGGGGAGGGGGGGGGGGGGGGGGGGGGGGGGTTGAGGAGTCCTGTGTCTTTTTCGTTTATTCCTGATTGCATTTAGGATTTTGGCGCTGAGCAAAGGAATTTCAAATGAACCTTGTAATAACTCTATTTAATTGATAAAGGTTTTTGGTTCAAAAAAAATACAACACGTGCAGTTTCTACTTTTTTTTAGGGAAATGCAGTTTCTACTACACATGAGCTGAATGAATGTGGGCAATCTGGTGCAATGGGTTAGCCCAACATGATGAAGACTGAAGAGCAACGTGTGCAACCTGGACAAATCAGTTTTGGGCTTTTTTGCTCATTTAAGCCCAGATACTAATATACATACATATTACATTCAAGCCCAAATGCTCCATGGTAACTTCCCTTGCAGCGGCAGCATGTGTGTACCCAAGAAAATGAAGAAAATGTCTCTCAAAAAACAATGAAGAAAATGAAGAAAATAGATTAAAAAAGGAAGAAAATTTATGTATGCAAAGAGCACTATAATTTGATTGAATCAATTTTTTTCTGATCCATGCGCCCAGACATTTCAAAACAAAATCCCACACACATTAAGCCACATCTGTATTATTGTTGCTTGTTCTTTTTTTTTATTTCAATTTACATGTATTCAAGAAGAAGTCTTTGCTTAGATGGTTTATCAAGTGATTATTGGCCAATCTGATTCTTCAAGTATATCAGACTGAGAACTTGAACACCAATTTGAGATTTCTTTTGGGCACATCAAATTTCTGGAAGATTTTGTTGAGTTTTGCAAGAACAAGGTATGCTAATAGATTACATATGTTTTTGCCTTTTGCATCGGCAGACATCCACATGTTATGTTTTGTAACCATTTTCACCCGCTTCATTAATAAACTTCAGAAGTCTATAGGCGGATGAATTATACTAGGCACTCAACCAATTTACATGACCACACTTGCAATGTACATTATTTTTTTGTTATTAGCCTTCTTTGTTTTCAATTTGCAGTCTATTTAGTTTCACAAGTTTATAATTATCTTTAATTGAGAAACCCGAAGCTTAAATTGCTATTTTATCTCGTCTTGCATCGACCAGATTTTCTCTGAAGTTTTAATATCATTGAAACCTTATCAATTTGTTCTTATTAAGAACCATGTTTTTGGATCTTTACTGAAACTCCGAGAATTGTCACGCGTCAAATAATTTTTTAAGTGGATTTGGTGATATGTTGATTGTGAAACATTTGAGATCAAGGTTGGTGATAAAATGATAACAGCATGCAAGTTTACAGTCATTTTAATTGGTATAACATTTGACTGCTTTTGGTCATTTTTTTCGCATGGAGAGCAGATCCAGCACTCGAGAAAGGAAGGGATAATGAAAACAAAACAAAACAAAAAAAAAAAAAGGCCGCACCATTTGTCTCTTCCCTACGCAGCGTGAGGTTAAGACCCCTTTCTCCTCTCTTCCTCCTCCACATTCGCCCTCCTCTCGTTGGCTTGATGGTCTCCTTGCTCCCTCGCGCCCCCTGCCTCGCCTCCCTCCCCAAGCCCGCCGCCGCTGCCGCTAAATCCTCGCTGCGATCGCCCGCCATGTCGTCGTCCTCTGCCGCCGCACCCGCTTCCGCGACCGCCGGGGCGGAGGCGGCCGCAAGGCCGAGGAAGCTGCCCGTGCTGCTGTTCGACGTCATGGACACCATCGTCCGGGACCCCTTCTACCACCACATCCCGGCCTTCTTCCAGTTCCGTACAGCCCTGCCACCTCGATTGTTTGATCTGTGTCCTCTGATTGTCTTGGTTTGTGTATGCCACTTAAGTGTTCGATGGAACGCCTGTTCGCATGTTACTGTAGGATGCTGTAGTTATGGTCGTCGATTCTTTTTTTTTTTCCCAAATTCCGAAAGGTAGTCATTGATTGCGTAGGAATTGACTTCCTGAAGGATTCAGTTGTGGAGATATATATAGGGTGTTTGGATTAGAGCCACAGTTGGCCACGCCACACCGTGGTGGCCACGAGAAGCAAGGCGCTGCGTGGTTCTCTACCCACGGCAGCGGCAGCCATGCAAATTCTATTGTTTTTCTATGCTGTGGCGGCCACGAATGTGGCGCCAGAAATCGGCGCCGCACGCTGTGGCGAACGCGTCCGTGGCGTGGCAGTCCATGGCCAGCATCCAAACACGCTCATAAACTGTAGCTGACTGGGTTCAGTGGGTATTAAGTTGCAGAATTCGAAATGATTCATGAAATGATAAATTAGTGCGACATTGTGTAGTGTAACAATGGGCGATGAAATAACATTTAACTGAATTTTCTGTAGTGTAGCAATTTCAATATTTTTCCTTTTTGGTATCGCTTTGTGCTTCCGTAGCACCTCAATGATACGTGGGACTTGATTCTGTATGTCTTAATGCTGGACAGAGGTTTGAAGGTAGTAAGGTGATGTAAACCTCAGTTTCGTAGGGATTCTAGCTATGTTATGCAATGGCTGGTTGAAGTTTTTGGAATTATCTTCAACAATCATTAGTGCAAATTATCCGAATGTTGCAGACTTGTACTGCAGGAGAGATGATTCGTTAGGTGTAAAGTTGCAGACTTTAACAATGATTATTAGAGGGTTAGTACAATATTCTTCAAATAGCATGTGTAATTAGGTGTCAATTTTATTTTGTTACTTTGTCAGGATTTAGCTGCACTGCGATGAACTGTTATTAAATTACTCCATCAGTTCTTGTAAATGGTGTTCATGATTCATTCATTATGTGCAGACCTTACTGAGTACTCCAATTATTTTTCTTGCTGTTAGAACAAAGCACTTAGTTCAAATTAGTACTAAGCAACTTGTCCTAACGACAAGGGAAATAAAAGTTCGCAGGTAGCACTAGTTATCTCAATAACGTTTTTATTTATTTTGTTTCAGAATGTCCATGAAGGAACTCCTAGAAAGCAAGCATCCAACAGCCTGGTCAGAATTCGAGATGGGACTAATTAATGAGGTACAAGCTACAAAAGCTTTATTTATTGCTTGGCCATCAGATGCTTAGTATCTAGATGGTAGTCATGTAGTGGAATCTCGTAAAAAAAAGGAACAAAGTTTTACCCTTTTGAACTACATTACTAATGAACAAACTATGTTAAATAGGGAAGAAGGAAAGAACCAATTAACGCACTGATTTATTGTAAATTTACTATGGCATAAATGAATTGACAGGGAGTATCTTCGTTGTTTACTTAACCCCCTAAACTAAATTTTGGTCTGATTTACTCCCCTAACTATTTAGATTGGCTCAATTCATTTCTTTTTGAAATTTTTCTTTTTTGTCTAAATATTTTTTTGTATGTTGGAAGGTGTGGAATACAAATTTGACATGTGAGATAGAATAATTCAAGAAAATATTATTGAAAAATTTGGAAGATTTTTTCTAGCATAGAGTATGATGTCATCTAACATCCTACAAAATTTGAACTTCAAACATAATCCAGACAGAAACAAAAAAAAAATTCACTAGGGGGTGAATTGGATCATTGTAGAAAGTTCAGGGGAGTAAATCAAACCAAAATTTAGTTTAGGAGGTTAAGTGAACAACACATATACTTGGGAGTAGTAAAATGAACTTCTTGGTGAAATGTGGCTAGCCAGAAGAATCAGTTGTTTGATCTATTCGTGATGCTTGTTAATTATTATAGAGAAATGTCTCTTTCACCCTGAAATAGTGAAATCGTTTTATTTTCCTGCAATCGCTTTTGTGAGTACACAAGCATTGTCATAACAATAAAAGGAAAAAAAAGTAAAACCTAGAAGATCTTAGGTTTTACCCTTCTGTGCTCTAAGTATGGTTGCAGTTGTTATAAAAGGATATACAAATATGTTTAACATAATTCATATTTTCTCCGCATATTCTGCTAACATGGTGATTTTTCATTCTATTTGATACATTCAGAATGAGCTGGCCCAAAAATTCTTCAAAGATGGCAGATCTTTTGATTTGGAAGGTAAGAAAGTTATTGTAGAAGTCCCACAGAGGGTATATTTTGCTTCCTTAAAGACTGCTGTGATAAATCACGTTCTTCAAGTGTGCTATTCTTCTTTGATTACTGCTGTATCTAGGAGATAATTTAACCTCTTGATATTTTTTGCATTGTCAAACAACTGTCGTATCTTTTTTTCCAATAGTAAATATATAAACTAACAATCGTACCTCTTGATTCTTGTGATTGTCTGATTGCTTTGTGCCAGCACTTGCTAAGATATAACTTTTTTCTCAAATAGTGGTTAATTAACTTGTTTTTTTATTCTCACTTAAAATAGTTTTGTGGTTGTAATCCATTTTAATTTTTTAATGGCTTACAGGTCTCAAGGAGTGCATGGTCAGAGCATATGAGTACATTGATGGTGTTGAAGAGATTCTTTGCAGTTTGAAGCAAAATAACTATGAAATGCATGCTTTTACAAACTATCCAGTCTGGTGAGTCCTAGCTTATTTTAGCACATTTGTTGATCATGATTGTTCCTGAGATGTGTTTTTGGTAGGTATCAGTTAATTGAGGATAAGCTAAAGCTCTCAAAGTATTTGTCGTGGACATTCTGCTCTTGTCTAGCTGGTAATTCACTGCATCGAATTTATTTCTTTTCCTTATGAAATCCTAATATGTTTTCTGGGATGCATATTCGTAGAATCGGTAGCTTCACCATGTTGATTCCATAGTGAGAAATGGTAGAATGAGCTGTACTTGTCTGAAATTAAGAATTTTAGTTTTCAAATGTTAGAGCAATGAGATATGTAAGTAGATACATCTGTTTACCTTGTCAACTTCAACAATGAAATTATAATGACAACTAAGATTCTACTGTATGGAGTCTCACCAAGGCTCAATAGTATTATCTGCACAACATTAAACTCAACAAAACAACTCCATAACATGCGCTGTCGTTGTTAAATCAGTTAGCATGTTATTGGCTTATGGTTTGCGGACGGTGAGTGTAGGAAGAAAGATCTCAGGTTGAGAATGAAGGGCACAGAAGGAGTCTGCTTACATTTTCTGATGTGGCAAGGAAGCATCTTTGCGGCAGCGCAGAGTCCCTGAGCTGGCTTAACTTGAGGATTAAGCTAAAAAACCCCATAGATTCTATCTTATCTTTATTCAAGGATCAAAATACCAAACAGTATTGTAATCTCCTACTTACATATAGCCTTTTTAAGGGCATGGTTGTCTTAACACATAGATACTGCAACTGCTAGCACAGGCATGGTGACACTTATAGGTGCAACCCACGGAATGTCCTCTCAAAGTATAGTTGGAAATGGGCTTTATGCACCTTGTAGCTTCACCGCCTCAAAGCCTCTAATTTTACTCTCATTGCTGAAATGGATTTTCTGATGTCTCTTTCTATGCCATCTAATCTTTAGGAAAATGGAACTTTTTTATATGCCTATCTTGATTAATTTACCCAAATGTGGAATGTTATTTAATGTCTAAATCTGTCAATGGAATAGAAATGATTTATCCATAAATAGTTCTGTACTTTTGTTTGCCAGCTTATCAGTTAAGCAATTGAATAGTAGCATGCTATTTAGTTGTTACATTTAAAAGTTAGACCAATATAACCTTGTGTGATGTGCTTGATGTGGATGCATAATCCTTTGGAGTTGCTATATCATTACATCATGCAGGAAAACGTAAGCCTTTGCCTGATTTCTATCTTCAAGCCGTGGACCATCTTAATGTGGATCCAGCAAGCTGTATTTTCATTGATGACAGGTAACTTGTTATTGCTGCAGCTCTAGTAATGCTTGTGAATGCTGTGGGTTCCATAACATGTTTTGAATTTTCACGCTGCAGGATGGCAAACATTGACGCAGCTCTGAGTGTAGGAATGGTTGGGCTGCATTTTAAAAATGCTGAGGTTCTCAGGAAGGACTTGTGCTCTCTGGGAGTTGAACTGTCTCATCATGTTAATGAAGATGAAATGCAACTACAATAAGGTTCTATCCTGATTGTCTTGTGCTAAAAGGATTACAACTCACATGTACATGTATAGGAGCTACTCCCTCTGTTCTGGTTTTGATGTTGTTTCCGACATCCTGATTGTACTAGCAACAAGTCAAAAATTCATGTCGGAACGACATCATTTCAAGGAAGGAAGGAGTATGCCAATAAAGTAATTTGCACTGCTTCTCATTTCTATCATCAGATACATGCAATATGTTTTACATATTCTCACAGCGATGGGTACCTGTCTTGCCACTGAGTAGAGATAAAAAGTAGAATGCTCATAGCGAAGGTATTCTGCCAAACCTCAAACAGTAAATCTTTAGGTAATCACTCTTTTCTAGATCGAAACACTTCGATTTTGAGCTGAATTTTTATGATCCGGTTGATTTCTATTTTGATACGAATTTAAGTAGGAGAAACTTGACCTGACTTCGATAATGGCCAAATCATATTACAAATTTAGATTCAAAACATTGATGTGATTAGGAAACTTGTGTCAGCTGATTAAATAGCATGGGTTCAGAAAACAATTGCACGATAAGAAATGCCTGTATCTAGTTTATATACATTTTAAAAGTATTGATATGACGAGCTGGGCTAGGGATAAGATAACCTTAGCCGACTTGATATGATAAAGAAAAGGTTAGTTGGAGGCACAAGTACAATGATATTCACACTTAAAGCCAGCATGCTGGAAGCTTTTTAATGGGTTTAACCACTATAACGTAAACCAAAGTGACCAATCTTTTTAGTTTTTAAGCCTCACATATAACTTCTGACTGATTGACCATCTTTTCATTTATTTAGTTTTCTTAAATGGTATTTCAAAAACTCCGCTTTCCATTTCAATGTAGTTATTGGAGATGGATGATCGGTAAAAGATGGCGGCTCACAATTCTATGTTACAGAGTTTTCTTTTATTGGACTTTGTTGCATCAGTTTTGTGATTTTATTCGTTTGGGCCAGAAGGAGGTCATATAACAGTTCGAGAATTTACGGAATATAATAATTCATCGTAGTAGCTATCTTCTGTGTTTGCGTGTATTTTGAAGTTGCGGGAAAATTTTGTTTTGGTATTTGGTTATAATGCAACATGGTTGCTAGAAGATGCCTCTGTGAACTACATGCTCTTTTTGGCCTGCACGGCTTTTGGAGGTGGGAAGGAGGAGACTCAGCCCAATTCTCGTATCTGTTTTCGGTTGGGATAGTCTAAATACCATCATCATTGTCCTTGTGCAGTTGCTGATGGGCCTTAATTCTCATTATGGATTTTCCCTTTGTAGCTTTCTTAAACATCCTTCAATCGCACGTGTTTGTTTTTTCTACTCAATCACCACTAGTGGGCGGTTACCCGACTATTATTTATTCACATATCCAGCAGTTAGAGGGTGTCTGTTAGTTGCTAGAGGGTGTCTGTTAGTTAGAGGGTGTCTATTCGGGTGATTTAGTTGCTAGTCAGTCGGTAGCCTATCAGTTTTGAGTTTCACTTCTTGGTTCAGTCAAGGTAGTTAGATACTTAGCAGCTCATGCATCAGTTTGTTGGTCATGGGTGGAGTTTAGGAGGCCACGATTATCACTCAGTTAAAATCAGTGTTTATCTGACTAGGTCATATTTGCACAAAATGTCACTTGTTCGTTCAAAATTACATGCAATATTTGTGACTTTTCTGAAAGAATATGCAATCAGATATCCTCAAAATAGTGGTAGTAAACTAATTTTATTTGCATTACCAATAGTCACCTCATTAATGTTTGTTGCCCACCACGATGATTTGCTGATCACACGAAGAAGAGCTTGTTTCATTACATTCACTTTTCAATTTTCCTGTTAACGCTCCATTTTTTTAGGTAACGCGTTGTGGACATTATAGTTGTCACCTCTTTACGCAAATTTGGACCATGTAATGCATAGTTGGCCCTTGTGACGTAGGCGTCACCTGTGGCCTATAACTTTGTAAGTTACATTGCACATCTCCTGTTGAATCACTGTCAATCAGTAGGGAATGCTGAAGCCGATAAGAATGTGGGAAAACCCTGGATACATCACGCTTCATCAGGAACAGATAAATTTTTTTCCCTGTTCAAAGTCTCCCCTTATCAAGTTACAACTGGCATCAACTATGTTCCATTTTGGTTGCTTCTCTGGACATGGATGGACTTTTCATCTAGTGCAAATGATGGAGAGTACGATTCATGTCAAAATCCGGGGCTGGGGCCTCCTCCTGCCACTCACACAACTTTTGTTTTGTGCGTCTTGATGAGACAGATTGCTGCTTGTTTACACTTCATCAGGCACTGTCAGTTTACTCTTTGTGGTGGTTCAAATGATGGGTATGTCGGTTCTGTTATTGTCCTAGGTATTAGCTAATAGGTGTGCATGAGTGGCCGGATCTTCTGAAGAATTTGGTTAGATAGAAAGCAGACGCACTCTCGTGATGATATGTGGCTTGCTTATAACTCCAAAGCTGAATCGCTTAAAGGGCATGCATGTAAGCAGTGATGACTTGTAACGGATGGATTCTTTGCTTTCACTTCAGCTGACCTACGTGGCGGTAATACTGGCTGGCCCGCTGCCAGTTAGCCTCACTAGTCACTAGTCACTACTGCAAGTTTTCATGTCAGATATTCAGGTAGAGATGTCTGTGCGTGCATATTTTGATTTTCTCCTTTTTGCATGCCCCTTGGCTCTTGACTGATCAGTGGCTACGCCTAGCTCAAACTTTACACATTACTTGCTAGCAGCCAGCCTTTGCTTGCTATAATTGCGTGCTTTTGGTGCGGATGCTCCGTTTGTTCTACACCGGCCGGTCGGTACCTTTCCATACCATAGAAGTAGCGAGTTTCCATTTTGCGCTGCATTGATTGGTAGCCGAGAAGGCCTGCTCTGAACAATGTCTCACTGCATGCTGGAATTGGGGTCAGTCGCCTGAACACCACTCATAAGAGCATCTCCAGCAAGGCCCCTAGTTAGGCCCTTACTCTATTATTTAGGAGGTTGAGCTAAAAAATCAACTCCAGCAGGGACTCTACTTGAGCTCTCATTTTGCATGCCCTCTCAAACTCTATCTCCAAGCCTCCATTCCTAAGGTCCTCTAATCCTCCCTCTCATTCATGGGTCCCACTATTTTTTTACTGGGTCTCACACAAAATAGGGTCTTGGGTCACTTTACTGCTGGAGTTGAAACCAAATTTTAGGCCCTCATTTTTGCATGTCGGCCTGTAAAACGAAAGTAGAAGACTTGTTTTGAGGTCTATTGCTGGAGATGCTCTAAGGGAGGGAGGGAAGCTTCAAAACGTTCTTAGTAAACAGGGAAGCTTCTCAATGCCACTACTAAGCTGTGTGGTCACTCCTCTTTGCCAAACCTCCATATTTTCTGATTTTTTTTTCGAGGCCGTAGAAATGAGCATTGTGACCCTGGCCTCCCCTCCCCCCCCCCCCCCCCCACCACCAAAAAAAAATAATAAAAAATTAAAAAATCAAAAGTCAATTTCCTTTTTGACTAAAAATCCCCTGGTGCTTCTTCAGCCATGGTGGAGCAGCACGTGCCGCTTCTTCAGCCATGGCCGAGCACCCGCGAGCCCACTGCTGTGACATCGCCGCGAGCCGGCCTGGCTGCACAGCATAGCGCCCCGCTCCGCGCCCGCAGTGGAGCACCGCTGCTGCCACCGCCCAGACGCGGATCGAGTTGGAGATTCCGGAAGAACGGCCTCGTCTCCGATTCGATTTTGGGTCACAGGCGCGCGCGCGTCTGATGCGGGGAAAAGGACAACAAAGGCATTTCGCCACTCTCTCTAGACAAAGGAAGAAGGAAAGAAAAAACAGAATGGCGGTGTGGTGGAACGAGGAGGAAGCAACAATAGAAATGGAAATAGAACGGTGGTGATTTGCTTTCGGAACGACGGATCTGTATATCGTAACACAACACCAGCTTTGTCTCGCCGATCGCACGCCGCCGCTCCGGAACCAACAGCCAGCACGCATGTATGGGCGCAGCGCCGCCGACCGGAGCAGCACGCTAACCCCTCAACAAACAGCCCACTCATCAACCGCGCAGTCGCACACAAATCATCTCCGCCTCTCTCCTTGGCCGCCCCGCAACGCCCCCCTGCCGGTGCCGGTCATCATTCCGCGCGCACTAGCTACACAATATGCAAGCAAGCGGCACAGCTCACTGCTCTGGATCGGCTTTGCTTCGCTTCTACGCCCCTCCACCGCTCCGACCCCCTTTCCGCCTGCCCCTTGCTCCTGCGTGCGTGCTCCATGCCTCCTTGTCACCCCATACATACAATACACAACCAAGCCGGGTAACCAACAACTCCGGGCCCCAGTATAACAACCTCCTCACTACCACGGCCGTGCATGCGAGTGAGATGGAAAGGCTACCGCGTGTCGTGTTCACTGGCACGCTGAGGCCTTTGTTTCTCTATGTTGTATAGTTTCCCAGAACCGTAGTATTGAAACAATGCGGTTTTTTTTTAAAGCACCATGGGTTTTTAGGTGGTACGTAGTTGAGAATTTTTTCAGTACTCATTGTTTATATATATTTTTTAAGTTGCTGTTGCTCTAATACCATGTTGAGCTACTATATAAATCGGAACAGAGAGACGATATTCATATATATCACTGGGAGATCATAGTTGCGAACCAAGCTTCAACATTATGATAGGAGACCAAACACAATACTGATACCATACCTGATATACATATCACCGCTATACATGGCCGGCCGACCACGTTAATCTTGGATGAAACTGAACGTGTGATTGTATTCATCATGCTAAAATTTTTTAAACTCTGGAAACATAAATGAATGTGGTTTCTTTTTAAAACCGATAGAGAGTTTTTTTTTTCTTTTAAGGAACCCGTAGAGAGTTGGTCAGATAACGTTCAAACATCATACTACATGTTTTTAAAACCATGGTAGTTCAAAAAATTCCGTATTATTCTCGATTACAAAAATACTTTTCCATCCAAACATGGCCCTGATTTACATTCGCTTGTGAGAGCCGCATGTCATGGTTGGTTGCGTGGAAAATCCTAGCTACCGTTGCATGTAGAAGCTTGAGCGATTCATGGACACAAAACAACATAGCCAGCTGGTGAAGTGAGGCTGCATCATGGTGCATTTGCTTATGATTAATCACCCATATATCACCCGCTTAAATACGCCTCACCTGCCGCGCGTCTCACTACGTAGCGACACCATTATTATTGCAAATTTCAGACGCCTCGTCGTCTTCCCTTCTCCTCACTCTCACTCCCTCGACACATAAACACACTCCATCTATCCCGCAGCTCAACCAGAGCAGAAAACCCAATTGCAGAGCACGGAGGCAGGCCAACAGTACACCGTCATTAAATGAGGAGCTCACTCCACTCCTCACTGGTCATCCTCCTCCTCCCGCTGCTCCTCGCCCTCCCGCCGCCGGCCGCGGCGCTGTCGGCCGACGGGCAGGCGCTGCTGGCCTTCAAGTCGGCGGTGACCGACGACCCGACGTCGGCGCTGTCGGCGTGGTCGGACGCCGACGCCGACCCGTGCCGGTGGCCGGGCGTCACCTGCGTCAACACCTCCTCCTCCGCCGGCGAGCCGCGCGTGGTCGGGGTGGCCGTCGCGGGCAAGAACCTCTCCGGCCGCCTTCCCGCTGAGCTCGGCTCGCTGCCCTTCCTCCGCCGCCTCAACCTCCACGGCAACCGCCTCTCGGGCCCCGTGCCGCCCGCGCTGCGCAACGCCGCGTCGCTGCGCTCGCTCTTCCTCTACGACAACCGCCTCGACGGCCCCCTCCCCGCGGCGGCGCTGTGCGCGCTGCCGCGGCTGCAGAACCTGGACCTGTCCCGGAACGCGCTCGCCGGCGCGCTGCCCCGCGAGCTGGCGTCGTGCGGGCAGCTGCAGCGGCTGCTCCTGGCGGGCAACGCGCTGTCCGGCGAGCTGCCGCGCGGCGGGGTGTGGCCGGCGATGGCCAGCCTGCAGCTACTCGACCTGTCGTCGAACAACTTCAGCGGCGCCGTCCCGCCGGAGCTGGGCAGGCTGCCGGCGCTCGCGGGGACGCTCAACCTCTCGCGCAACCACCTCTCCGGCGGGGTGCCGCCGGAGCTGGGCCGGCTCCCGGCCACCGTCACGCTTGACTTACGGTTCAACGACCTCTCCGGCGAGATCCCGCAGTCCGGTTCCCTCGCCAGCCAGGGCCCCACTGCGTTCCTCAACAACCCGGGGCTCTGCGGCTTCCCGCTCCAGGTCCCCTGCCGCGCCGCGCCGCCCTCGTCGTCCTCCCTGCAGTCGGCGACGTCGTCCTCCTCGTTTCGCGGCGGCGCGCAGGGAGAAGGAGGAGGAGGGCCGCGGCCGCCGATCAAGACCAGCCTCATCGTGCTCATCTCCGCCGTGGACGCTGCCGGCGTCGCGCTCATCGGGATCATCGCGGTGTACGTCTACTGGAAGCTCCGCGACCAGCGGCGGCCGCCCAAAGGCGACGCCGCGGACGAGGAGGAGGAAGGGCGCGTCGGGCTGTTCCCGCGCTGCTGCTGCTGCCTGCGCTCGGACTCGTCGTCGTCATCGGACTGCTCCGACGACGGCAAACCCAACGCCGGCGGCGATGGAGGCGCTGGGGCGGAGGGCGAGCTGGTGGCGATCGACAAGGGGTTCCGGATGGAGCTGGACGAGCTGCTGCGGTCGTCGGCGTACGTGCTGGGCAAAGGCGGGAAGGGGATCGTGTACAAGGTGGTGGTGGGCAACGGGACGACGCCGGTGGCGGTGCGGCGGCTCGGCGGCGGCGCGGCGTCGGCGGAGCGGTGCCGGGAGTTCGCGGCGGAGGCGGCCGCCATCGGGCGGGTGCGCCACGCCAACGTCGTGCGCCTCCGCGCCTACTACTGGTCCGCCGACGAGAAGCTCGTCGTCACCGACTTCGTCAACAACGGCAACCTCGCCACCGCGCTGCGCGGTGAGTACACAGTGCCCTCTTGCTCTGCCTCCCATTGCATTGCGTCGCGGTTGCTCTGTTTTTTCACGGTGATGGCTCTGCTTCTGAATGCTGTGTTTCCCGGTAAACGTCGACATTCTTCAGTTAGTTATTATAGCGTGAGGCCCACATTTCAGCCGGTGTCATCGATTTCGTTCGCCGGGGTGATCTGCTTCCAAGTCGACTTGCCGTAATTAGGTAGAAAACACGGTGATCTGGCTGTGGTGCATGCATGCGCCATGCCCAAACTCGGATATCATAGCTTAGCTCGCGCAGAAACGAACAAACTGGTGCGAAGCTGTATTCATTCACTCGGATCGTAGCGACGACAATCCGTGGCCGAGGATGAGAAATGACAATGATCATATGTCCTGTCTCGGCACCCGTAATTTACCGAGTAAGTATTAACTACTACACAACACCGTTGGGTGCCGAGCGAGCGATGTGCCAGGAGGAGGGAGGAAGAACACCGCCGGCTGCCTAAGCCATCATCTTCTACTTCTCCCCATGCAAACAGCTACGTGCCTTTTTCTCTCCATCATTTGAGTCCGGTGCACTCCACTGCCTGTCTCCATAACCTGGATGCATATTTAGATACAAACATGCGAAGTTGAAACCTGAAAAACTTTCGATTGCCGTTGAATCTTGCATTTATGATTAGGAATAATGCAGCTGAAAGTCCAAAACTCTCTGCATAATAACCAAGCTCACATACAACATCTGGTGTGAATTGTTAAAACTTAGTAAAAGCTTCCAAAACGTCCAGCCGGGAGTGCATGCAAGTGTAGTCCACGCCTGCAGTGACTGCTCGGTTGTCCGTGGCCACCAAGCACGCCGTGGATCCCTGGACCACGGCGACCTCCTCGTCTCTGCAAACGTTTGGACGCGGCCTTTATGAGGATGGTCCTATCTGCCCTTCCTTCCTTGTCGATTACCGTCGCTGCCATCCTTTCTGCTCTTGTCTTGGTCGTGCAAACGGTGACCAGTTCACTCGAAGATGGAGATCAATCATGGAGAGAGCTTTGGACGGCATAATATTAGACGTTTACCAAGCTGTGGTTGGGCAAATTATCTGCAGCTTCTACTACTAGACAATTGTGAAACCAACAAAACGCCCAGATTAAGGGCTCCATCCTCCTCCACGGCCAGACAGGGGTAAAAAGGTGGCTTTGTCCTTCCACCTCTGTCCTTAGAAACAGGGGAAGCCGGTGAAAAGGTTGCTGTCCTGCACTGCAGCGTCTTTCTGGCCTGACTGAACAATGTTTGTTGGGTCATGCAACATGGCCCCGCGGCAATCATCCTGCAGTTCCCTCCTCGAGCCTGAAAAAAGGGCTCATGGGAGCAGAAAGTTGCAGAGAAAAAGGAAGTGGAGATTGGTAAGGAGATTATTAGTAGTAGAAGCGTGCATGAGTGGCGACCAATAGAATGCTTCTCCATTTGATTAGTAGGAGTAATTGGCATTGCTCAAAACTGACTTTCCACGCCGTGCGCTAAAGCTACTATGATGCACTAGCAATGGATTGGATTACTAATAATCGATAGGTCAATGGTCTTATGGTGGGTACCCATGGAGCTAAGGACAATCAAATGCCGTACAGTACACTGCAGCATGTCCGTGAAACCATGCCAGAGCAATGATCATCAGGGTACCTTGCGTGTCAGCCTGGCTCCGAGGGCCTCTGTTCCAGGGTCCTTCATGTCTTTTTTGGGAGACAGACAAGGGACACGATGCGCAGCAAATGTGGGTGTTTTGCAGGCTCTGCATTGAGCGACAGTTATCCTGCCCTGCGGTACAAATAGAGAGAATCCCTATGCGCCGCTAGTAATTACAGTACCTCACCGAACCTCCTCTAATTGTAGTTGCAGCTGGAATGCTTTGCATACATAGAACGCTGGACGCACGTGTTCGCGTTGTTGATGATATTTCAAGCAATTGACACGTTCATGGCCGATACTGTAATCATGTGGAAGTTCCCTGCATTTCTGACCGACTCTCCCAATCGTTCGTGCTGGTGCTATAAATCGTCGTCGACAATAGTTGGTGTGCTATTACTGCAAGCTTTGCTCAGAGGAGCAAATTGATTTCTAGCCAAGCAAGGATCGATTTGGTTGTAACTATCCATCCAATGCTTGGTCACATTTCATTTTCTTTCTCTATTTATCTTCCAAAATCTTTCTTCAAGATCAGTAATTCTCCTCTTCGGATTTGCTTTGGTGACGTCACGACACAGGAACTAATTCAAACTTAAGCTAAGCTTAGTGTCAATTTTTCTTGGTACGACTATTAATACGACCTTCTGACACAGTTCCCGTCTGGATCAGTTTTGTTGGCACTATTCATAGGATCTGTAGAGGCTGCAGCCAATTTTCAGCATTTTTCTAGCTACAACATAATTAATGGTTTCCTACAAAAAGATTTTCTGACAACTAATAATAATATGTGTGCAGGCCGGTCGGGGCAGCCGAGCCTGTCGTGGCAGCTGCGCCTGCGGATCGCCAAGGGCGCGGCGCGCGGTCTGGCGCACCTGCACGAGTGCAGCCCGCGTCGGTTCGTCCACGGCGAGGTGAAGCCCTCCAACATCCTGCTCGACGCCGGCTACGCCGCGCTCATCTCTGACTTCGGCCTCGCCCGCCTCCTCGCCATCGCCGGCTGCACCGACGTCTACTCCGTCGCCGGCGCCGGCGGCGTTGGCGTCATGGGCGGCGCGCTCCCCTACGCGCGGCCGCCCAGCGCGGTGTTCGACCGCCCCAGCGCGTACCGCGCGCCTGAGGCACGCTCGGCGGGTGCGCGCCCCATCCAGAAGTCCGACGTGTACTCCTTCGGCGTCGTGCTGCTCGAGATGCTCACCGGGCGCTTGCCGGAGCACGGCTCAACGCTGTCGGCGTCGTTCCCGGCAGCGACCGACGAGCAGCAGCAGGCGCCGGAGATCGTGAGGTGGGTGCGGCAGGGCTTCGAGGACGCGCGGCCGCTGGCGGAGCTGACCGACGAGGCTGTGCTGCGGGACTCCGACGCGCGGAAGGAGGTGGTGGCCGCGTTCCACGTCGCGCTCGGGTGTGTGGAGGCAGACCCGGAGCGCCGCCCGCGGATGAAGGCCGTGGCCGAGAGCCTCGACAAGATCGGGGCATGAGATTGTAGGAATTATGGTGCCGGATTTCTTTATTTTTAGTTTTTTACCCGTAATTATCATGCCTGTATTATTGTCCTTTTTGGGGCTTGGGATTTTCTCTCTCTATCTCACTGGAATACACTTGTACTGTAGAAATATGTAGCTTGTGTGAGTACAGTATTTGCCTCTTTCGCACTTTATCCTGTGCAGTTGTATCTGAATGATGGTTATAAACTGTAGCGAATGTTAAGAGGGACAATGACGTTTCACCATAATTCTGAAGCCCAATTGCGAAATCACCAACGTTTTTGAGATTTTGCAAAGTCACCATAATTTTTCAAACCCGAACGTGCCGTTTACCATTACTTTAAGCCGGCGTCAGTTTCAGCCCAATAAATGAAAGGAAAAAAAAACAAATGGGAAAAAGGAATTGGACCTCCCTGCCCTTCCTCTCTTTTGTTCTCTCCCATCCGTAGTCAAGTCATTTCTGTTTCTCTCGTTCTCCCAACCAAACCCTAACCATAGGCGGTGGCGGCAGGTGGGCGCGGCGAGGCGAGCAGGCGCGGGCGTGGCAAGGGAGCGCGTGCGCTTGCGCGGCAAGCAAACGTCGGCGCGGCGGCAGGCTTATGGTGTTCAAATTTCTGTCCAGAATTTAAATTTTGATGAAATTTGATCAAAATTCTATATTTCATATCAAATTCTGTCCAGATTTTGAAATTACAATGTATTGAAATGTCTCATGTCAAAATTGTGGTTGATTCACAAAGTAAAGATCAAAACTGTGGTAAAATCGTAAAGGGGCAATTTTGTCTTTGTGCAAGCAAGTTAACACCGTTAGAGCCTTTTAACGGACTTATGGTACAAGTTTTGTTCATAATTAAGAACTGATGGTAAAATTGCGAAATCTAAAAATCGATGGTGAAAAGACAATTGGACTCCGAAACGTGGTTGTTTTGCAATTGACCCTACGCAAAGAGACCATTCTACTATGATCAAAAGTACAGTCAGAGCACTAGCTAGCACGCACATTATATGCGAAGAAGATTGAGAGCTTTATCTCTTAATTTTAATTAATTATGTTACGAGAGAGAAGGAACTTTTGCGCACCTTATTATGGTGTTGACAAGCATCCTTTAAGAGTCAACTTCATCTTACTCTACATATGGTGGATAAACATGGTGAAGCGCGAGGGTCGGCTCAGAGCCTCTTCAGTTCAACAAAATGAAGTAGTTTTTCAAAATGATCTCTTATTTTGAAAAACTAGTCCATTTGGTTGAACTGAAGAGGGTCAGAGGGTACCCTAAGGAGCACCTATTTGCAACCCTAGTGACCTCCCTCCATGATGTTTGCGGGTCTCGACTTGCCGCTGCTTGATATCTTCTCGTTTCCCATCGCCAATGCCCAAATCTAATTTTGCTACAGGAATTGGCTAGATGTGATGGGAATTCGTTGCTTGAGTTGATGAGATTCACTCGTAAACGATTTTACTCTATAATACGCAAACTTTTGGATATGGCTATATCTAATAAAAAATTGTTAATATCAAGAATGGAATTTGTTCTCACACCTATATTAAACTGCTAACTTTTTGTCAAAATGATGATCAAAATCTGAATTGATTCAAAAATTTTCAAATACTTTGAAACTTTGCTGTGAATGCATTAAAATGTAACTGAATTTTCATTTGTGTATGCTACCCTCAAGTCAAAATAGGGACAAATTTGCAAGTAGTACCAAGGAAAAACAGAAGCAATTTTGCAACGGACATTTATGTCTTTTGACACAGGATTTAACACCGTTAGGAGAACATGACGGATGTTTGATTTAACACCACAGGAAACTCATTGCTTTAGATTCAAAAAAGATGTCTGATTTTGCAAAGTTTGAAAAAAGGGATCCATTTTTAGAATTGGGACAAAAACAGGTCTAGTTTTTAAATGGCTTATAAGATATAGTATGAGAGATAGGGTGTCTCATATGAATTATTTTGTTGTAATGAAACCAAGATCAAAATAATAGCTTACTGCACGGAGAAAATAACATTTACTCCACACTTAATCAATTCTTTATATTCCAAATATCATTGGATTCTTCGAAGTTTCAACTTTCAGCTATGGCTATATAAATTGATAGTCTTAATCATTTATAATACAATATATCTTAATAAAGAAATTATGAAATTTCATTTTTTGTGATTTTGAATATATAGACCAGTCCTTAAAATTTAGACATCTTCTCGATGATACTCTTATCCACTAAAGATTCGATATAAATCACACATCTTACATTATATTACATGAAACTCGAGCTTACGTCTAATAGTCATAATTGTTGCGTCGGAGATGAGGAACGGTTATAAGTTTAAGATGGATCGTCGGATGGCCCATCAAAGAACCACCACCGCAAAGGCATTAAAATGACTCCAAAATATTCTCTTATATTCCACGATTGAAAAGAAGGACATTAGAGAGATAATGATTCCGTCACAAATTTTATTTTATTTGTCTTTAATGGTACTAAACTGAAGCTATGTGACACAATATTGCTCATGTTGTTTATAGATATTGCGAGATATATAGTAGGGTGTCTGCATACGGATTATTTTGTAGTAATGGAAACAACATCAATACCATAAGGAGAATAGCATAACCATGTAAGGGAGGATGACATTAAGTCATAAAACACCTTGCTGTTAGTGCTACTCAGTTAAAGGCTTAAAGCTATTGTTGGGGATCGGTATTTACGATAATAACGACACCCCCTTTCTGCCTTTGGTTTTTGACTGCAGGTAACCTAGCTGTCGACATTTCGAGCTTCGGCCGAAGAATTGGCGGCAGCCCTAGGAGCCGCCATATCGCGCCGCCGGCATTGTTGAACAAGACGCGACCGCTGGCGATGAATTGGCGGCGACTAGGAATGGCGTCCAAGAATGGCGGCAATCCCCGGAGGAAATAAAGCCCGGCATGACAACGTGTGAGGATCGGGCTGGCGAATGACGTCACCCAGCTAGGGTTTCCGTCGTCAAACGGAAATGTCATTTGTACCCTTTGGACAATGTTGTACAGAATATTCCGCGAATATGGTGCGTGGCCAAGGGTAATTTGGTCATGTCAAAATAACCCTTGGCCTTCCCTATAAATACCCGCCCCCGAGCTCCGTAGAACGGGACGGGACAAGAGAGATGACACCCCTGTAATGAAATGCTGTTCCGTTGTCTCTTGAATGTCTTTTGATTGTCTGTGTTGGGATTCTTTGTTGCCACGATGAAGAATTCCCAACATTGGCGCCCACCGTTTGTGTTGCTCGAAAATACCACCCGTGATGCCACAAAGAAAGAAAAAAGCCCATAGCCCAAAAACCACCATAAGCTCCCACCCGCCGGACTTAGAGGAAGAAATTCTCCCTCCTAACCCGGCATTCTCGGAAGAAGAAATTCGTTGGGCATTCATTCAAGCAAGGCAAATGGCCGACGCGGCGCAAGCAAGCTTAGCCGCCGGAATTCGGCCAAGTGACGAGGGCATCGCCGCCAAAAGCTCCATCGACCTCACTCTTAATGAAGAAGCAGAAAAGTCGAAGCAGGTAAAAGCCGGCAAGCAATGGGCGGAACCGCCGTCGACAGTCAACCCTGAAGAAAGTGATCCAGAGGAAGATGAAGTTGACAAGCAATTGCGTCAGCTCTCCAACTTGCAACAGCTTGGAAAAAGACTCAAGCTAACAAAGGAGAAGATAATCTCTGAAGAAAGGGCTAGAGAGAAAGAAAGGCTCCGGTTGCAGATCGAACAAGCAAAGGCGGCAGTCGCCGAACTGCAAAAAGAGCTTGATGAAATGACAAGCGCCACAGGACAAAATAGCGATGCAAAAAGAGAGCATCACCAAGTGACTCCCGACTTTGAAATAAACATCAATGGCGAAGACCATCATAGGCCTCGGAATGTATACCGCCAGTATGTACCTTTCGTGAGTAAATTCGACAAGAACTCCCCCCTGTCAGAAGGCCTTCAGTTGACTCCATGGCCAGCAAAATACAAGCCTATCTCCTTATCAAAGTACAATGGCTCAACCGACCCAAGGCAATTCTTGATGTCATTTGAAGCCGCAGTAGCGTCTGCCGGAGGAGACGATACTGTATTGGCCAAGACCTTTGTCACCGCAATTGAGCATCAAGCCCTCGAGTGGTATTCTAGGCTGAAGCCCGGATCAATATATTCATGGGAGAACCTAAGGGACAAATTGACGACAAACTTCCAAGGTTTTCACAGAACATCTATATCTGCAGATGAACTGAGAGCATGTGTTCAGCAAGAAAAAGAACCCCTGCAAGACTATTTTCAGAGATTTGTCAAGCTCAAAGCCCGAACAGATGATATTTCAGACCAAATTGTCATTGATGCCACAATTGGAGGGTTGCGAGCCGGCCCTTGTGCCACTCATTTCTCCATGCACCGCCCTTCAACACTCGAAGAGCTCTTCTCAACGGTCGATCAGTTCTGTAGAGCCGACAATGACCATAGAAGAAGATTAGAGCAGCAGAATAGAAAAACCAATCGAGCCAAAGGCAGCAGGATTGGAATTCGTCTAGGAGAGGTGGCAACAATCAGAGCCAGAACTCCAACCTAGTCAATCATATCGACAATCAAGAAGAAAAAGCCGACACAAGCAGCTTTGCCGGTAATTTTCAGCACAGAGGAGGAAGAAACAATCGCTCTCGAGGAAGGGGTCGCGGCAATTCGCACAACTCGCGAAACCAAGAGCCGAAAAAGCCATACTGTCTTTTTCACGGACTTGACAAGGGTCATACCTCCAAAGAATGCCCAGAAACAAAAGATGCCATGGAAAGAATGAAAGCCAAAGAGCAAAGAAGCGAAACACAAAGAAGTGTCAATCACACGGCTGCAGGCAATTCCTGGAACAACTCACCTTTTGGTGCTTCCTACCCATTCTAATACTTCCAGAATTCTTACAACCCTCACCATCACTTCCAAAACCCCTACCAACCACATCCACCACCTTCGCCGCAGATTCAGCATTTGGCGACGTCCCAAACAAGTTCATATACACCTCAGCCGCAAATTCCAAGAATCACTGCTTCGGAGGAGCCGCCTTTACCACCTCCGCCGCCTTTCCCAAAGCAATCAAACCAAAACAATACCTCTCAGAGCCTTCCCACTTATGGAGTCATCCTGCCAATCACCGGGGGATCTTCACCCGAGTTTGAAAGTAAGAAGCAAAAGAAAAATTACTTCCGAGCCGTCAATGCGGTGTGTAACGGACCCGTGGTGAAATCACGGTGGTCGCATATCCCAATCATGTTCACTGAAGCCGATCTAAACCTCCGCTGCTACCCTCATATAGATGCCATGGTCATCCAGGCAAACACCTACGGTTGGTCGATCACCAAAATACTCGTTGACAATGGAAGTTCGGCAGACATCCTCTTCAAGAGAACATTTGACCAGCTCAACCTCGATTCATCTCTACTTCAGCCTTCTGAGTATCCATTGTATGGTTTTGGCGGCAGAGAAGTCCATGCCCTCGGCAAAATAAGCCTACCAGTATCCTTTGGTACTCTTGACAATGCAAGGACTGAGCACATCACATTTGATGTGGTCGATATGCCTTACCCCTACAACGCAATCTTTGGACGAGGAGTCCTCAATGCATTTGAAGCAGTTTTGCACAGCTCTTACCTCTGTATGAAAATACCGGCACATAAGGAGGTCATCTCGGTCTTTGGCGATCAGCAAGAAGCCAGAAATATTGAAAGGGCGGCAGCCCCCGGCCAGAAGAATGTTCACTTTTTGTATGCTCACCCGAATGTGCACGTCTTGTACGCGGCAGGAAAAAAGCCAGGGAAAGAGGTCCTTCAGTTGGAAAAAGAAATGGACAAGGAAGAACCAGCAATTGTGGCTAACGAGGAAACAAAAAGAGTTCCACTGGACAAGCATGTCTTAGGACAGGAAGTGATAATTGCGGCAGGTATGCCGAAGGACATGGAAAAAGCTTTCGTCCAGTTCCTTCGTAAAAACAAGGATGTTTTTGCCTGGTCTACAAGTGACCTAAAAGGCGTCAGCCGAGACATCATAGAGCACAAGTTAAGAATTGATAAAAACATCAGACCAAAGAAGCAGAAACTCCGAAAAATGTCCGACGACCGGGTCGAAGCAGTCAAGGCTGAGGTACAGAGGTTGCTCGACGCAAATGTTATCAGGGAGGTGAAATATCCAACCTGGCTGGCAAACACAGTACCAGTAAAGAAGAAGAATGGAAAGTGGCGAATGTGCATTGATTTCACTGATCTCAACAAGGCTTGCCCCAAAGATGATTTCCCATTGCCCAGAATTGACAAAATTGTCGACGCAGCGGCGTGCTCAGAACTCCTATCACTGCTGGATTGTTTCTCCGGGTATCACCAAATCTTCATGTACAAAGATGATGAAGCGAAAACAAGTTTCATCACTCCTTTCGGAACTTATTGTTTTGTCAGAATGCCGGAAGGTCTGAAAAATGCGGGACCGACTTTCTGCAGAATGACATCTATCGCCTTTGAGAATCAGTTAGGCAAGAATCTGTCAGCCTATGTCGACGACATAGTGGTAAAAAGCGGCAAGAAAGAAGATCATACTTCTGACTTGGCCGAAACATTTGCAAACCTCAGGAAGGCAAACCTTAAGCTCAACCCTGAAAAATGTGTCTTTGGAATCCGCAAGGGAAAGGTTTTGGGATGCCTTGTGTCACTCAAAGGCATCGAAGCCAATCCTGACAAGATAAGTGCACTTATCAATAAGCGAGAGCCCCAATGCCTCAAAGATGTGCAGAAGCTCACCGGTAGAATTGCGGCACTCAACAGGTTTATTTTCAGGTCAGCCGAAAGAAGCCTTCCTTTCTTCAAAGTCCTCAGAAATGCAAATAACTTTCAATGGGGCCAAGAGCAGAAAAAAGCATTCGCAGAATTGAAAGAGTATCTCAAGGAAATGACCGCATTTGCGAGTCCAAAACAAAATGAAACTCTGCTAATGTATGTATCAGCATCGCACTCAGCAGTTTGTGCCGCACTTGTGCAAGAACAGCAAATTGAGAAGAAGGGCAAAGTGATGAAAGTTCAAGTGCCGGTATATTATGTATCTGAAGCTCTCTCAGGATCAAAAAGATTCTATTCCGAGCTAGAAAAGATAGCCTATGCAGTCTTAATGGCATCAAGAAAATTAAGACATTACTTTGAAGCTCACACCATTCGAGTGCTGACAAATCAACCACTGAATGACATGTTCAGAAATAGAGAAGCATCTGGAAGAATCACCAAATGGGCTTCGGAATTATCAGAACACGTTGTTGACTTCGAGTCAAGAAGTGCCGCAAATTCTCAGGTGCTGGCGGATTTTATCGCAGATTGGACTGAGCCGCAAATTCTCAGGTGGTGATGTTGGGGGTGACGTTCGTAAAATTCCTATCCTGTGTCGCGGTTTCTGCCCGCCGAAGTTGGACCTCAACCGCGAGGGGCTACTGTTGGGGATCGGTATTTACGATAATAACGACACCCCCTTTCTGCCTTTGGTTTTTGACTGCAGGTAACCTAGCTGCCGACATTTCGAGCTTCGGCCGAAGAATTGGCGGCAGCCCTAGGAGCCGCCATATCGCGCCGCCGGCATTGTTGAACAAGACGCGACCGCTGGCGATGAATTGGCGGCGACTAGGAATGGCGTCCAAGAATGGCGGCAATCCCCGGAGGAAATAAAGCCCGGCATGACAACGTGTGAGGATCGGGCTGGCGAATGACGTCACCCAGCTAGGGTTTCCGTCGTCAAACGGAAATGTCATTTGTACCCTTTGGACAATGTTGTACAGAATATTCCGCGAATATGGTGGGTGGCCAAGGGTAATTTGGTCATGTCAAAATAACCCTTGGCCTTCCCTATAAATACCCGCCCTCGAGCTCCGTAGAACGGGACGGGACAAGAGAGATGACACCCCTGTAATGAAATGCTGTTCCGTTGTCTCTTGAATGTCTTTTGATTGTCTGTGTCGGGATTCTTTGTTGCCACGATGAAGAATTCCCAACAGCTATCAACATAAGAATAGATGAAATCGATAGAGCGAGACCTCACTTGCAGCTGGACATATGTAGAATTTGTTAGCTACATAGTATGTCTTTTCTATTTCAAGAGAAACCTCACTTGCAGCTGGACATATTATGAGAATAAGATGGTAGGAGTATTTTATCACCAGACGTCAGATGTCCAACTATTGCCAATTTTTTTTTTGAACCTCTCAAATCTGAATATAAATGTAGTATCTGTTCGTACATATAAAACACGCCGACTCACGCCGACGCACCCAACGTACACGAACACCCCCACATCTATACTCAACCGGCGACGCCCAGCAGCTCAGCAGTAACGCCGGCGACAGTGGAAGACAAGAACCTAACTAGAAAACACCCTAAACTAGTAGTATATGTACACCGGCGCCAATCCGACGGTCCCCCCAACCTCTAGCGCCGGCGAGGACGCCGGAGGCGAGGAGGACCGGCCGGAATCGACGCCGGAAAAGGCGGTCGCCCTCGATTCGCCTGTTTTTTTACTGTAGCGAGAAAGGAGAGGCCGAGAGAGTTCTAGCAACTATTGCCAACTGGTGCCACGCTGAGTCGCTGAGCAAGCATCACATGCAGCATCCGATCTGGAGATTCTGGACCCTCCACTAGCAATACCATAGTGGGCCCACCCGACAGCGACAGAATGGCCCAAAAGGCACAGCGAATACTACCCGCCCCATCCGTCAGAGCAGAGGAGCCCACACCTCTGCCATTCTCCACTGTCTCTCGCCCGCCCCTCTTCCAGCACCATCCACAGCAGAGGCGGCCGTGGAAGCACGCCAATGGCAGGTGAGCTCCAAGCCCGCGCATGTCGGACGGCGCTCGTCCACTTGGCGTCCCCGGCTCACCGGATTATCCTCTCCTCCCCTCTCATGCAGCTGCGCGGCGGCCGCCGGCGGGGAAGCCCAGGAGCGGCGGCGGCGGCGCGAAGAAGAACGCGTGGCTGGCGGCCGACGGGAGCAAACGGTGGGGGGAGGCGTTCTTCCTGCTCTACACGCCCTTCTGGCTCACGCTCTGCCTCGGCATTGTTGTCCCGTTCAAGCTGTACGAGGTACTTCACCTTCGGCGCCCCGCACCTCGCTCGATCCGTCTATTCTGAAGCAGCATTCCTGGTTATTAACGCCTTGACGGCGTCCCATACCGACGGGCAATTCTTGTATTGGAAGAAAAATTGGATCTTGGGTATGGCCGGCCGGGAAATCGTGACACATCGTGCTTGGGAGTGGGTGAGCAATTTTTTAATGCATTCTTGGATGTTTGCTGTCACGTGCAGAGGTTCACGGAGCTGGAGTACCTGATTCTTGGATTGGTGTCCACTGTGCCGGCGTTCCTCATCCCTCTGCTCCTCGTAGGGAAGGTATGTGTCCTCTTCACATCTGTCCGTGCTGTGATACTTAGGATGGTCACTGTAGTTGGTTAACCCCATTTCTTGATGTTTTGCAGGCAGATAGTGTAAGAAGCTTGACAGAACGGTACTGGGTCAAGGTAATTTTTTGCTATGTTAGTCTGTTACTGAGCTGATTTTTCTCACAGACCAGCTCCACCTGTATACATTTTAGTTTTATTTACATCAGATATATTTTATTTGCAATCTGCACTTAATGTAGTTATGACACGACTGAATAGAGAAACAGTGTGCTGGTAGAATAATAAGGAAATATTAGTAACTTTTCTCTGGTTAAATAGCTCTCTGCAAAACAGGTTGTATAGTGAATTCATTATGTTAATGTAGTTAACTTGTCAGAATTAATGTATATACAGCTGCTCGAAGAAGTCAGTACATACAGAGAACCTGGGATGTACTTCCAAATTGTTTATTTTAGCCAAAATCATTTTCTAAAACAAGGGCATATGTTTAATTGGATAGTGTGGTTTGTCGGTTCAGTTTGTTTCTTCAATATTGTTGGCTAAATGGAGGACACATCTTTTCATTGCAGGCTAATATTTGGATTATAATTTTCAGTTATGTTGGTAACTACTTCTGGACACATTACTTCTTCACAGTTCTTGGTGCATCATATACTTTTCCATCATGGAGAATGAATAATGTAAGATTTCAGTGAAATTATTTTTCACCACGTGCCAATAATGTAGTTTACCCCGTTAGGAGTGGTATCTCTGTTGTAACATACACGGTTGCAAACAGTAAAACCTATTTTCATGTGCTCAAACATAATTTAAGGGTTTGTAATTTGTAATTTCCCAATCCTACTTGATAGCAATTAAAGAGAAATGAAAGTGCCCAAGTATTCAGGCCACTGTAACATTAAGAAATTTAGTCATAGATGACTAAGTACTAATATGAACACCTTATCAGCGTTGTCCTTAAGGTTGACATAGAAAAATTGGATGGACAAGTAATTAACTATGTTTTTTATGAGGAAGGGATGGGGATGGAACACTGGGAAAATCCATGATACCTAGTTCCCTACTGCCTAATAATTTGACTAACTGAACAGTTAAAAGTAGAGAAATTTTAGTTATTGAAGTTTTGGTGCTGCCCATGTGTTCCTTCCAGCATGTGATCTGAAGTTGGCACCAACCTACTAGTTATAGTGATTCACGTATAAAAAATTGAATCCTTTCAGCTCCTATTGTTCTTTATTTTTTTTCTCGTTAACGAGGACAGACTCCCCTGAATCCTGGCTGGCCAGAAAACCCACTGAAACAGGTTTCTCAGAACGGCCTGTCCCCTCTGCTGGGGGCAGTAACCGAGCAGCTTCTCAATTTGTTATAGCCATATACCTTCTTTCTGAAGGTTTTTGTGTTTATTATGAAATCAGATAGAAAAGTATGCATGCTCCGTGCTTAATGTGCTTCTCACTTCGCATATGCCTTGTTTATGTTTGCAATGCAAATATTGGACAATAATATACTTATTCCTTGCTCTGTTTTCTTAATACAATCCAAGTACAACATTGTTTCTTTCTTGGAAAATATTCCAAGAACCCGTTCTCCGATTAACCTGAGCTAATGCTTTATTATAGAATGTTATGGTAATGTGGTATTCATTATTTGTACTGATTGTTGAATTTGCTTTAATGTTTCAGGTACCCCATACGACGTTTCTTCTGACACATGCTTGTTTCCTATTCTATCATATGGCATCAAATATGACACTTCGTAGATTGCGCCACTCTACAGCTAACTTACCACAGTCCATGCGGTGGTTATTTGAAGCTGCATGGGTTTTAGCACTGTCGTATTTCATAGCATACTTGGAGACCTTAGCCATTGCAAATGTATGTTCAAGCATATTTCTTATTCCCTTCCATCTGATACGACTGATTTCTGTTGCACCTAGTGATTCAATAAATTGTGCTTTATCTCTCCGAAAGAAAAAGATTGTTGCTTACTACATCAGCTATTCGATTTATACCCTTTCTTTTAACTGTACTCCTGCATATATTCATTTCTTGCTTCATTGTGCATATGCAAAATATTGCTATTTTTTGGAATTCGGATACAAGACCTGGTACATAGTTCAGAACATCTAAACAAGTGCTTATTTCTTAACAATAGTGGATAAGAGTAGACAATTTAAATTATGGTATTTCAATTATAAATTTTATCAATAATTCTGATGCAACATCAGTCGCAAACATGCACAGTTTGCTTGTTCCTTTTTTTCATGAAGGCAATGTATGTCGCCATCGTACCGTAATATACTTGACCATTTACAGTTAAATGATAGTGTTCGAACAATCCTGTAGAGTTACTAGGCTCAAGTTAACTTCGAACATTTTTGTAACTTTTAGGTGAGATTAAACTGCATAGTTTATGCAAACATTCATTGAAAGATGAAATATTAGTTTTTTTTGGATAAATAAGCTATTTCATACTACGGTTACAAAAAATATTCACAGTTGCTCTAGTGTTAGTTCTGTAGGAAAACATATGTAAGTGGCGTTCATTTAATCTTTCTTTTTCAGCTATTCTAAGAAACAAACTCTTTCACTTTTTGTTTCTATAGATGCCTCTACTGCTGCACACATCTAGTTTTTAAGCAGCTTATGGCTAATGTTTTGTGTGTGCTTCTGCAGTTCCCATATTATGAATTCATTGATCGGGATGTAATGTACAAAGTGGGATCACTGTTTTATGCAATATACTTCATTGTCAGCTTCCCAATGTTCTCAAGGTAATTTGAGCCAGAATTTGGATAAGTTGAGTGTGCACCATTAATGAAATTCTGTTGTGAATATAATTGTCAAAAATATATTATTTTTCCCATTTCTGTTTTCCATAAACATATTTACCAAGGACCATGTCAGATCTACAAATCAGTCTAATGTTTGCCAAAGATATATTTAGACTAAGTGGATATATTGAACATGTATAGCCCTAATCCCCCAAAATAGTCGAGTTTCAAGAGCAAATATGCATGGTACTTCACCTGCATAAGTAGGACAATCCCATTTGTCTTCTTGACCTTTTGTGATTTCACTTACTCTACCCTGCTTCTTTGTATAGCCAAATTGAGCTTTTTGTGATAAGAATGGTTTATTATTTTGTGTTCATCTATCGTAGTATTTCGATCTTACTCTACCGTTACGATTTCACATTCTCCCCCCAGGAAACTATGAAGTTATTATTAAGAAAACTATAGGACTTATAGTAAAATGAGCTGTGGTCTATAAGTAGAATCAGAGTATAATTTGTCTCGGTACTGTATGAGCCTAGACTGCTTTTTTTGGATGCTTGTGACAATGAAATACAAATATTTAGCTTCAGCATCTTGGTTCTCATAATCTTAAATCTTTGTCTAACTTCTGTCCCTCTATTGTTTGAACTTTTAGAATTGATGAAAAAGATGAGAAATGGAACCTGTCCAGGGTAGCTGTCGATGCTTTGGGTGCAGCGATGCTGGTTACAATAATTCTGGACTTATGGCGCATATTTTGGGGCCGATAGTGCCCATCCCTGAGTCGAGGCGGTGTGGCCAGCCAGGGCTTGCATGGTTCCAGGTGCAGAATGAAAGCATCTAAATTGTGCAGTACAACGCAATAAAATCTTATTTTTCACCTGTACCGTAGACCATCCTTGAACACTGTTCACAAATGTTAAGTTCTTTGTGCTGTTAGTTTGTGTTTTCTGCTTTCATGGTTCAGGCCCATGGCTAACTGGCATGACTAAAGTTTGTCTCAATTTTTTGAACCTGTGTTAGGATGCATGAGATTTTTTTTCCTTCAAAAGGCTAGTGATAATTGTTACCTCTTACCAGAATGTAATTTACATGGCTTTGTGCGATTAAGCTTGCCTTGCCATGCACAGCAAGAGTGATGTAAGAACGACGAAATGATATTATTTTTACCCACCCTAGATTTCATTTGCGCACTCTAACAGAGCCCCTAGTTGTTGCCACCCGACTTCTGAAGGTGCTATTAAAGTGTCTTAGCCACTACACCGATAAAATGTTAAAATAGATCCCATATTTTCATAATCTAATATCGTTTGCACAATTTTCTAATGGAGTGACTGCATTAATATTGTTACAACTGAGAACCATCATGTCCCAACATCAACATTTAAAGGGCTGTAAAATTCTACCAATAACGCGGCATGTCCTTAAGGTGATTATAACATGCTGATGAGAACAGTGCGTAGGAAATCAGCGCTGCCATCCCATCCGTTACCGTTGCTAATCAAATATTCTTCCACTTAGCTAAGTAGTTGGAGGTTAGGAACATACGAAAGAGGAGAGGCCTGTAAAGCCTATAAGCTACCCATGAATTATCATATTTGTATATTTTTGCGTCCAGTTGAAGCCATCTGTACGACACCCTTAAACTCTTAACCCATCAGCCTAATCGAAGCTACATTTCATCCAACTTGGTTCACACATCTAAGGGGTTGTATTTAAATGAGCTTGTTTTCATGTCAAGAAGCACGTAAATAATAAAAAGTTAAAATAAGATTTTGCCCATGTAGAAAAATCTTTTACTGCACCACATTTTAAATCATTTGCCCTCGGTAGATCACAGATAAGACTGGAGCGTCAAGTCTAAAGCGAGGCTGTTCAGTTCTACCAAAGAACACTGCCGTCTGCCTTTGAGAAACTCAGAGATCGATTACGACCACAAGATGATTTAACAAAGTTGTCCTTGCCCCACTGGGAGATGGGGATTTACGAAAAAGTTTGTGTAAACCGTAATATCTAATCAACTTGGTTTGCAAGACAAGAACATCATATTTCAACCTACAAAGTGACGAACAATTTACATCCTAGCGTGCCCACGTTTGTAAAATTTGATTTCACAGTTTCAACAATGCAGGCTGAGATCGCAAGCAGCATATTTACACTTGCTATAAGATTCAAGCCTCGAGCTCGTCATGTACCTCTTCATCTGTGGCTGAAACAATCTGTTCTGTTGAACTCGTATCTGGGATTATCTCATCCTTGTTTTTATCCAGCTGGGACTCCTTTTGGATTATCTTTTCTCTTATCATAGTCATCAGGCCTTCCTGGATATCATTGTTCTCCGTAAGATAACGTTTCATTGCATCCTTGCCCTGGAAAGTTTGCCCGTTCATGTGATAGAATACTCCTGATTTTGTTATGAGTTTGTGTTCACAGCCTAATTCAATGATCTCCGATTCACGACTTAGGCCCTTGCCAAACTCAAGCTCAAGTTGCACGGCCCTAAATGGTGGAGCATGTTTGTTTTTCACAATCCTGACCTGGATTTGTGTACCTACAACCTGTTAAGTGGAACAGAACTGGATTAGAACATAGCATAATACTGTAGAGTAAGGTAAAAACAACCTGTTAATTTGCCATAACAGCTGCATAAGTGGTAAATATAGGAACTAACAATGAAGCTTTTTAGTGAGTGCTTATTCTTCCATGTGAATTCAATCTAACTGAACAGAACTATGCTGAGCATGAATTCAAAGGAAAAGTGCAATTACCAAACAGTCAAATAATACTTCGTAAGTTCTACATTTAAAGCTCTGGTATCTGTAGCAAGCGGACCAAATATAGGTGAGCAAATGATAAAAAATAATTATCATAGGTTTACCTCTTCGGACTTTTTGACAAGACCTATCCTTTTCGTGTTCAAGCGAACAGAAGCATAAAATTTCAAGGCATTTCCTCCACATGTGACTTCTGCTGGTGCTCCAAACCCACTAAATGTGCTTAGTTTTGATCTTACCTGCATACACGTCCACAAATAAATGTGTTATCGGTATGTTATCTCTAAAGAAATATGGAACGCACAGTTATTATTTCCAAATAAACATGAAAAGCCACTAAGTTGTAATGCTATACATACAGATAAGCAAATTCCAAAGAACTGCACAAATGCATGTAGTTAGGGAAAAGCACTGCCAAATTGTCTTGGCAACCTATGGTCTGCCACATAATATCGAACCTGACAGCCCGGTCACACACTGCCAGGCCCACACCATCATCCAATAAATCTAGTAAAATATTGCTTAGCTCATTGTATAATATAGTTGGCAACTTTTTTTCATTTTTTTTCTGTTCATGCCATGGACTAATATTTGGAGTGCAACACATTGCATGTTCTGATTGCATGGATTGGATATAATTTCCATATTATTTTATTATTTATGCCTGATCTTTTGTTATGGACAGTGATAAATGAAGTCTCATCTTCAATAAAGTGGAAGGTTATCTGTATAATGTATAGATTAACATAGATTTAAACTCGAAGAGTGCATTCTGAACAGTGATGTCAGTAACTGGGTATCAAAGTCTCCAAAGCAGATGTCTTCTAAATAGCTCATGTCAGAACTAGAAGCATGTAAAGCTAATTTCAGACAGCCATCACAGCCATCTGCGCATCAAGAAGCTCACTCAATGATGATAACAAATGGCAAACCTGATTGATAAACACCAAAATTGTCCTGGATTGAGAAAGTGAATGGCTCAATTTGCGAAGTGCTTGACTCATAAGCCTTGCTTGAAGTGCAACATGTGCATCTCCCATCTCACCATCCAGTTCAGTTTTTGGAACAAGAGCTGCTACCTGTGCATATAGTTATGCTGCAGTGTCAGGAGCCAATATGTAACCAGAATGAGTGTCAACAGTTGGTGTATCATGTATCCAATCTAGAATAAATAAATGCTTAAATTATATAGTTTCCATCTATTAGATGAATAGGATATGTGTAACAAGATACAACCAAGAAGACTATGTACATTGTTAGGCTTCTTTGGTCGCCCTTTTGTTTAGCACGGGCGCTAATGTAATCTGAAAACAGTGAGGTGTGGTGTGTCTTGTACAGGGTCTTACCCCTTTTTTCTTCTTACTATTATGGTGCGCAGCTCTCTTGTGTGATCGAGGGGGGAAAAAAGAACCACAAAGCTAACAGTAAGGTTGAAGCATAGCATACAGAGCTGAAGGTACTAATTTTCTACGTACACTGTCCACAACCACAACTTCAATAGAGCCACTTCGAATTAGGATGTCAGCAAGGCCAAGAGCCTGTTCACCGCAGTCTGGTTGAGACAATAGCATGTGTTCTGCATTCACACCTATAGACTCTGCTAAGGCTGGATCCAGTGCATGCTCGGCATCAATAAAAGCACAATAACCTGAGAATACAAAAATGAATGAAACAAAGCATGGCATAGAAAAGATATTCTCGCAGACATGCGAACACTGAAACAGTGAGGCAGCACCCTACTTTTGGACCCCAAAAAAAAAAGTTTCAACAAAAGAAATGAAGACTGTTGGCTGATTCAAGACATTAACATCACTTTTAGTCCATGACAGTACATGATTTAGCATTTTATATCCAAGTAATCATGTGAAGCAAACACCACAAGAAGCAATATCTTCATTAACTTTTATGCTTTGTCACTATTAGATAACCAACACTCAAACAAGCACGCTAAAGGGCCTATAGACTCATTGGTTCATTGTAGAGAAAATTCCTTCCTTGGCCTCAAAAAAGACGGCGCTTCCTTCCTGGGCCCTTTACAAATTGAACTTCCCTATTAGGACCAAAACCATTTTTCGTTTCCTTCCATGGCCCTTCCGTTAATTTTGGTAAAAAGACTATTTTACCCCTGATATGAAAAAAATTTTTAATTCACCTCTACGTACAGTTATGAAATTTGAATGGAAAAATAATGCTCAATTTGATTAATTTTAAATTTAAAACAAACCGAGATACATAATTTTCAAATAAAAACCAACCAGTAAAATAATAGTCACATTCCAATAATTTTTTAAAAAAATTAAAATTTATTTCATATCAGGGGTAAAATAGTCTTTTTACCCTACACTTTAACACCGTTAAGTGTCAAACTTGACGGAAGGGCCATGGAAGGAAACGAAAAATGGTTTTGGTTATAGGGAAGTTCGATTCAGAAAAGGCCAAAGAAGGAAGGGTTATCTTTTTTGAGGCCAAAGAAGGAATTCTGCTCTCATAGGACTTGAAAGGAGAAAACCGAGGCTTGGCTTGATGCATAATTTGCACCATGATCAAGCCTATCCCGAAGCTTGCGATCTTTAATGAGCCGAGCAGGAATAGCTTAATAAAGCTCTTAAAACTCATATGGCACCCCGTGCAGCCATGTGGCTCATGCACCTTTTTTATTAGAACTTAGGATTACACATGCCAACTCAAGTTTTCATGATGAAAAACTACACACGTGAGAACACACTAGGTAGAAGACACATAGGATACTTCAGATAAAGCATACACCACTATACTCGTTGACTCTTCAAGTAGTGAGCTTATGCATATATGTGAAAGGGTTAACATCTCTTGTTCTAGACATCAAGATTAATTCAAACACACCCCAGGCTTCCTTTGGCCCAACTTCAAAATAGAAAGTCTCAAACACCAAAAGCCCAGCCAAATGCCATGTCTATAAGTCACTATTTACTGCAACTCAAGTTGATCAGCGATCACATCAAAACAAGTCTACATTTCCCTCCCCACCTCCTCCCCCATCGACATCCGTCTTTCCTGTAGCTTGTATGCTGTATCTCTCCTCTCCATCTCCAGGTAGTTGTAGCCCAAACTCCTACCTCACCTCATCTATCCCCTGGCCTTCATTTCCATGGCCGTTGTTGGCTCACTGCACCCGATGCCTCGATGCACAGTTAGGCAATGTTTGGATTTGATTCCTTGTCCAAAGTCTAGATTCGTGGAGGAAGCATGTCATAACTCACAATGACCACCTCTCCTTCATCTGCGGAAAAATTCCACAAACAAGCCTACCCGAGCTTTTGTAGCTGGCTCGAGCCCATCTAGGATGAGCCAGATCTCAGGCCCGGTTCCAGCTTCAATTGAGCTTACGCTTGAGAAGACAAGCTCACTCCAGGTAGGCTCGTTCACAGCCATACTTCCTCACATGAGAGATATTGCAAATGCTATCCACTAATCCAAATACGCTCTCAAGCTTAATGCAGGCTATGTTATCGTATGGTACGAATGTTTACTGAATACTGGCTCTACAAGTACCTAAGATTTGCCATAGCACTGCATCAATTGCTCAGATATGTTTGTGCAATGAGTGACAAGTTATTCCTTAATAAACATACACAATAAACATTGTTGCTAAATATATAAAACTAAATGTGACTTCATTACTACTACCACTTCGGAGTTTTGTCCTCTACCACTCCAATCTTTAAAAATAAACCCATGAAATTAATCAACTACATTGTGCCTGCCATTTATTCTTTCTTTTCATAGTTAAAAGTCATAGGGATAACTTTAACCTTCATGATGCAATATCATAATCGATGCCAACACGGATAATTTGGAGCCTACCACCTATTTTACTCAAAAGGTATATTGCAGGCTGCAGCTAAATGAAGAAAGATGCTCTTGGTTATTAGAACTCGAAGACAATACGCAAGCATACTACACATTTTGCACTGTCTTTGTTTTTATGGAAGTTTTGCTTGAGAAAACAATATGTTTCAAAGCAAGTGGTTTACAGATTAGAAATAAGAAAACAATAACATACCTCCACTCTTCTGTGCCTCAGCTATGATATGAAGTGCTAAAGTTGTTTTCCCTGAAGCCTCAGGACCATAAATTTCAACAACCCTTCCCTGCAAATAGATAAATGGCATAAGTGTTTAGAAATTTTATCAGTTAGCCAAGAGAAGCATGAAGAATAACAAATATCTGCATAGCCTAACCTAGCCAGTCAATAGCATGTAAGTTGACATTCTTCTATATGCACTTTATATTACATCTTAGCTTAGTCAAGTTCAGCTCATTGCACAATCGCTAAAACTAGAATGAAACATGCCAGTTCACATTATCAATAAGTTTTTTCAAATTGAACCAATTAGCCTCCTACACAAAAGCAGAGGGAGCAATTATTGTATCCAGTAACCAAACACCTATTTACTCACTTGATTCAATTAAATATTCTTTTCCATGACTTATGGCTGAACACATGACATGCAGCAGCCTGTCTGAATACCACACGCTACCATAACACATGCAGGTTCACATGATCTAGGTCTGGCAAGTAGCAAGTCCAGCTTCCTATGTGACTACTAGTAACACATTCATGTTCACAGTGTTGAATAGGCCTGACAAGTCGCAAGTCATGTATTATATTGTCTGTATCCTGAAGTCCTGGATTGCATAATAATTCTGGATAAAAAAAAAAGGTAAAAGAAACTGCTGACCTTCGGAAGTCCACCGATTCCTAAAGCCAGATCCAATGCAAAGGATCCCGTGGATATGACAGGAACTTCCTTACGGTCATTTGAGCGATGTAGCCACATTATCGACTCCTTACCAAATGCAGATGTAATCTGGTCAAGAGCTTGTTGGAGTGCAAAGTCTTTTTTCTTAACATCTTCTCTGTAACCATCTTCATCTGATTTTGACGGTTCTCTCCCTAGCAAGTAACAAGGAATGGAACACAGTGGTTGAATTTCGAAATCAGTAGCTTCACTGAAAACTTGATAAATGATTGCTGAAAGAGTGTTATCCAAGGTTCACAAGCAAATAAAAAGTGTCACGAAATGTTCTCTGAAACAGAAACCAATAACAAGCATACAAAAACAAACGTAATGGACCATCATCATTTCTACCTTCAGTGAAACTGAACAGCACATAAAAACAACAACAGAGCATTTTAGTCCCAAGCAAGTTGTGGCAGGCAAGAGCACATAAATATAGCTCCAGTGATTTTTCTAACAAAAAATAAGACAACATGATTTGCTGAGATAGCCAATTAAATATCTGGCATCCATAGAAGACAAAGCCTGGATACCATTCACCTCACATACTTACATAAGATCTGCTTTCTCTTTGTAGTCTATAATACTACTGAATACTCTCTCCGTCCCTTTATATAAGGCATCCTAGCATCCCAAGAAAAAATAGTAGTGAAGGTAAAAGAGTACTATACCCCTCATTTTACCTCAACCTACCAACCTCTCACCACAAAATTAATTGCAGTAAGTTTGTCCTATCTCTAGAATCCCTTAGATTTAGGTACAAATTTCAAATGCCAGGATGCCTACTTTTTATAGCTGAAGCTTGTCCACCTTAGTTGCTATAATATTATGATACTACAAGAAATATAAGTGTGAAGTAATAACCAACTTGTCAAAAATCATGCCATTAATCAATTCAGGATAAAAAGGCTAACATTCGCATACCTTCTGTAGACGAGCTCCGTAGCTGAACTGTTGTATGGGAACTTTTTTTATTGCAGCATGCCTGAAAAGAGAAGGAAGATAACAATCATTACACCTAGTATGTGAACTGTTGAATTATCAAACATTCTTCTTGTCGCCAGGTTTATCTTTTTTTCTCGAACACGCAGGAGAGCTGCGTATCTTTGTTATATAGGGAAAAGAAAGCGGTCCATACAAAGCCCCTCAAGCTAGGACCGAAGCAAGAGGGGTGGTTACATACTCACACTTATATTTCTTGGTGTCCTTTATAAATAATCTCACAAGGAAACTTGACCAAAAACAAAAAAACAAAAAACACAACAGAGGAGAAACGAAAGCTAGCCCTGACTAAGCAATCTTCCTAGACCAAGCTCACTGAGCCCTCGAGCTCCAGCAAACACCCAGAGTTGTGCCTCCACTTGAGGTTGGTTAAGGTCGTTTGAATGTTGGGCGAGGCTCCTTCAAAGACGCCTGCGTTCCTGTGCTTCCAAAGTATCCAAGCGCCTAGAATAATTAAAGTGTTCAGCCCCTTGCGATGTGTCTTCTCGACCCTCTTACTGGCACGTCTCCACCAAGAGGCAAATTCGCTTTCATCCATACGAGGGGCTAGCCGCTGCAGGTTGAATACTTGGAGCAGTTTGAACCAAAATTCCCTTGCGAAAACACAGCCGACCAAAATATGCTGCACCGTTTCTCCTTCTTGAGCACATAGAACACATTGTTCAGGATGATCCAGACCTCTCTTTGCTAGCTTATCTGCTGTCCAACACTTGTTCTTAATGGCTAGCCACAAGAACATTTTGCATTTGGGTGGCGCCCAGGACTTCCAGAGACGTTTCCAAGGCTCAAAAGTGATCGAGCCTTGGAAGAACATCTTGTATGCATCTTTGGAGGAGAAACATCCTGAGGCACTATGCTTCCAAAGGTGTTGGTCATCATTGTCAGAGAGAGTAATGCAGGCAAGTAAATCCCAGAGAATGAGATACTCAATAAGACCATTGATCGACAATCCCCCACGAATATCCCTCACCCATGTCAGGTTTGTGAATGCCTCCTCCACAGTTCTGGAGCAAATTATACGGTTTGGTACTACTCCAACCACCTCAGGAGCGAGGTCAACCAAAGCACAGCCATGTAACCATCTGTCCGACCAAAATAAGGTACTTTTCCCATTTCCGACTTGAGAGGTTTATCACGAATTAGCCGATTGATTGCCCCTTTCTTATCCCAATTTTGAGAAAATGAAGCAAACTGCTATTGTACTGAGGCAGCCATCACTACTTTGTTTCTGTCGTATCATTTTCAACATATCATTCAAAAACTAGAAAGATCTGAACAGTCAAGATCATCAATGACCTAAAGTAATGGAAAATGTATGTTTTGTTGTCAACAATTCATCAGCACAGGTCAATAAACTCTACGATATTCATGTCTTTGGCATACCCTCATTTTTGTCCTCAGACTTTAAAGAATGATGAACAGCAGATCCGCAAAATAAATTACAGTGAATCACCTTCTTCACATACTGAAGTATAATCGGACAAGTTGTAATGTATATTAGAGAACTCACAAAACCCTATGGTTTGAAGTCAATCAAAGGATAATTAGTTACCCTTTAAAATTGGAAAGACGGGAGACATTTTTTTATAGATCACAACACAAACATGATGACATGTCCCACATGTCAAGTCAAATCTGACAAAGGAATCCTCAAAATCCTCGACAACAACTGCAAGGTGTGCACTGAACTCGGGAACCACACGAGCAAACAGCGCTCGGAACTATCACTAATATTCCAATTCCAATTCCAATCCAAGCCGGGGCTTATGGTTCACTACTTCCATCATCATCGAAACAACATATTGCTGATCTATACTGGACAAACGTGACGGGGACTTCCACACAGAACCGGAGGAACGCTAAGCAACAATCGAACCTAAAACTGATGAGGCCGTGCCCGGTTCCGTATGAACGATTTGAATCAAATCGGGGACTGGGACATCAAAAGGGAAGGGAGGAGCTCGAGGAGTTCAGGGCGGAGGGAACGAACCAGTGCGGAGGAAGAGGTCGAAGGAGAAGCGCACGCGACGGGAGGCAGCGGCCTGAGGAGCCACCGGACGAGGGGTTCGGCGCGCCTGAGGAGCACCCTCGCCATGGCTGAGGTGAAGTTGCCCTTGCGGGACACGAACAGAGGAAGAAGGATGGTGGATCAAGATGAACATCGCGGCCGACAAGAGAGGCCCAATTATCTTTTTTGTTTACTATTTTCTTTTCGTTTCATTATTTTCATTGTTCTAATATCTTAAAAATGTTATATTAATCATTCTTATTCTTGTCCCCCATCAAACACCCCCCCCCCCCCCCCCCCCGAAATATTTGCAGAAAAATGAATATATACCTTTAATACATACTTTTTCTGTTTTAAAATTGTTGTCACCGTTAATTTTTTAAGTTATGTTTGATATTTGATAAAGTGATCTTTGCACTCTTTTTTGGGCTCATCTCTCATGTAGATTTTTTTTTTGAGGAGAATCTCTCATGTAGATGTACTAGCAAAAGTGCCCGTGCGTTGCCACGGGCTGTCCGGAAAAAATGTACAAATAAATTTGATGAACCTCGGCTTTTTTAAAAATTTGAATTTTAACTATCCAAGTACAATGCCTGAAAAAGGCCCATGAAATAACTTTTGATTCCCCGACAAAAAGCACACCATAGAGAATTCACATAATCTGCAGCCCAAGGCGTAATTTTGATGATTTATCCAGATTTCTACCAGAATAGTTAAAATTCCTAACGAATCAGGCTTGTTAAGAAAATTTGGTCACAAAACACAGCTGAAATCAGTTTTAATCCAAAGGCAATGTTTTTTTCCAACGCCACACAAATTTTCAGCTTTTTTTTCTCAGTAACATTGTCTTTTTTATTCGTTCAAGTCATCAGCTGTGAGGAAAAGAAAACTGGTGAAAATGATCAATCTTTAACAAACTGATGCCTGCTCTCGCAGCGTCAAAATAAATCAGATGAGATCAGATGCAAAAGAAATCAGATGATATGTCTCTTACACTACCTAGGTGCATGCCAAATTAAGATATAATCTAATTTCAAGTGAAGACGACTTGATTCTGTTAGACAGATTCAACACACTCACAATTCAATTTCATACAAGTCTCGTAATAACTTGCAACTGGAGGACTGTAGGGTTCGTTATAGAATATAGGATAAAACCGCAGAAAAAGCATGATGCATGTCATACTTAAGTATACGAACACTACCCTCCCTAAAAACAAAAAAGGTCTACGTACACTGCCCTGTACAGGGCACAAAGGATTACTCTCAGCACGACCTACTCGCGTCTCAAAACACATGGTTACCAGAAACGCGAATGCTGCGATGGCCACGGTCTACGCCGGCCCTGCCTGGCAGCAGCATTGGCGACGCTGTGAGATTGGTGAGCCACCAGGTGCCCACGGCGATGACCACCATGTCGACGACCCACACGGCGAGCTTGAGGGGGCGCACATCGCCGACCCCAATGCAGAGTCCAGATAAGCGCAGAATTGCAGATTTGTCTGCGAGAAATAATGCAGAGTCCAAACAAGCTATGATTTTCTTTGATAATGCAGATTGTACATATTAATGATGTGAATTTGGATTACATTGCTCTACTAAAAATTTGTTATCTAAAAACAGATGATTGAGTTATTACCTCACTGACCAATCTCATCTGAACCTTGTTCTCCCATCAACAGTATGCCTAGAAAATCGGTAGCATTATTCAGTGCAATACAAAAGTAAAAGACAAGTGTCAAAGAAACCTAGTAATATTTGTGAATTTTACCTTGAAGTGTGCACAAGGCATACAATGGAAAGTACATACATATAGCCAACAATTTCAGTCCCAAAAAGTAATAAAACCAGAAACTGGTGAGGAAAGTACTGGTGTTCTATCCCATTTGCAGTAGTTACTCGAGAAGGTCAGAGAAAAAAAAGGCAGCAGGCCACACACTTATTTGTGAATTCAACATAAACTGGTGAGAAAAGTACTGGTGTTCTATTCAATTTGCAGTAGTTACTCGAGAAGGTCAGAGAAAAAAAAGGCAGCGAAAGTGCTCACAGGCAGAGCATAACTGCTACTGAATTCCTACCTGAGTTGTTACCTCATGCTGCACTGCTGCAGTAACGTTCTTAAAGTTTATATCATTACAGAGTACACAGCAGCAGGAATCTACTGATTAGATGTTTAACAGTGGTTACTTTTCACATGGTCAAGATGCATATGAAAACGAAGGCTTGCTCACCACTCAGTTGGCTTGTTCACTATGCGAATTGAATAGAACAGAGGATGCATATGAAAACTAAGGATTGCTGGTAAAATGTACAGACATGACTAACTGAAAAGTTCAACCGAACAAGGGATGCTCCACGATTCGATGGAATAGGAAATGCTCAAGACATAGTACTATCGAGGGCAACCAAATTTCAGATTGCTTAGTAACTAGTATAACAAAAAAAGACCGAGTAATATACAGATAGACAAAAAACTCAAAAGCAAGAATATCCTCCTATACCATCTTCATGAACTACTGCTAGCTAGACATGGAAGTTTACATCATAAAGTCCTGTTGAAACCTATACAGATTTTTTTTGTTGTTGAGATAAAGATCTGACTACTGCCTGTTTTACTCTTTGCAAGGATTCCGAAGTCCTTGATCTCAGTTTTATCAAATTTTCCTCGTGGGGACTACTGTCCTATGCAGCTTGACATTTCACTACAACAGTTAATGTACAAGAACAACTGAACAAGCAAGTGTGTACCTGCCTTTATTGTTGCAGCACTTGACGCTGTTTGACCAAAATCTGTGCGTAGAGAAGCTCGTTCCAGGAGTCCGGTACTCCAGGAAGGCACCAGCTGCTGCAGTCCTTGTACACCTCAGGTGATTTCCTCTCCTTCTCACTCATCTTGTGCTTTCTATAGACTGAAGGGTGCCCTTCCTTCCTTTAGTCTGTCATCCTTGTTATGTTTAGGTACACAACAGGAGTTTTCATCCCATGGAGCACCTCCTCCAAAGTGGACATCTTTGTTGGGTATGGTGTCAGGTACTTCTCATTTGTTATTGGCTCGGTCTCATGGTCACAACTGCCACCTGAATTCCATTGACCCCCACTGCATAAACATGATTACACGCTAAACATCAGTCACTCATGTAGCACATTAGGCTGAAATTGCAAGGTTCACAAATAGCTCTACACACCTGAAATGAGATGCTGAGTAGCCTTAGAAGAACATAGTGCTTTTCTTGGGATCAACATTGGAAGTCAACCCACTTCGACCAGGTGTTATGAGAAGACTTGCCTACGCACAAAACAGGCACAACTGAAACTAAAATCCGTGGAGAAATCTTAGGTACAGTTGGGCCACGCTTCATTTAATTAGCATATTACTGGCCCTGCAAAGGCATGTGGAATAGAAAAAAGAATCAATAAGACATTAAATGATCCATTTTATACAACAGCCACATAAAACCTAGCTATTATATGAGGAGTGTGAGATGAGATATAGGAAATCCTGGCTCTGAAAATGCTTCTTTTTTGGGAGAAGTGTCTTATCGGATTTTTATAAAGAAACCATAGCACTACAATTGTCCACTGCGACAACACTACAACATCACACATCCAATGCTCACGGCGAGCGCCTCGGCTGCTGCTGCTTTTGCTCGAGCAGGAGGTGGAGCGGGCCGCGTGCTTGAGGGCGGGGAGGAGGACGGGGATAGGAGCGTGGAGAGGAGAATAAGCAGCGAGGCCCACCTGTCGGCGCAGATTTTTTACGATTATTCCGGCCTACCAAAGTAAAAAAACAGGGACACCTTCACAACAACTCATCGTTAGCATCCAAGCTAGTACAAAACTGAGCATCGATGAGCTACTACAATCAGGCACTAATTTAACTTGCTAGTGAAGCCGCACGATTCAGAAGTCAATGACAAATCGAAGCAGCTGGTCCTAGCCTGGTTCAATCTCTACAGCTTTTTAACAGAACAAACACATTGCGGCATTTAATCGAGCACCTAGAGGATGCTAGTAAGAGAGCCTAGAAGGAAGAGACAGACGACGGGGAGGCAGCTGGAGCTCACCACGAGGATGAAGACGACGTACAGGGCAGCACGGTGAGATCCACCTTGCAAGCTCGGGCAGATCCACTCGTGCGCCATCCGCTGTCTCGCTCGTCGCTGCCCCAGTCACTAATCTGGAAGAGGTCGTCCACCCCATCGGCAGAAGTTCCATGGCCGTTGCCCTCCCCGCGGCCAACTGTTGCGGCTGCGGCGACGACGATGCCTTATAACCTTTTAGCTTCTCCTACTTTTGTTTTTCATTAATAGTGCATATCAATGCATATATGTGTATTAGGCTTCCAAGCTTGTAATTTGTCCATCTAACAAATTATTATTTTGAACACATGAACTGTGAGAGTTACTAATAACCCTGCAGCATAATACAGCTCACTCTATCAAAAAGATTGATTGAACGAATTTATGAACTGTGAGAGTTACTAAGCAGATCTGTGAGCTTCAATAGGAAAGCATCAATCAAGCATAAGGACTGCACAAAAGAATGCAGGAAAAATCTTTGCACGATTCTCCCTGGATAGTATAATGAAAAGCTACACAAATCCACAGGAAACTTACAGATTGAAGCATTTGGACTGACTGCAATCATGTGTACTTCGTTTTTTTTTTTTCTTTTTAATTTCTCACAAACTCACTGCAATGTGAAATGGATGCGGTTAGATCGTTAAAGCACAACAAGATAGAGCAAGAAGGGCGAGATGAACCTTTTAACACTACTTGCTTGTAGTTAAACTGTTTCCAGATCGAACTGTTGGGGGAAGTAATGCATGTTTCTTCAGATTCAGACAAAGAAAATCCAGTCATGTATGTTTCTTCGAGAACTATGGCTGAGTAACTGCAGGAAACATATCGACAACAAGCCTCAAGCTACCACACTAACTACACGAGACTGCAAATCAAGGATGGCTTAACCAACGCAAGGTCACCAGACTCATCACGCTAGAATAGATCCACTGATAGACTTTGTACCTGGAAGGCGGCGATGCCTAGTTGTAGATATATATATGGACGCTGATTGCATGGTTCCTGGCTTCCTGCCTTCCTGGATGGTGGAATAGAACTGTACTTGTTTCTGTACGTCCATCTGCTGGCTAAGAAACACATTATTGTTCTTTGGCTCCAAGTTTTTATCTGCAGTTAAAAATAATATAATGTTAACAATGTCCGCATTGAACATAAGAAAAAATCAACGTGCTATTTATGCAAGAAACGGCAGGATCATATCATGATGATAATTAGTGTTCAGTTAACTCTGAGTGCAAACTGAACTGAACATGTACTCCCTGCAAAGAATGGAGACCGACATGTGGATCATCCCACATTAGCAACCGTTGTGCATCAGCACATCAACACACGTCTAGCTATGTCAGCGTTCTGGAACACATAGCATGTCCAGCTATTTTGAGTAGCTAGCAGTTCCCAACCTTCAACTTATCACAAAGGTTTCTGGAATCTGGTTGACTCAAAAGAAAGTGACATTCATTCAGCAGAAATTCAGTGCCATATTACCATTACAAGACAATGGATTGAAAAATTTTATTCCCAACTAAAAAGCTCAAAGTAATGGCCCTTAAATATAAGTAAACCCAACCTGGTTTATGCATGAGCAACAAATGAACAATAAATTCTTTCCTGATGTGGAATGGAAAAATCATTCAAGAGGTACAGATAACATTTTGAAAACAAATAGTTCAGAGCTATAGATGTTTCAAGCAGATGCTAATTCAAAGTTTTTATTAGAATCATGGTAGTGTAAATCTGTATGGATATATTCCTGATACATCTTGGCTTGGCATATGCACATATTAGTATGTAGAAGATATGATTGTATTGTACAATGCTATCAGCGAACATTTGATCATACTGCTCTTGGAGCCGGGACTCATCAATTATAATTCACCATGCACCATAATCAAGTTTGCATAAGTTGGGAGGGAAAAAACAGGCCCTAAACTACCCGCCAGCCACACTACACCCTCCTATTCGTCGAGCACAAATCAACCAAAACATTACGCCATGGAAACACATGAACATTCGATTTTGTTCAATACATAAGCACACTCATAGATGAAAAGAAATTCAGAGAGACGACCTTGGCGTGCTCACGCACTGCCTGCACGCGGATGCTTCCAGCCTTTGCCGCTGTCGTCATCAGCGGCGTCGCCGCCGAGTCGTCGCCGAGGCGGGCCTGCAACGCGAGCACCCTCGCGGCTGTCGTCAACGCCGCGGCTGCTGCCGGCGTGTCGTCGCGAGACGGAGGCGGCGGCGGCGACGGCGACGGAGCACGCGCGGGACTGGCCGTGGCGACCTTCTGCGGCCCTCGCGGCCGTCGTTGACGCGGCGCCGCTGGGCGTGTCGTCGAGCGACGGAGAGGAGCGGATTGAGGCGGAGATTGCGCAAGTTAGGGTTGGGGACGGGGACCGAAGTGCGCTCGAGTGCTGGGAGGTAGACAGGGGCAGGAGCGCGGCCGCTGCACGCGGGGAGGAGGCGAAGACGCCCCGCGGGGGGCCGGACGGGCAGCAGGACGCGGCGAGCGGCGTTCTTTTTTGCCAGTCGGAGCGAGGGAGCACGGGCGGCCGGCCGGGCGAGGGAGCGAGAGAGGAATTTTTTGTTGGCCCCACCTGTCGGCGCCGTTCTTTTTTGCCAGTCGGAGGACACGCGACGCACGCAGAGGAGTCAGAAAATAATAAGGAGGTAAGGAGGAGTAAAGAAAAGATATCGTGTCCCGCCACCGAGAAACTCGAGGCCAGCAACAGTGCAAGTGTGCAACGCGGCCACCAGATTGGGACACGACCGACAGCAATGTTGTAGGAGAATATTAGAGCATGGAGTTTATACAATGAACTCCATTTTCGATTTATCAAAAAAAACTCCATTTTCGAAAGTACGAATATTATAACCCACGGGCTGAATATTTATTTGGGAATTGATAACAATGAAAGTTTTACCAATGTACTTAGCTTTTGTTCCATGTAAATAAGCTAGCACATTAACTTATTTATGTTGCACCTTGCAACAAGTCTATAAAGACTTCTGATCCTGGTGAAAGTCGCATTCAGTTCATACACCCAACAAAATTCAGGCCCAAATATTGGCAAAAATTAACTGCAGCTTCGCAGACATGCTCTCCTATGTCAGTTCCTTCTGAATAATGTTTCCAACTCAAACTCCAATAATTCAGTTCCATTTTCTTCACAAAATCAGTTTTCCCTGATAGAACTGACGGCACTAATTTTGTGTTGTCACCTTCACAATTAGTTGCTATGTTTTGGACACCCGTAAAATATTGTGCACCAATATACAAATTTTGGATATACAATTATTTGTCAATTTCCAATGTTTCCAGAAAATGTAACTATAGATTATTTCAAATTTGTCTGAAGCAATATTCATGTTTGTTCTCTGTATTTTACACATCTATGTATTAGTTAGAGCCTGCTATTATTTTACAGATGCATTGTTTGGGTTAGGGAAAGAGTGAACAACTGAACATTAAGGTCTTCTTTGGAACACAGGAATTTCACAGGAATCGCACAGGAATTTCATAGAAAACAATTTAATTTCACAGAAAAAACAAACACAGGAAAGGAAAAATTTTCTTTCAATCCAAACGAGCCCCAAACAACAAGCTGTTTGGATGTTCTGTTGCTCTGTCACACCCAAGATCTGAAGCTTTTGCTGAGTGCTATATGGTTCATTGGTAATAACAATCAATTTTATTTACCACAAACATGTTTGATTTCTGTGCACCATATTTGGTTATTACGTGCTGACTAGGTTATCTTTCTGTTCAATCATTCCCACGGAGCTAATTGTAATCATCATTTTATAAATCAATCATATTCTCGCATCAAAATTTCAGGCCTGAATTTTTCTGTGCGTTACTTTTTACACCAGCGGCAACGCGGGGTACCAGGTACCAGCTAGCAGATGTATATCGCGCGAAATCCATGAAGAACGACGAGGACCTTCGCTCCGTAATCGCAATGCTTTGCAGCGCCATGTCTGCAACATCCACGCTCCCTTCCCCTCTCTCTCATCACCGATGAGGCCAGCAACAGTGCAAGTGCGCAACGCGGCCAGGCCAGCTTGGGACACGACCGACAGACACCCCGCGTTGATTTGCATTGAACACGGCCATCCACCAGCGCACTACCCGCCCGTCCTCATCGGGAAGGGACGCGGCCTCGGCCACACCGTTGGGTCGGATTCCCGCTGCCTGAGCGCCCGTGTGCTCCGCTTCGTTCTTGTTGCGTGCACCAACCGATCCAACGGCGCAGGCCAGCCGCCGCGCGGCCGGCGTGAACCGCAGCCCCCCATCCGTCCGTCCAGCACGACCCCGCCAAGCCGCCGCCACGTACGCACGCTCCCGTCCCGTCACTGACGCACACACCATCACCGCGGCTCTCGTCCGCTTCAGGCTGACTTCAACAAAGAGATGCAAACTTATATATGCATCTGGATTTGTACTGTGCATCACTAAAATGAACTCCAACAGAGTATGCATAAGAGTATGCTTTTTGCCCTTTGAAGAGAGAGAAGCTGCAATAATCCACACCCTCTCTCCTCGAAACGCATCCTGCTCGCTTGCCTCGCCGCAGCTGCTCGCTCTGCCCCGGCCGCGCTCGCTCCGCCGTGCCCGGCCGGCGAGCCGCCCCAGCCGCTTCGCCTCCGCCGCGACCTGAGCCGCCCCCGCCTGCTCGCTGTCGCAGGCGCCTCTGCTGCTACACCGACGTCCCGCTCGTCGGGCACGTCGCCTGCCGGCGTGTCGGCAGCGCATGGAAGAATGGGCGAGCGAGCGCGGCGGAGCATAAAAGAAGGGGCGAGAGGGCGCATGGCTTCTTCCTTAGCCCCGGCCGCCAAAATCGAGGACTGCTTCCACCAAATCGAGGTCTGACGGCGTCGAATCGGGCGGACCGGGCGGCGCGTGTCGACCATCGAGCGCGAGGAGCCCTGTCCGGGTGGCCATCGAGCGTGAGGAGCGGTCGAACGACGGCGTCGCTACCCGCGCGAACCGCGCCGTGGCGGCACCTCCGCAGTATTCTATTGACTGTAGACGGACTGCGCGCGCTCCTCATGGCTCTTCTGTCGGTGTGGGATTGGGACTACATGAGCTTCGTGGACGTGTCGCGGCAGGTTCATGGTGGGTCGGACGCGCGCGCAGCAGCAGGAGGCTGTGCGCAGCGGCGGCGGCGGAGAAGGAGCGCGGCGGGTCGCGGGTGGCGGCGCGTCGCGGGGAGGCTTCACGGGGCTCCGCATGCTGCCGACGCCGCTCGTCGGTGCCAGCGCCGCCAGGACCACCGCGTGCAGGGGCTGCCGACACCCCTCGCCGGACGCCGGTGGTGCCATGGGTCGGGAGCGCAGCGCGCATTCTGTCAGGGCCGACGCCGCGTGTTACTCTCCGGCGACAAATCCGGCAGGCCACCCACCCGCTCGAAGCTCAACTGATGGCGCAGCCACGAACGAGCTCTAGCTCATTTCGTCCTCATCACTAGTGTCAAATTAATCTCTATTCACAATCGAGCTCCTGACCAGCGAATCAAGTCCGGACGGAGCGTAACCCGTCCAAATCAAAGGCTAATTTTCACTAGGAAAGAAAAAAGCTCGGCCCGCCATCACCCGAATCCAGCGCCACGACGAGTCGCCTCAGCTCAGCCCGTTCCGCCTCGTCTCCCACGCCGTGCGGGCGTTCGTCCGCGGCGACGACGCGCGCCTTCGCGGTCGGTCAGGGCGGCGGGGCCGCGGCGGAGCGCGAGGCGCAGCGGGCTTGTCGTCCTCCTCCAAGGCGCCGGCGAGGTTGGAGATGTCGACGTCGCGGGCGAGCTTGCAGAACGTGTTCCTGAGCGGCGAGGAGGCCGTCGACGTCGGGGCAGACCCCTGTGCCGTTGCGCGTGGCAGCGAGGGTGGCGCGGACGACGTGCTGGCCCGGCTGAAGGAGGCGCTTGGACGTCGTCCCGCCGCCGCTGCCTCCGGGGCGCGGCACGAGGTAGGCGCCGTGCGCGAGGGTGACTCCCAGCTCGGTTTTGCTCTGCTCGGGTCCTAGAAAATGCGATGCTGCTGTTGGAGAAGCTGTGATGGGAAACCAAGGCAAAGTTCTGTGGACGAGAGGCAAAGGTCCATTTGGGTCTCAAAATTGCATAGGCTTGTTGAAGTTAGGGTGTGTTTGTTGCATGGGGTCTAAATTTTAGAGGGTTTTTGTAACGAATATTGTAATTATAAATAAAGTTTAGTGACAAAACTAATTTCAGGACTCCGCTCGAATTCGCGAGTCGAATCTAATGAGGGTAATTAAGATGTGATTAGAAGATAGTTACCGTAGCATCACTATAGCAAAACATAGATTAATTAGGCTCATTAGATTCGTCTCATGATTTTGAGGGGGTCGTGACCTAGGTTTTGTCATTAAATAAATAAAAATATCTTAATAGTAAAATTCTCTTTGATGTGACAGGTATAAACTTTAGACGGGTGCAACGAACGCGCCCTTAGACTACCTGCACTGGGGGCCGCTACGCCACCCTGCAGGTCCGATTTAGCGGTCAAAACGCTGCAGCGGGGCACGCTAAGGCCACCGCTATCTCCCCGTACCGCTCGCCGACCGCCAAATCTGGCGTTTCCCAGGGCGTACGCCAAACCAGGAGAGAGAGGGGGAAAGGTGAGAGAGTGGCGGGCCCCACTGTTTCAACGAACTAAAAAATGTTATAAATCACAAACCAAAATCCCAAATCAAATTCCGATTACACCATTAAATTCGTTTCAATAAATCCTTCAAAACAAGATCTCACATGGATATATTTAGATAAAATTACAAATAAGCCTCATTGATGGTAGTTGGAGATAGATGAATAAAATATAATTTAGTTGGTATAGAGGTTGAGATATAGAGGTTGACGGGTGCGGGAGAAGGAGATATAGAGATAAGAATCTTGCTGACTAGGACAGAATATTCCTTTTAGAGGTTGGAAATAGAGGTTCAACAGTGCGGATGGTCTTAGACATCCGCAGCGGGGACGCTATCCCCGACCTGGAGGTCGGGATAGCGTAAAAAACTCCTGCAGCGGGGGACGGTAAAGGAAACGGTAAAATAGCGTTTGCCCTCCCGAACGCTATTCCAAGCGACATAGCGAGGACCGCTACCAGGACCGCTACCGGGGAGAGTGGGTCCCGTCGCCCCAACCACCACCTTTCCGCCGCCCCGCGCTCGCCCTTCCGCCGCCGCCCCGCGCTCGGCAGCCGTCGCAAGCCTTCGCCGCGCGAGCCACAAATCGAAGAAACCGACGACAAATCGAACAAATCGACGACAAATCGAACAAATCGACGACAAATCGAACAAATCGAGCCGGAGAAGCAGTTCTTGACGAGCTTGAGGAGGCGCCGCGCAGGAAGGGGCCGGCGGCGGCGCGCGACGTGGTCCGGCGCGTACCTGCGCGTACCTTTCGGCCACCACGACGTGGTCCGACGCGTACCTGCGGCTGAGCGAGCTCTCGTCCGCGCGCAGGTCATACTGCTTGTAGCGCAGACCCATCCGCGACGCGGGCGCGCCGAAGACGTCGCGCGAGAGCTCAGCGATGCCCAGCGGTGCGACCTGGACGAGGGCCGCGCGGCCGGGGCGGAGGAACAGGAAGCTCATCAGGTCCGAGCCGTGCACGCCGAGCAGCGCGTCCATGGCGCTCACAGCCGCGTGCGTCGCAGCCAGCGGCGGCACCGTTGCCTTGGCCGCCGGGATGACCTCCACGTCGAAGCCGACGGACGCCGCGAGACGCGCCACGGTGAAGCAGTGCGTCCGGTTGTCCCCGAGCAGGTCGACGACGGCGTGGTCCGAGAGGCCGGCGACGACCTCGGCGTATCGGCGCGCCCACCGCGCGTCGTACGCGAGCACCGCGAGCACGCGTGGAAGTAGTTGCCGCCGTTGTACCCACCCGCCGTCACCATGTGCACCGGCGCGCCGTGCCGGACGTCGGACGTCGCAGGAGGGGGAGAGGAGCAGGAGGAGGGGGAGAGGAGCCGGCGGCGCGCGAGGGGAGGGAGGTGGGGTGGCGGCGCGCGAGGAGAGACGGAGAGAGCAAGAGAGACGGAGAGAGTTCCAGAGAGAGAGAGAGGGGGAGGAGGTTGAATAAAATATAATTTAGTTAGTATAGAGGTTGAGATATAGAGGTTCACCGCTGCAGGAAAAGTTGATATAGAATAGAGAATCTTGATGACTAGGACAGAATATTCCTTTTAGAGGTTGGATATAGAGGTTCACCAGTGCGGATAGTCTTAGGTGGCGTTCGGATGCGTTTTAGAGGGATATAACGTTACTGTAGCTGTCACATCAATAAAGCTGGCACGATTTATGTGTACTAAACAAAGTCAAAATACAAAACTAAGTCCAGGACCCCCCCTCTATTTCGCGAGACGAACGTAATGAGGGTAATTAAGCGGCGATTAGACGATGATTACTATAGCATCACTGTGTCAAAGCATTGATTAATTATGCTCGTTAGATTCGTCTCGAAAAATAACGCCCATCTGCAAAAAGGTTTTGTAATTAAATTTTATTTAGTACTCTTAAATAGTAAAATTCTTTTTATTTTAGAGGGGTAAAGTTTAGAGGGGAACCGAACGCCACCTTAGGCTCACCTCCCGCACCTCGCGTCCCCCGCCGGGCCCACCACGAGCTCCTGGAACTCCCGACGACTCGCCTCGTGTCGGCCCTGCCTCGGAGCTCGAGCCGCACTACCGAGTACCGGCTCCAAACCCCGCACCTCCATCCATCGTTGCCTCCGCCACACCTTCACAGTTCACAGTGTTCACATTCACACTCCTCGCGCTCTCGCTCTTGCTTTCCCACCCAAGAACCACGCGAGAGAAGAAGCATCGGCCTCCTCGCCGCCGGATCGAAGCTCCGATCCGATCCAATGGGTCGCGGCCGGCCCAGGACCAAGCGGCCACGCGCCGCGGGGGAGGAGGAGGAGCCGGCGCTGTTCCCGGTGGGCACGCCGGTGGAGGTGCGCAGCGACGACCAGGGCTTCCTCGGCTCCTTCTACGAGGCCACCGTCGAGGGCTACCCGCCCAGCGGCCGGGGCTACATCGTCGCGTACGCCACGCTCGCCACGGGGGAGGGCGCCGGCGCCTCGCCGCTCCGGGAGCGCGCCGCCGCCGCCGACGTGCGCCCGCGCCCGCCGGAGCCGCGGCGGCCGCGGCGCCGGCCGTTCGCGCCGCACGAGACCGTCGAGGCGTTCCACAACGACGGCTGGTGGGCCGGCGTCGTCCGGCGCGTGGCGGAGGCGCCGGCGGAGGAGACGGCGGACGGCGAGATGCCGCGGCGGCGGGTGTACACGGTGTGCTTCCCCACCACGCTGGAGGTGCTGGACTTCGACGAGGCGCGGGTGCGCCCGCGGCTCGTCTTCCAGGGCGACCGGTGGGTCCCGGCGGCAGAGGCGGTGAGCGACGCTGTCCTTGTCCTCCTGCCTCCAACTACTACCGCTTGTGTCACTTCCATAGTAGTATAAACAGAGTCCTCTGTTCATGTTTGGAACGCCAAACTCGTCTTCATGTTTTTTTGGTTGGATTGTGCAACAATGCCAAACCGAATGCTTAATTGCAGTTTTGTGCATGGTTGTCTGCAATGTACAAACAGATTGGATTTTTTTTCACTTGCATAGTGGTATAAACAGAGAATGATGCTGTGCATGTTGGGACACCAAATGGTTGGCCCTTATTTTGGAAAATTGTGCGAAAAGATTTGTCTTTTCAAATCATTTGAGATAGAACAATGCCAAATGGAATGCTTAACTGTAGTTTTATAAATGGCTCAAACGTACTAGGTATCAGCTGAAAATCATTGTTTAATATTTATGTTTCCTGAGAGGATTCTTGAGAAACTTTACATCCGCACATTTTTTATCCTGTTGAAAGCTCATGGGCATGTACATTTCACTCAAACTGACCTTTGGTGTGGCTTAATATACCAATATTTTTGTTGTAACAATGTTCAAGTAAGTTTCATGCAAAATGATAATTCAATTAACACGGTTTTACTTGGCAAAATTTTGAGGCTCATCTAACAAGCAGAGTAATAGTTCCGGCAAGGTATTAGCTTTAGTTGAGAACAATGTTAAAATGAGAAAAATATGCGAGGTATAACTTTATTTATTTATTACAGTTTCATAACTATGGTAAGTTGCAAAATATGTGGAAAGTTCAGCTTGCATTACCAACTCCCTACATTTGTTAGCTCTCCTTTAATGAATGGTTGAGGGCTTGTGACTGTGAAAACTTGCTTTTTCCATTCACTGGTAACATAAATCTGTATAGCAGGTTGTATTGCCAAGTTAGACAAACTCCTAGACTTTTTATTCTAACATGAGATAGCATGTACGAAGTAGTTGAATTAATCATAAATTCATAACTAGCGGAAAGTTCTTTGTAACTGCTACAAGAAGAATGGCAAAGCACTAATCACAAGACCAGTAACTTTTGCATTACAGCTGGTAACCCACTGCATTTTTCTGATGCTCCATATTCACATGCAGGAAAAAGGAAATCCAATGTTCAGAGAGGGAAGCCAAGTTGAAGTCAGTCGTTCTGCTAAAACCTTCGGTGAGTACTGGAGTCCAGCTACTGTTCTGAAAGTAATTGATGCTACAAGTTTCTTGGTACAATATGGAGATGTCAGACAAGATGGGGAACTGGTTACTGAAATTCTGGATGCTCAATATGTTCGGCCAGCTCGAAACATCTTTCCTATGGACTCTAAGTATAGATTTCCTCCAGAATCTTTTGTGGAGGTCTTTCATGAGGGTAGCTGGTGGCCTGGTGTTATTCTGGAGATTTTGGATGATAAACTTATGAAGAAGTATGTTGTCAAAGTTAACAGTCATGAGACAGCCATGGATGATGTGGAATGTGTAAATGTGTTGACAGTCGAACATACACAGCTCAGGCCACGGTATGACTGGCATGGTAGAAAATGGGTGCGCTGTTTGACAGAGGTACATATCATTCGTATGCTTTGTTTTGTCTTTGGTCATACCATTGTGGTTGTTTTCAACTTTTCATCACTGCAATATTGGAAGCTGTGAAATAATTAATATTCCTGTAGTATGTATTACTGTCTGACAATCCTCGAATGGCTATTAGCATAATCAAAACAGAAGTGCTTTTTTCTGTTCAACGAGCATAAAGCTCAACTCAAAATCAATATGTGTACACTGCTGGCTCGTGGGCAATCGCATCATATTTTATTACTTAGTCTCATTTGGATCAGTTCAGTGATAGACATGATGTTGTTTTGTCATGTCTCTGTTGTACAATATGAACATAACTGACATATGAGAACAATGAAAGATATTTCAGTGATGGTTAAAAAACCTTATTATTTCCTTATTCCATTTATGGATATCTTACAAACCTGTATTGATGCTTTCCTTGCAGAACAATATAAATTATGGAATTTCAGATGCCTAGTACTGTGATGTACTGATGCATTCTTTTGTGCATATTAACTTTGTTGCCGAAATTATCTCAAGTATGATCTAATGATGTCTTTTGTGCTTCAGAAACAATTTAATAGAGGACCTCAATTGACATCTGGAAAAAGGCCAATTTCTGCTGCCTATCTGTCATCTAATGACATTGACTATGCTGCTGCCGCGGCATCATGTACTAGAGATGAATCTATCTCTTCCATTATGGAAAACATGAATAACTCAGATATAGTGTTGCATGCCGTTTGTCCGGACTCTTTAGTGTGTAACGAAAACATTCAAGTAAAACAGAAGCGGAGCTCATATCCGGAAGAATCGATGAAGCAACAAAATTCAGTATTGGCTTTGAAATCCCCATTGGGTCTTCCTTCACAGCTGTCAATGACAGGCTTTGGCCATTTGAAATATGACCCTAAGCTTTTTCGAAGTAGTCAACTACCATCTCCACGGATGGTTCCCATGTCCTCTGTTCCACACACTGGAAGGTTTCAGGCTTCCTTGTTTGGAGCATTTGGACAACTAAGACCTCTCCCACAGGGTCCAGCTTTAGGAATCCAATCAGTCAACCCATATTTTGGTAGCATTGGAGGATCAAAAAAGGCATTTACGGTTCAGGAAAAGCAACCAACTGATAGAAGTTATAATCTGATGGCTAATCCTGAACAGAATTTCAATGCTGGATTGTCTACTGGAACTGATCTGCCTAGAAAAAGGAAGGAGTGTGTTCTTTCTGGGACACAAGAGGAACTTGGAGGGAACCCTGAAAATGTGCGTGTTTATAATTAGCGCTTTCTCTTAAACTCTTCACGCTTTATTTTATTTTTACTGCCTCTTGAATTTTTAGGTGCTGAAAAAGAAAAGGATAGCTGATAAAAGCACTGAGGAAACTAGCCACGGTGTAGCTTCCTCTGAAGATCGTGAGTCTTGTACCACCGATCCCCATTCTTTTATAATATACTACAAATGGCTAACTAGTTAATTGTAACAGAGACAAAATCGAATAATGATTGCGGCAAAGAACTACCTAACGCTGCAACTCACCATTCAGTGATGCTTTCAGAAACCAATACAGTGACTAGCAGTGACTCAACACCACAAAAGGACAATAAAGGTATGTGTGTGGCGGATAAGTTAGTACATCTTCATTATATAGTTATATACTAATGCTTCAATCGGGACCCATTTCTCTTTTCTCAGGTTCTCAAGAAAAAGGTGTTTTTCTGAGGGAAAGTTGTGTTTTTGATGAGACCATTCCAAGCGGAGTACCTCTTGGAACAGATGAACTTCATCAAGGTGACTATATTGGGACAGTAGGACCTGGTGCTAATGAAGTTAGCGTTTTGAGTGAGAATTCGGTGCTCTCTGTTGTAACACTGGATAAACCTAGCGAGGCAAATGCGTTGCCTTCTGATTATTCAACTCATCAATATAGAGACAATGCAACTGAAGCTCAAACTTCTGAAATAAGCATGGAGCAAGAAACTGTTGGAGAATTTTGTCAGCAGGCCCTGATTGTCACTAATGATGCTACTGTTGATTTGCTTCCTTCAGAAAAGAGTTGTGAAACTACCAGGAACGGTCACCAGTTACATGAAGACAACATGGAAGCCATGGTGGAGTGTGCTAAGGGTTGTGTCTTCCCTGCTGAAAATGTATCTGCTATGGCTGTGGCTATGTCCAGTGACGTTGTGTCGAATATGTTGCCATCAAATGAGAATTGTGAGGCTACCAAGAAGCTTGATATGGGCTCGGCAGATTCTCATATAAGCAGAGTGGGATTACCAAGTAACATGCCTGAAATTATGTATGCCAGTGCTGATGGTCCATTCGTGGCTACATCTTTGCATGAGCTCAAGGGTGATGCAAGTATTAAGCAAAGCTCAACAAAGAAATATCAGACAGACGAACAACATGGAGTGCCTACCAAGGATTGCAGTACACCCATGGTCGAGTTTGCAGCTGGAAGTAGCCAATCAACTGATAAGTCTGCATTAACTCAGTTGTCCTCTGCTGATATGAGCAACTCCACTGAAGTAGAAAATGGTAATAGATTGATTGAACCAAATGATGCCGAAAGCACGCCAATGTCTAAGTATATTCCTAGCAGGACACGGGACTCTTGCCGTCCCTTATTGCAAAGATCTCTTGATGTTCATAAAAGTATCCTAGCAGACAAGCCTTCGGAATCTTTGGCTTTGGAGAATCTTCCATTTGTGAAGACCTCCCCCATGTGGGCACAGATCGAGGCGATGGAAATATTCAGGAAAGTTCCACAGCGACCAAATTTTCATCAGTTCCAGCAGCCTGCTCCAGAGCTCCGAGAAGGAATGGCATTAGGTTTGATGCTCTCTTTCGCCACTCTAGCGGAGAGCATAAACCAGTTGAATATTCAGGATGAAAATTCACTGTTTGAAGAGAAGATGAAGGGCCTTTCTTCATTGGAAGCCCATGGCTTTGATGTGACACACCTGCGATCACACTTGGAAACACAGCTTCACATGAAGAATAGCCGAGCCGCCGAACGACAAGATGCGATTAAGAAATTGGAGGAGAAGATTGCTCAGGAAGAAACTGTTGATCGGCAGCTCAGCACACAAATTGGCACGTTAAATTCGACTATCTGTCAGCTTGAGCTGCATACAAATCTCCTCCGCGGCATTACTCAATCTGCTGTGTCGCAGAAGATCAACTGTGCTTGGGAGATTTCAAGGCTGAAAACAGAGCTGAAGCACTTGTTTCTTTCTGCAGAGAAGGGCTTCGCCGCACCCAGGTGAGCCTCCATTCATGAATCAGTCGTCTATATGTGTGCAAGTAGTTGGGGAGTAGTCAGTACGCGGAGAAAACCCAGGTCTTTTGTGTAAATAGTTCCTGGTTATATGTGTGTGCAAGTAAGTAGGGGCGAACACCCAGGACTTTGTGTAAATAGTTTCTGGAGCTGCCGTGATTAAACTGATGGATATCCTGCATGTTATGTTTCTGGGATGTTACTGAACCTGCATGTTATGTGAAAAATTGTCATGCATCATCAGAGTGAAGGCTCCTTATATTATGTATGTTCTGCATGCCAGTGATGATGTTGTGAGCTGCGTCGTCATGCAGAAGGACTCATCTCAAGCCGAGCACTTGCACTGGATTGCAAATCTGATTGTGCATTAGCTGAATGTTCTGAAAGTCTGCCTTTTCAAGTCACATGAAACTCGAGACCTGAGAAAACTTGCTTTTCTTAAGTTCTTCTTCCTCAAATAAGGAGCCAATAGCTATATCCTGCCATAAGAAGACCAATAGGGCATTGCCGCTGAAAAGTAACTACTAATTTTGCCAACCTGTTTGGATTGACAGATCCATGCCTTTTATACTGAACGTACCGGAAAACTAAGGGATTATTGCGTTTCTACCTTTGGTTTGACTCTCAATTGCGATTTTACCCTTGTTTTTGAAACTTTGCGATTTTACCTCTGATTTTTCAAATTGAAACGTGACTTTGCCCCAGCTAGGGGTATAATCGCAATATCTTTATTGTGTTTTTACCCCTGATGGGGTAAAGTTTGCTTTCGTTTTGAAATTCCAGAGGTAAAATCACAAACCCTAAATTCCAGAGGTAAAATCACAATTGGAAGCCAAAGCAAGGGTAAAAACGCAATAGCCCCGAAAACTAACTACTTCGCATTGGCAGATTTGAAATAATTCATGACACCAACAATTTTAAGAGTCGAGTTATTCCAGGATCATGATCACGATTCCATCAAACCAACCCAAACTGGAATATTCTTCTGATGGGTATAGTGGACTTTTTTCTTTTCAAATAATAACAATCATAATGATAATAACTCATCTAAAAAGAAGATAGGCAAATCCGGAGCATAAATTTGAAGCCGGATACAGCAACAGTCCGATACTGTTCGTTTATCGATGGGAAACAAAAGATGTTTGGAGCAACAAAATAAAATAATGCCCACATACTACTGTGCTTTCAGAAGAATCTTATTCCGATAGAAAGTTCATCTCCTCTATGAATAATGGACCATTCTATAATTCATATAAGGACATCGATATTTCCTTACAAGGACCAAGATATATGGAGTAACTTGGAAATGGTGACCTGAAACATCATTGGGCGTGTCACAACAGGTTGAAATCTAGCAAAAACTTATCGATTGTGCTTGAAGGATTGGGTTTTGAGAGAAAAAATAGCAGCCAAAATGAAAAGCAAGGTAAGAAAATCAAGATCATGATGATACCAGCATTTAAATTCTAATTTTGAATGCTATAACATGAGGAAGAACATATCCTTTGCAATTCATATGCATATTTACTAATACTACGAAATTCTGCAGACAGACCAAAGGCATTACGCCCTGCTTTTGTTGAAAGCATAAATGAGGTTTTGCTGAGGTTGTCAGCTTACAATCATTCAGTTCACAGTTCACAGCCCTCTCCTAGGACATCCTACATGAAACATTTCTCTCTCAGGAAGCTGACAATCACATTTGGAGATTGGATGGTTCAGGTCAGTTGTGACATCCCATGTCACTAGAACCCCATATTCCTGTAATTCATCTCCAAACTGAATAAAATTCAGACAAAACCAACCTTGAAATTCAAATTCAAATGTTCAAACAATTGACAAACCAATGCATATGAAGAAATTCAAAATTTTCAACAAGTCAACCTAAAAAAAATTCTTGGAAACCACATCAGAAAATAGAATTTTGAAGAATTTTCCAAGATTTTACAAATTCCAGAACTGCCCCTATAAATTCAGTGAAGTGCCTGCAAATCTCTCTGTTCTTGGAATTTTAATTCAAAATCTGTAGCTCGAAACAGCTAGGATCCAAAATGAAAGTTGAAGCTGGTTGTTGGATCTTCACTCCCAGATTTTGTTGCGATTTTTGGAGGTCAGGATGAGTACCGAATAATTCAGCAAACATCGCTGGATGAAAACTCCCGAAAATGAAAAAGGCCGCGGGACCCGCTCGTCAGCCTCACTGCCCCCACTGTCGTCTTCACCAATTGGGCAGTTCGGGCGGCGCCTCCACATCACATCCTTCATCCTTGCGCAAATCCTTCTCTGCATCAGGGGCAATCCTTTATATGCTGCAGAAATGGGTGAGGCGACAGAATTCTGCAGATGGTCATGAAAGGCTCCTTTGCTTCGATGTCATCTTGCTTGACAAGGAAGTTAAAGATCAAAAGGTTGCTGGAAAATATCTCTACGTTGCATGAATTTGTTGCTTTAGTTTGATCTTTTATTGAAATCCCCTGAAAATGCATGGGCTGGCTTGTAATGGGTTGGTTTATCACTACAAAATCTCTTAGTTCTTGCCTAGTGCCTTTTAAGGAATGACTGACTGTTGTTGCCCTCCTATATAAATTTTCTTGAATGACCAAGGATAGTCTCTACCTTCATTCCAAAATAGGTGTTATTTCAGCTCTGGGCATGATAATTTAGGAGAGGTGAAAAAGTAGATGCACAGGAAACGAGTGGGGGAGATAGATAGATATACAGATGTATCGGAAAGAGAGAAATGTGCATCGGAAAGTGTAGAATGACAAGTAAATTGGAGCGGAGGGAGTATATAGGTATTTCCCGAATGTTAATTAAAAAATGGTAGGGTGGTAATCACTTGTTGGTAAGTTACTCTGGCCCTTGAGAAATGTCCAATTTAGAGTAAGAAACTCTTGACCACTTAGGAAAACTTACAAAGTACAAACCCTTGGCCATGTTGTAGCGTATAAATGATTACTCAAAATACATCTTGTTGAATCATACATTTTAAGGCATACCAATACGGTCGCATAACATAGAAAAACAAAACTGACTGTTATTTGGCGAAAAATATTGCTTTTATGAATTCAAGTTTCTTCGTTCATCATTCATGTGACTAATCCCACCGAAGGTGGACAAGCAGTGCAAGAAACTGAAAAGAACCTCTGTCGCTATTGTTCATACCTTCTCCATATTTAGCCTTATCGTTTTCCAGTGAGCTTGTCTATGATTTCCGTAATAGGTGGTCTCTTCTTGCGGTCAACCTCTACACATTGTAGACCAATTTCAATGCATCTTTTTATTTCCTGAAGGTGACCAGCATGAAGAGATGGATACATGGATGTTATTTTGTGATCTGTCCACTCCTGGCGAACCTACATAATTGGAGATGTGTTGCTCCTGTTATAATTCACATATAGATAAATACATTCCACGGTTACAAAAATTTACCTATTGAAATATCGAGTAATGTGATCTTACTTGCTCAATAAATTTTGCTCCGCACTTGTCCTCAGCATTGGATTTATTCTTCTCTCCAGTACTGATCTGAATGAGAAGCATGCCCAAGCTATAAATGTCTGACTGGGTTGAAATTTCACCTCTGTATAGATATTCTGGAGCCAAGTATCCACTGATCAAATAGATTCATTAATACTTTAGTGAGCAAAATGGTGTGGTATAAATGCAATTTATTTGGCTGCAGGAACGAATTGTCAACTTCAATATTCATTTTGACTTACAACGCTCCCACAACAGTTTGAGTGTTCATCCGAGTTTGTTCTTGACCAAATAATCTCGAAAGACCAAAATCCGAAATTTTTGGGATCATGTTATCATCCAGCAATATATTGTCAGGCTTAAGATCCATGTGAACAATAGGCTGACCCATTCCGTTGTGCAGGAAATGTAATCCCTGGCAGATCCCTTTAATTATCTTGAACCGTTCGGGCCAATCGATTTTATTACCGGATCCTGTACAAGAAGTAAAACATCAATCATGTAAGCAGCCTATGATACTGACCCACCAAAATACGGAATAATTTTACACTAAGTGACTCGCACATTGCAATCAATCTTCGCTGCAATGGTCATTGAGTTTCTTCTGTTGACAATGTACATTATATATTTCATCACTCTCCTATATTCCCTCAAAATACTCAGTTTTATCATTGTACCGTGAAATTTTTCAAAATGGAAAACACGAAAACGAGTAAAGGCCAATGTTACAGACATTGTGTTACGTACCAAAAAGATAATTCTCAAGGTTTCCATTAGATAGATACTCATAGCAGAGATAAGTTTCAGTTACGTCCACAATAACATATTTTCGATCGTGCTCCATCACTTTCTTCTGTGTTTCCTGACAGTAGTGGACCAACTTTACAATGTTTTCATGTTGGGCGGCCATCAGATTTACAGCCTCATTCTGAAATTGTCTCTCATGTGACACAGCAGAGTTTGCCCCAAGCTGCTTCACTGCAATCACCTCCCCATGTGGCAGAATTCCCTGTTTAATTCACATGTGTTATCTATACATACCAGAAAGCATGTAAGCATCTTCAGACAAGGAAGAAGATGGAACGGGCATAATCATACCTTATAGACTGTTCCAAACGCACCTTTACCAAGTTGTCTATCAGCAGAGAAATTGTTCGTAATGTCCTTCAGGAAGCTTGCTGGAAGATTCTTGGGTAATGTACTTGTAGGACTAGGGTGAGTGGCCATTTCTGACAAATCAGATGGTTGTGATGTGAGTTACAGCAACTACAATTCATGGATTACCACCACTTCTACTTCATGGAAACAAGGCACAGTACTTAACATAACATATCGAGGAGGAATATTTCTAAACAACACTCGAATCAAATCATTCGAAGAAGAAAAACAGATTGTTTTGAAGCACTGACCTGGAGAAGAACACTTCAAGGATCCTACTGAAAAGAGGAACCGATGGAGCTGAAAAGAGGAACCGATGGAGCTGGGTGGACGAGATTCTGAGATGAAGAGTTGCTCTGCTGCTGTTCCCTATATGCACCAGCCCAAAATCGCGATCCGAGAGGAGACGACTTGACCCGAGAGAGAGAGACGACCATTAGGAATCTGGAATGCACGGGGTAGGTGCCATATCGCATCACCAGGAAACTTCACATGGGCGTATATTTGCAGGTGGGCCCAGTGACAACCACGTAATTATGTCTGAACCCAAGCGAGCAAGTAGGTCAACTTGTAAGATGTGAAGCGGTCTTGCGGCCAGCCCCAAGACTGTCGGTGTACTCGGCCAAGCACGATAGGAAAATGAACTCAACTGGTGGTAGGAATGAAAGCGCGTTAGTTTATTTATCCTGCAAATTCGCAAAAAAAAAGTATATTTATCCTGCAAATCAGAAAAGAAAAGTTCACAGAAAGTGCAATGGAGCAATTGCTCTTGCAAATCAATCCGCGCAGGGCCATTTCTCTGAGAGCGGAGACTAACCGGAACTCCATATTTCTATGAGAAATATGATGAGGCTGTGAAAAGGCCTGTAGCCTACTAGTTAGAAGAGCCTCAGCATCTCAATGGTCGTCGACAGCAAAGCGTCAGTGGTGACTTCTTCAATCTCGGAAATTTGTCGCTCAGTTTTCGAAGATGTTTACAGAGGTAGTACTTATGTATGTGTGTTCATAGAGATGAGCGTGCGTGCGTTGTGATTGTCTAAGTTGTACTGTGTTATAGAAAAAATCAAGCTCGCGCATGGACCCTCCCATCCTTCTAACTTAAAAGGACCCTCCCGCCGTTTGGAACAGATTTTCACCTACATTCATTGGAATTAAGCTGCAAAGCGCCACAAATGGCCTGGGACATGCTTCTTCTCGACCCTTCCATTAAGACATAGAATCGGCAGCCCAGCACTCAGGACAAATAACCTCTATTAAAATAATTAATCTAAGTTGCCACTCAAAATTCGAGTGGGCATGGCTCACAACCGAGTGACATTTTTTTTTTGCCCAACGGGAGCATGACATGTTTTTTTTGCTAAGTCAAATTGTATATATGGAAAATCGATTGATTTTATTAAATATTCCAGTCAGTTTTGTTAATTAAATGAAAGTACAAATGAAAAAACCGATTGCAGTTTTGTTTCATTCCAGTCAGTTTTTGGTCCAGTTTTTGCGTAATCTTTAGATCTTCTACTTGCAACATGCGCAGATGAGATACATCTCTTAGTAAGACCGCCTAATTTGGGTGGTCAAATCAAGTGAAACACAACTTTAAAGGAGAGTTTTGAGTACCATGTCCGCAATTTTCTTTAACTCTACAGATGTGCTCATGAATACGCACAAGTATCTTTGGAGGCAAAGGGGCTCACTCGCCGGAAAGCTCCCGCCCAAGGTTGAATCCCTGAGTGCTGGCTCCAGTTGGCTATTATTTATGCCTATCTCTTTGGGCTACGGTACAGCTGGGATTTATGCTGGGCCTTGCGCCGCTTGCTCGTGCCCCCCTCCCCTCCCCCCTAACTACAATTGGACTTGTCCTAGGCATTACTCATGCTGGTATGCCCTTTTGTCCGACCCAGTCTTCGATATGACTCTTATCAGGGACTTTGGACCCTGATTGAGTTTTTTTATATAAGTAGTTTTGGAGAGTGTATAAATGCACAATTTGTAAACGCAATTTTTTTTTAAAAACCCGGTACAGATGCAGACACTTATAAAAGTAACAATTTGAGCTATGCTTAGTTCGCATTGGTAACAACAATTATGTTATACAAGTACAAGATATTTAGGCTTCAACATAATAGCTTACCGATTAAGGAAATATCCGTACATATAGAACACTGCATTTGACATGTCACAAGCATAGAGTGTGCATAAATCCAACAGGCATCAGGTATGACCATGTTGGAGCCTTGAAGGATAGACGGAGATGATACATAGAACGATCACAGAACGGTAAGAAGTTTTATGGTTCTTCGGTTAAAGAAGCTTGACAACTCAGATGCTTTTATTTCTGACAAACTGTATTAAACCACGTCTTTTATTTCAGAGAAGCTAAATTAGACCATGTCGCCGGTATATCTAGAAGCAGGTTATGGATAGGCCTCAAAGACACCTCGAGCTCTCAGTTTCTTGAAAAATCTTACACAGTCACTAAAGCCCGCTTTCATGATAATGTTGCGCCAGTCATTCTCATCACGTTGCCGGCCCCTCGTATTCACCGTCATTGCTATGTCCATCAGGAGTTGTGCTTCTAGCTAGCATTGTCCCAGAATAGAGCCAATGATCTATGATGATAACCTTCCCTCCCCCCCCCCCCCCCCCCCCCCCCCCCCCCCCTTTTTTTTTTTTGAAGGAATGGCCTTCTTGCATTGAGTCAAGATTTCAACACAATCCTCATCACTCCAGTGGTGTAATACAAGCTATCAAGATCAGGTGGTTAGGCATCCTTAAACGACGAATGAGTGGTCTTTCAGGATTGGTCATTGGCCGAGCTATGCTCGATAGGGTTCCAAGACCTTTTATGCTTCAACTAGCCGCCCGGGAAAGAGCCTGGAAGTAGGGTGATTCGTAGGCGTGGGCGAATTAGAGTCATTTGTTCCAACCCGACAGTTAACTACGAGAATGTCAGAAAACGAAACTCTATACCCGCGTTACCGATTTGCACTACGGTGAGTTCTGAGATGCGTCAGGTAGACACGCGGAGATGTATTTTAATTTTGAGTACTGGTGGTACTGGACAAGCTCTAGGGGAGTAATCTCTTTCTTATTTCTTTCTAATCCATTCATTTCTGGGAGCACTAGGACAAGCAAAAATGGTTGAAAAGTCTACTGTTTGAAAGAGAGTAAAACAAGCCAATGGCGAGGGTGCCAACTCTTACGACCCGACACTTGACTTCAAAACTTCCATCCTGACAAGATCGAACCGCGCGAAATGGTCGCCTTTCATCAAATCAAGGTTTTGATGTACCAATATATATATATATATAAAAGTACTGAAAAGGTCAAGAACAGTCCACTTAATATGTGGGAAGGCGTTGACGATGGATGTTGCTGTTGTGCCATCGCCACCACAACAATCAGTGAGTGACTGGAGCCCCTCAAATAGGCCACGGCATTCTTGCAGTAACTTTGTCAATCCCACAATTATCATGGGCTGCCAATCCTTGTCTGAACATCCTGTCAGACTCCTCATCAAGGCTCGCAGACTCTCCTCAAGTGCCGCACCGTGCACCACCTCGAATGGTGAGCATGGCGGTGTACTGTTGGACTTTCCAATGCAGCCTTCTCGAATACGAAGGATATCGTGGTTAGGCACTTCATGTCCACATCATTGGTGTTATCGACTGAAGATGCCTAATGTTGCTAGATGTGAGGTGTTACGAGACAGACCGGATACAGCTCATGCCTACGTACATACTACGTGAATCACACCTACGCAGTAACTTGTTTACGTTTCGTCCTCGCGTCGTGTAAGGATTAATCCTGACTTTACAACTCCTTGAGTCACTAATTATTTAAATTGGTTGTTCTCAGACTATATATATATATGATACTAAAGATGTGCTGCCTCATGCTGGCCATCATATGTTACTAAAGATGTACTTTGAAGGCCAGAATGTCACAGAGGGGAAGAAAAATTTCAAACATGACCATAAAGGGGAACATTATTTTTCAGTGGCTGAGAAAGGAACACGATTCCTTTTTCAGTGGCTTAGAAGGAATCGGACCAACATAAAAAGCACAATAGGCAACACACAAGTTAAAATATCTAATGTGCGAACCCTACTATGGCCAGACTTGCATTGACAACAAAGCGGCAGAGAAGGACGGCAAGGTGGCATCGACGGCCCGCCTTGGAAGGCACGCCATAAAGGGGGCCGGCCCATGCCGCCGCCCTCTTGGGCACGCCAAGAGGGGGGCCGGCCAGCCGCGGCTCCTGTTGATAATATGGGACCCGGGTATACTCAAGTATCAATAAGGCCGAGTTATCCAGTTATGGGTAGTCGGTTTGGCTCAGTTAGGCCCGGATGGCCCAATAGACTCGAGGTCGGTTGGGTCAGTCGGCTGCCATATAAACAGTTGTTTTCTTGTACTACAAGGCGAATTGTATAGTAACCGACTAGGTTTCTCTCCATGTAACCCTGCACCCCTGGATATATAAGGCGAACAGGGATCATCTCATAAACATGACCACAATATACCACACCAGCACAGGACGTAGGGTATTACGCACATCCGGATGAAAAATTCCAGTAATAATCAATAAGATTTAAGATGAGAATTCCAATGATCAATAAAATCTGAAGATGAGTCCTAAGATTTCCGGCTGAATATTCCAATTATGAATAAATACCAGTGACGAATACCCATAAGTAAATGATAATTGCCGAGTAGCGTTAAGCCTCTGAGTGTAGAAAATATGCTCATCAGCTCTGAGAGGTTATATTTTGAATTCCTGTATATGTAAACAAGAAAAACAATATGTAGTATACGATGATGGAACAAGACACTTAGGATATGAAACTCCTTTATCTTGGTCAATTTTAGTCTCCTTACGTGCTTAGTCCAATGTTGTCTCCCTCGAAACGTTAAGTATGAGTGAACTCCACTAATTGGGATATTCATCTATGATTACCGGGGCATTCATCTTTGGTTACCTTCGGATATTCATCTATGATTACTATTAATTGCAAGAGCTTCACTCGGTTCTCTCATGCCAAAGATTATTTAATGGAAAAATCACTCGGCCATTACTATCTTCTGTTGCTATTTCACTCGCTATTTCACTCGGCCAAGCAGCTGGACCAGAAGGGCTATTTCAATTCTAATTTTTCTCTGAATCTTATTCATCACGAGCATATTCATTTGGAAGTTTGTCTACTCATCATCAGGATATTCATCTCTAGATTTTTTAATTATTGCAAGTATTATTATTGGGATTTTCATCAGGCTCGTGAGTTCATCAAGACTTACTATTGCACACAACGGCAGCTACTACCAGAATGTGATCTTTGTTAGGTTATCGGCGGAACGACGGCACGTAGAACACGACGAATAACAAAAAGTAAAACTGGAATAGAGGGGACGAAATTCTTTATTGCGAAATTCTGGTGTCAGGTTACAGGGGGGTCTCCTCAACTATTTATAGGGGGAACCCTAACTTCGTGTTGGGCTCAGATTCGATAAATATGCCCACATGGGCCAGGACACCTTCTTCTAGAAGGTGGGCCTGGCCCAATAAGAGTTTACAATACTCCCCTTTGGGCTCTTTATCGTGATAAGTATGCCTCATAAAAACTCGTAAAAACCCAGTCAGAAAAATGGACAAAAGAGCACATATTACCACCACTCATATTGCACACATTGCCTCGTTAAAAACCTTATTGAGAAAACTTCATGTGAAAAACTCATAAGGGAAAAAGAGTACAATGTTTTAATCTCATGATTAATGCTTATCAATCTGCATGACTATATGAATTATCTTCGAGATAACTCATATAATTCGGGAATGTGATGTACTTAGGGAAGTTCTCCCCCTGTTTCAAGCACTTCTCTAAGTCTTCTCATGCCAATACCACGCCGACACTTTTCAAGAGTGCGGGAAGGTAATGCCTTTGTGAACATATCTGCAAGATTGTCACAAGATCGGACATGTGTTACTAAAATCTCTCCCTGCTCTTGCATTTCATGCGTGTGGAAGAATTTAGGTAACATATGCTTTGTCCTATTTGACTTTACGTATCCCGATTGTATTTGTGCAATACAAGCTTTATTATCTTCATAGATAATTGTAGGGGATGGAGTATACGCCACTCCACAGGTATTCATTATATGGCTTGTCATTCTCCTGAGCCAGGCGCACTCCTTTGCAGCTTCAAACAATGCGATGATCTCCGAATAATTTGTCGATATAGCAACCAATGTTTGCTTCATTGACTTCCAAGAAATTGCAGTTCCACCATATAAAAACACATATCCCGTTTAAGATATTAATTTATGTGGATCAGATAAATATCCAGCATCAACATAACCCATAAGGGTTAATTCTCCATTCTTCGTGAAAAATAATCCAAGATCTTCAGTTCCTCTCAAATATCGGAGGATTTGCTTGATGCCATTCCAATGCCTCCGAGTCAGTGCTGAGCTATATCTTGCAAGTAGATTAACAGCAAAAGCAATATCGGGTCTCGTACCATTCGCAAGGTACATCAAGGCACCAATAGCACTGAGATATGGATATTGAGGTCCCAATAATTCTTCATCTTCCTGCTTAGGTCTAAAGGGATCTTCCTCTATATCAAATGATCTCACCACCATAGGTGATCTGAGTGGATATGCTTCGTGCATATTAAATCTCTCTAATACCTTCTTGGTATAGTTCGATTGATGCAAGAGTTCCCCTTCGGGGGTATGTTCAAGTTGCAAACCCAAACAATATGTAGTCTTGCCCAGATCTTTCATTTCAAATTCAGTCTTCAAGTATGAGCAAGTTTCTTCAATTTCATTTGTAGTACCAATGATGTTCAAGTCATCAACATAAACAGAGATTATGCAAAAACCTTTCTCTGATTTCTTTATGAATACACAAGGGCAATCTTCATTCTTCACAAATCCCTTCTCTAATAGGAATGTACTCAACTTGTTGTACCACATTCTTCCTGATTGTTTCAAACCATATAGTGACTTCTGTAACTTGACACTATATAATTTGCGTTCATCTTCATTCGGGACTTTAATACCTTCTGTAACTTTCATATAGATTTCTGTATCTAATGTTCCATATAGATATGTTGTGACCACATCCATAAGTCGCATCTGCAAATTCATATTCACCGCCATTAAGATCAAATACCGGAAAGTAATTCCATCCATTACGGGAGAGTAGGTTTCTTCGTAGTCAATGCCAGGTCTCTGCGCGAAACCTTGAACTACGAGTCTCGCCTTATATCTAGTCACTTCATTTTGAGCATTTCTCTTCCTGACAAACACCCATTTGTGACCTACTGGTTTAATGCTAGTTGGTGTAAGGTTTACATTACCAAACACTTCTCTTTTCTTTAGCGAGTTTAACTCTGCACAGATTGCTTCTTTCCACTTTGGCCAATCAGGACGCTTCTTGCATTCCTTTATTGATTTTGGTTCAGATTCCAAATCAATTTGTGTTGCAATCGTTTCAGCAAAGTAAGTATCGACTTCAATTGTCTTTCTATTATATACCACTCCCGTCTCAACATAATTTATTAAGATTTCATTTCCTCGATCCTCATTATCGATAGATATATTAAGGTTAGGAATTTCCGGTACCCCTCATGAGTTTCCTGCAGATTCTCACTTGGGTTTGATTCTTCAAGTCTCACCACTTCGTGTGGATCACTTTCACCTTCTTTGGTTTTCTTTTGAGTGTTTTGCTTAAGCTTCTTCTCCACAGGACGTCTCCTAGGAGTTTTAGCTGGAGCTTGTACTCTAGGCTTCTTGGATGCCCTAGTAACCGGTTCACTCCCCCTCTTCCTAGCATTCGTTGCTTTTATGGAAGAAGGTTGGAATTCCATATATTCATTCCCTTCAAATGGGATTTCTATTCTTTCAGGAGCATTTGCAGCCGGTATATGATATGTCTCTTGTATTGGTGAAAGCTTCAGGCAATTCATTAGCAACTCTCTGCAAGTGGAGTATATTCTGAACTTCGAGTTCAGCTTCTCTAGTGCGAGGATCCATTCCTAAGATTCCTTTAGCATCCCAATCAATTTGCCGGCATTCATCCCTAGAGAGATACTTTCCTCCCCCTAATGCCGAGAAATGATCTTCATTGAAGATACAATCAGCAAACCGAGCCGTATGCAAATCTCCAGTGGAGGGCTCTAAGTACTTGATTATGGACGGACTTTCATAACCAACGTAAACTGCGAGTTTCCGTTGTGCGCCCATTGCTGTTCGCTGTGGCGGAGAGATTGGAATGTACACAGCACATCCAAATCTCCGTAGATGGGAAACATTTGGTATTCTACCACGCACCAATGCTAATGGTGATTCTTCATGTGTAGCAGATGGTCGTAATTGGATAAGTGCTGCTGCGTGCAACACCGCATGCCTCCAACAAGAGATAGGCAATAAGCAATTCTGTAATAATGGTCGAGCAATCAATTTGATTCTCTTAATTAATGATTCTGCGAGACCATTTTGTGTATGCACGTGTGGTACAGAATGTTCCACTTTGATGCCCATACTCATACAGTAATCATCAAATACCTTCGAGGTAAATTCTCCTGCATTGTCCATTCTGATGGATTTAATTCTATGATCCGGGAAATGTGTCTTCAATTGTATGATCTGAGCAGTCAATCGTGCAAATGCATGGTTTCTAGTAGATAATAGACATACATGGCTCCACTTCGAGGAAGCGTCTATTAATACCATAAAATAGCGGAAAGGTCCGGAAGTAGGACTAATTGGTCCGCATATATCACCTTGAATTCGTTCAAGGAATGGCATAGATTCTGCTTGAATCTTAAGCTGCGAGGGTCGAGTAAAAAGGTTCCCTTTTGCGTATGCAATGCACAAGAAATCTGCTTGATTCGGGAAATCTTTTGTTTTCAAGTTATGCCTTGTTGCATTTTTCATAATTCTCTGCATCATGTTAAGGCCAGGATGACCAAGACGGTCATGCCATAGTCTATATTCTTCTTGATTGGTAAAGATGGTCTTGAATGAAGCAAATTCTTTGTTCGGCTTAATGTACGTGTAGTACAAGCCGTCTTTGATCGATGGAAAGCTTTCAATAATGGTCTTCCTGTTGCCTTCTTTCTTGGTCATGATAAGATGTTCTTCACCTTCATCGTTATTGGTTTCTACGTGAAACCCATTTCTACGGATGTCCTTAAAGCTTAACAATGTCCGGGTTGAATCCAGATAAAGTAATGCTTCTTGGATTGTTAACTGCGTACCATTCGGTAGGACAAATGTGGCTCTTCCTTGGCCAACAATCTTATTATTATTGCCAATAATAGTAAGAATATCTCCAGTGTACTTTCGAAGTGTCTGGAAATAGCAAGTGTCCCTCAGAATAGTAGCGTTGGTGCAACTGTCTACGAGACAGAGGTCCTCATCCATAGCCATTTTACTCCACAATTCGTAAATCACCGATCTGCTGGGCGAATTCCTCGATTAGATCGTGCTGATAACGTGTTAGGTTATCGGCGGAACGACGGCACGTAGAACACGACGAATAACAAAAAGTAAATCTGGAATAGAGGAGACGAAATTCTTTATTGCGAAATTCTGGTGTCAGGTTACAGGGGGGTCTCCTCAACTATTTATAGGGGGGAACCCTAACTTCGTGTTGGGCCCAGATTTGATAAATATGCCCACATAGGCCAGGACACCTTCTTCTAGAAGGTGGGCCTGGCCTAATAAGAGTTTTACAACAATCTTCACCAGATAAAGAAAGCACTCGCAGCTTGCAGGCTCCTTATCAATGAGTATTTTTTACACCTTTTCCTGTTCAGCTCTACACTAACATTGATTACAAAGAAGCAAGAGAAGGTTCAGTCGGTTGAAACAAGTCGGTCAGGCCTACTAGGCTGTTATTAATTGGATTAAATTGACTCGGCTGAACTTCAGAGGTGGCAACTAATCAGTCGGTCAGTTCTTACTACTATCGGTTGGTTACATCCACTTGGTCAGAATCACTTGGCATGATTTTATTTAAGACTATTATCAATAGGATAGCCATACCATCACTCGGTTGTTATCTTCATACTACAAATTCACTCGGCGATGGATTTACATTAACAGTGGCGCAACGATATTGGTAGCAATAACTCGACCGTCTATTGACGAGGCCTATTAGGCTATATCTACAGTATTACAAGATTGTTAGTCTCTTTTGAGTCTATGAACAATTGTTCCACTTCTTCATAGAGGAGGCTAGCCCACATAGGCTCACTGGCGTGAGCCCACATCGCACTTCATTCAGTCAAATGATCAAGCTTTACTTCGGCGGACTTCATCTTCACTTGGCCGGAAGGCCAGGCTCTACGAGCTTTACTTCGACAGATTTCTTCATATGGTTATACTCTTCAGCTTCTTTGGAGTCTACGAACAATTGTTTCATTTCTTCATAGACTCGGGGGCTCTTTTAGACCTGCTGTCTAATTCTTCGGATTACACAGAAGCTCGGGGGCTGCACCTTATAGGTGTGTTTTTTGCAAAAATCCTGACTGAGGCATTGGGTGTTACTTATTATGCCTAATTCAAGGCCTTACTGATCTTGGTATTCCCAGGTTTCTGTTTCTTCATATTGGTTATTTTGGTAACTATTATTCTTTGGAGTTCTTTTTCATTGACCAGCTTAGGCTGAGAATTATTATACATGGAGTCAGAACAAGTCGGAGGTCTTTAAGCTCAATCAAAAAGAACTCTGAGGCTACTGTCGATGATATGGGACCCGGGTATACTCAAGTATCAACAAGGCCGAGTTATCCAGTTATGGGTAGTCGGTTTGGCTCAGTTAGGCCCGGGCGGCCCAATAGACTCGAGGTCGGTTGGGTCAGTTGGCTGCCATATAAACAGTTGTTTTCTTGTACTACAAGGCGAATTGTATAGTAACCGACTAGGTTTCTCTCCATGTAACCCTGCACCCTGGATATATAAGGCGGACAGGGATCATCTCATAAACATGACCACAATATACCACACCAGCACAGGACGTAGGGTATTACGCACATCGCGGCCCGAACCTGTATAAATCTCTACGTCTTGTGTTAACATCGTGTTCTTGGTTCTTGCGTCCCTAGACAAATAACATCGAGGCCCTAAAACCTCGACAGCTCCGAGTTTCAAAAAGTGGCTATGGTAAATCGAGTCGGTTTTAGAAATAAATAGATAATAAATTTGGGAAAGTCAAATTAGGTAATTCGAGATAGAGTTGAGATTAGATGTTGTTTAAAGTCTTTCTTAGAGAGCGAACCAATCTCTCTTATAAATAAAAGAGCATGTAACCAAGTTTTAATTAAGAAAAAAAAGAGTTTATCTCCCAACTATCTCTCGCACTCCTGCTGCCGCCGCCCCTCCCCTAAACTCTAGCTGCGCGCCGCCGCCTCCTGCCCTAGCGCGTCGTCAGATAGCTGCCCCGGCACCGTGCCGCTACACCTTTGCTGGAGTAGAAGACGGGCCATAACAGACGTCATTTCAAATGTTTAATGGAGTCGCATGAACACCCAGTGATCCAAAAGGCTTACAGAGTGTCCGGGTACAGTGACCATATGCCTCGTACGTGACAAAGTTTTATAAGAAAACTGTAGTATAACCCTCACAATGAAAATCAAGATATTCTGTTCGAGTTTATGACATCGATATTTCTTTTAGAGTGTATGATATAACATGTTAACGGCAGTGTGTTTTCAGTGATAGACGACGTTCCCGTCAACAGCGAGTTGCCAATGGTGGCTTCGTCAATCTCGAGGGTTTGCTGGCTTTATTTTCGAAAATGCTCATAGGGGTAGGGTTTGCATATGTGCATTCATATGGATATGTGCGTGCGTTGTGAGTGTATGATTTTACTTTGTAACAGCAAAAAAAAACTTCATTCTCAAAGTTTGTCTTGATTCTAGAAAGAGTGAAGTACCCCTGTGGTGCCTAACTTCTTTCTCTTGTATTACGAAATCCAGATTATCGATATATTTTGGTCAAACAATAGATCCAATAACTTAATTAGTAATACTAACTTATTTTTGAGGCACAAAAATACATAATGAGATTTTTGATATGACTGATGGTGGCGATGAAAATATTTTGGCACCAACACAATAATGCAAAATATTTGTAATAGGCTGATGTACCAAACTTGGGCCGCCCGCACATCAAACTGAAAGAGCACGTGCCCCTGTTTTTAGGCATCATCGCCCATTTCGCCTCAACGTTTCCCATTGAGCCTGTCAACGATGTCTACAATAGATGGTCTCTTCTTGCGGTCAACTTCCACACATTCCAACCCAATTTGAATGCATAATTTTACTTCCTGGAGGCGACGAGCATCGAATGCTGCATAGGATGATGTTATTTGGTGAAGTGTCCACTTCCGGCGTACCTACATAATTGGTATTATGTTGCTTCTGTTATAATACAAACAAATTGATAATACATATTCCCTCGCAAAAAAAAATTGATAATACATATTCACGAAAAGTAGACACACGAAATCTAATCTGAATTTCCATACAATTGAAAGTTTAGATATCAAATAACATAGTTCATTGAAGGTTCAAATATCAATTAATATAGTCTTACTTGCTCAATATATTGGGTTCCACACCTGTCTTCCTGGTTGGGTATAATCTTATCTCCGGTGCTGATCTGAATGATAAGAATACCCAAACTATAAATGTCCGACTGGGTGGAGATTTCACCCCTGTATAGATATTCCGGAGCTAGGTATCCTCTGAATGGAACATGAAGAGTTTATATTAACGAGCAACAAAAGTGAGATACGAATGCAATTTATTATACAGAATGGAATAATTCTCTTTGAAAAATTATTTAACTTACAATGCTCCAACAACGTGTAGAGTGTTCATCCGGGTTTGCTCCTTTCCAAAGAGTCTTGAAAGACCAAAATCCGAAATTTTCGGGGCCATGTTATCATCTAGCAAGATATTATCAGGCTTTACATCCATATGAACGACAGGTGTATCCATTCCCGTGTGTAGGAAATGTAGACCTTTGCAGATGCCTTTAACAATGTTGAATCGTGTATCCCAATCAATTCTATGAGATTCTGAAAGATGTAAAACATATAACTTGGTATGTGGTCTAAGATAAGGGGCAAGCAAAAATATGGATATGATCAACAAATCTTTGCAGCAGTGACAACTGAATTTCACCATTCAATATTGTGAATTATAGTCACTAATATATCTACCCTGGGAATTTATAATTCTATTGTGGTCTCTAGAAAAAAACCAAAGAGTACAAACAATGTACCAGACATTGCAATCATACCAAAAAGATACTTGTCGAGGCTTCCCCGAGGTAGATATTTCATAGCAGAGAAAAGTTTCAGTTACATCCACAATAATATACTTTCCGTTGTGCTCCACCACTTTCTTATGTGATTCATGGCAGAATCCAACCAACTTCACTATATTTTCATGTTGGATGGCCATAAGATTTCCGACCTCATTGGTAAATTGTCTCTCAGCTGGAACTTGAGAGTGTTCGTCAAGCTTCTTCACAGCAATCATGCTCTCATCTGGCAGAATACCCTGCTTAATCTCACACATATTATCTATACATATCGGCATGTTCCTAATGATACAGCATTTGAGAAACCACAAAAGTTACCTTATAAACTGTTCCAAATGCACCTTTACCAAGTTTTCGGTCAGGAGAGAGATTATCCGTAATCTCCTTCAGGAAGCTTGCAGGTATATTCTGTAATGTTCTTAGAAGACTAACCTTGCTCTCACCCGAGCTTTCGCCGCGGCTAGCGCCGGTGGCCATTTCTGACAATCCAAATGGTTGAGATGTGAGTTACAGCAACTGCATGCCATTTATAGATTATACCTCAATCTAGCTACTTCAGTTGTAACAAGACACAGTACTTAATTAAAAACATCATATGCATGAAAGAATAGGGGTATAAACAGCACTTTAAGAAAATTATACGAGACAAACAACATATTTTTCCTGACCTGGAGCAGATCACTTCAAAGTACTACTGAAGAGGGGAACCAAAGGAGCTGAGCGGATGAGGTTCTGAGATGACGAGTTGCGCTGCTGATGTTGCCTATATAAACCACCCCAACATCTCGATCCGAGATAACTACAAAGACGACGACTTGACCCGTGAGATAGGCGACCAATAGGAATCCGGAATGCACGGGGTTAGGTGCCAGTATCGCATCACTAGGAAACTTCACATTAGCGCGTATATGTGCAGGTGGGCCGTCATTAATACGTATGTCTGATCACAAGCGAGCAAGTCGGTCAACTTTTACGATGTGATACGGTCACGCCTTCAAATATATCGTTATCACCTCGCTCTAGCTGCCAGCCTGTCAGTGCGACAAGAAACTGCAGGTCGTTTTTTTTTCTTGAGGGCAGAAACTGCAGGTCGTTGGGTAGGACCGTGACCGTCGGAACGAAAGCGCGTTAGTTCAATTATCCTGCAATTTTTTTCGCTAAAACAATCCTGCAAAATGGAAAAGAAAAGTTACTAGAAGTGCAATGAAGAAATTACCTCTTGCAAATGAACCCAGTGCGCAGTAAAATTTCTCTGAAGAGAGGAGAATAACCGGCCCCCCGGAACGCCACACTTACTAGTACTTTTTAAGAATTAGGATCAGGGTCGAGCATTGTTCCGGTATTTGTTTGCATTTTACTATACTTCAATATTAGGCAGGGATTTGGACGGAAGAGTTATATAGCTTGCTAATATGAGTTTGTGGTTGAAGACATGGAAGGATACCACTTTACGTTTTTACAGATATACATGTGACTTTGGCTATTAGTATGTCACCAAAGAGGCCAAGAGCAATATATACATGGGTTGATTTTGTAGCCCTATGCTCGGACCGGTACCACCGATTGGGTCAGTCTCACATGGGGTCTCATTTATACTCATGTGGGCAGTTAGTTTCACCAGCAGTGCCAGAGCGGCCTCGTTGTGTTTAAGATCTTGACGTAGGTTGTAGCTCAAGTATGTAACGTCCCGCTCACACCTGGCAGCTCTCTAGGATCTCAAGACTGCCCTCACAAACCAATACAAGTCTTTTCGACGCACTTTGTGCTCACTTGTGCGCACCCGGAAACACTTCCCGGTCGGTCACCCATCCCGAAATTGCTCCATGCCAAGCATGTTTAACCTCAGAATTCTTTCGAGATGAGCTTCCGGAAAAGAAGTTGCAACTTGTTGGTATGAGTATTCTATCAATCCTATTAAGCCTTGAGTCAGGATGTCACAAAGTACGTAAGCTTGATCAACGTATCAATGACGGACCACTGGGAAGAAGCTACTTCACGAACTCCGTTGATGCCCAGAAACAACGAATCCTTAGTGTGGATTCAGTGAAGGAAGACATGGGCAGATACATCTCTCAGGAACATTACTTTAGGGATCAACTAGCTTCAGAAGAACACCTAAACACCTACGCGATCAGGAGTTCTCAGTTCTACCTTTTGCATAACGGAAGGTAACAGATGTGCTGCGTGCTGCTTGGACGAAGCACACACAAGTCGATGGCAATACTATGATACCAAAGTGCTTTACATCATTAACTGAAATACATTTAAGGCTTTCAGTGGCGAAGCTAGACTAAAATAGTGGGGGGCGCGTCACGATGGATAAATAGGGTACAAAGTTGATTGCATGGTGACAATATGAAGGTTATAAGCCAAAATTTCATTTCATGTGGGTGCATCCACACCCAATGTCTTCGACATGGCTCCGCCACTGAAGGCTTTTGTTCCATTGATCCTGTTTTCCCCATGCTATCAAGTGGGAAAAACATATATAAACCTGTGCATGACAGGCTTATATTTGGACTGCTGGGGTGCCAAATTGTTATAATCAATTGAAAATACAGTAAAATTGACCATGGACTTCCAATATGCAGACTTGTCAACTTAATTAGTTTTGAGAGAAATGACAGCAACGTTTCTGTACTATGGTTGCTGATCTTTTTGTTTTTGAGAACCATGTATGATTGCCATAATGCTATGACAAGCTCTTGACACAACATTCCCCCGGTTGACCCTTGATATGAGCCATTTATTTGTACTGCCATTTGTTCCCTTCATTTTTAAGTGTTGTTGCTTGGTTTGCTTCTGAACTCCTGACCATTGTTACCAGGTGCTCTGTCTGCCTAGCAGACTATCAATCGGATGAGCGGCTCCAGAGAATCCCCCATGTGGCCATACATTTCATATCGCTCGCGGATCTCCTCTAGGTCTCATCCTGCGACCTACAAAGATAGCTAGCGGTCTTCAGGACGATCCCGTGCATCTCTGATCGGTAGAGAGGAGTGTGATGGCCTGAAAACTCTCCACCCCATGGGCAGCCGTGGCTCATTTCTTATAGCATGATCATCCTGGAACGGGCCCAATTTATAAACAAATCATAGTAGTGGGCACGGTACATGATATCAGCATGCCCGTCATTGCTGAACGTGTCTTCAATGGCGATCCGCTAACTTCAGCGGGCCCGCTACTGCATGCTCTTCTCCAACAATGGTGGGCGCCTCGTCCGCCACTGCTCTTTGTGGCTAGCAGTGGCGGAAATGGAGTGGTGGACGCTTTGCCCGTCAATGCAGGTCAAAAAGGCCCGTCACTAAAGGGTTTTTTTTGTACTAGTGCAAGTACAAAATATTTAAGCTTCAACATAGTGGCTTTATTGATTAAGGAAATATTCGTACATATAGAGTAGCGCATTTGACATGTCACAAACATAGAGTGTGCATAAATCCAACAGGCATGAGGTGTGACCATGTTGGAGCCTTGGAGGATAGACGAAGATGATACATAGAAAGATCACGGAACGGTAAGAAGTTTTATGGTTCTTCGACTGAAGAAGCTTGACACCTCAGATGCTTTTATTTCTGACAACTGTATTAAACCATGTCTTTTATTTCAGAGAAGCTGAATTAAACCATGTAACCTGTATATCTCGAAGCAGTTTATGGATAGGCCTCAAAGACACCTCGAGCTCCCAGTTTCTTGAAAATCTTACAATCACTAAAGCCCGCTTTCATGATAATTTTGCGCCAGTCATTCTCATCACGTTGCCGGCCCCTCGTATTCACCATCATTGCTATGTCCATCAGGAGTTGGGCTTCTAGCATTGTCCCAGAAGAAGAGCCAATGACTATGTCTATGATGATAACCTTCCCTCCCTCTTCTTTGGAAGGAATGGCCTTCTTACATTGAGTCAGGATTTTAAAACAATCCTCGTCACTCCAGTGGTGTAATGCAAGCTATGAAGATCAAAATTTCAATAAATCAAGTTTTTCATATATATATAAATACTGAAAAGTCATTAGAATATGATGAACACAATAAATATGAATAGATTATAATATGCATTGATTAGTTATAATTACTCCGTACACACTCTGTTGCATAAATGGTTCAGGAGAAATGTTCTCTTCATTAATTGCAAAACGCTGAGATATACTATGGTACAGGTTTACCAAGTCATACCTTTAGCATCACAGCTTGAGATGGCGGGATGAACTTGAACATGTCACCTTCAACGTAGTTAACGGCCCTATCCTTGGAGGAGATGGTATTGATTACACGTGGAAGGTCAAGAACAGTACACTTAATATGTGGGAAGGCCTTGATGACGGCTGTTGCTGTTGTGCCATCTCCACCACAACAATCAGTAAGTGACTGGAGCCCCTCAAATAGGCCACGGCATTCTTGCAAAACTATGCCAATCCCAAAATTGTCATGGGCTGCCAATCCTTGGTGGAACATCCTATCAGACTCCTCATCTAGGCTCGCCATACTCTCCTCAAAGAGTGCCGCACCGTGCACCTCCTCAAATGGCGATGGCGGTGTCCCATCCTTCTTGAACCAGCTGGCTAATCCCAATGCAGCCTCCACGCAGTGCTTTGATGTTGCAGCAAGCACGAGAGCAGTCTGGCTAGTGTGGTTGTCAACTGGGATATCATCGACAAGAAGGAAGGATACCGGGGTTAGGCGGTACATCTCCACATCGCTGGTGTTATCGACTGTGAAGATGCCTGATGTCGCCAACAATCGCATAAGGCGATGGAGGTATGGCTGCTTAGATGCTGGGAGGGACAGGGCAGTGATTAAGTCGGGAAGTGTGGTGGCACCACCAAGACTGTGGATGGAAGCAGGAACGCCAAGCTCCACGGCACACTTCAGTGCCATGGATGTGAGGTAGTACAGGCTATGGCGCCATAGGTCTGCCTGTGCCTTCAAAAGTTCAGCATCGGTAGGAACAGCCATGGTCTGTGTCTGTGCTGCCATTGCTCTCTCGTTCTGTTTCTGAGAGTTTGGTGTTTTGTGTTTCCAAGACTCTGCGAGGTGGGGTTTAAATATAGTGTGCACCAGTGAATAACTAACTTGCGGTGGAGCGCAAGGGCGCGCAACATGCTATATTGTTTTGAATGGATAGTAAGTGATGGGTGAAGCGCAAGGCATAATACGCTACCGCCATAGCGCTTTCAGTGGCACTATCAGGCGTGTTCTGCATGGAAGTAATTAACAGGAAAGATACAAAATATTTATTCTGCGAGTCTAAATCCTGCAGGCAATTAGCGAATATTACCATATACTCTTGATCTTGAAATGATGTCGTTAGGACAACAAACCTATTTAACAAACCTATCATTTTAGTCCTATCAGTCTGCTTTCCTTCAAGTCGCCATGGACCAAAATTTTGTGCCGCAATCCTCGCTCGCCTTGAACTCGCCCTGCCGCCACCCATGACCTCGCCGCAACAGACAGCCACATATTTCCCATGCGCCGTCATTGGTTTCATGTCAACATTTTTTTTTTCTAAAACACTTTATTATCATTGATACTGCTCAAGAATACTTAGTGATACTAGAGGCGGAACGTAAAGTATTGTGCACCGTAAACTGATCCTCATTATGATATTATACAAATGTTCAAGTTCATTATACAGTCACTTTTCGCTCCCTAAAGGAAAATGTATGCTATCATAAGTTACCGCAGGTACATGTAGGCCTTTGAGGTAAGTACGTTATGCCAGCTCATACCCCACTAAAACTCATTGTGACCCGAATTCTATGTGCTTGCTGAATGCAGCTTGTAATTGTCCAACGAAATAAAATAAGGACAAGACGGGATTTGGTCAGATGTCCGTTGACATTCTTTTAAAATGTGCAGTTGCTATCATAATTTAATTAATTACTTCGAGAACGGAAATACATGGTTATCTAAAAAGGAGTCCTTTTCATAAAATTAATTATTCATTTTATGACCATGCCAATTTTGGATTGAGTACAACTTGTCTCAACACTAGTAGAAACGCGAATATTCCTGTGTGCCAAAAACCGACAGGAAAATAGCAAAAACCGACAGAAATAATTTTCCTGACGGTGAACCCTCAGGAAATAACCGCCAGAAATATGACGACAGGGAAATTTTTTGGCCCTGCAGGTTGGCCGTCAGGAAAACTTTTCCTGACGGTTCTTTCTGTGTGCCTACACACAGGAAAATTCCGAATCGTCAGATTTGTATTTCATTTCCCTGTGAAGATAAACCGACAGGAAAAGAGCTATAATCGTCAACAAAATGGACAGAGAAATAAAGTAAAAACCGACAGTAAATCAGACGCCGCTGACTGGGAAATACAAGGAAAACCGACAGGAAAATCATACATTCTGTTAAGTTTAGCCGACAGGAAATGTTCATTTGCACCGTCAGGAAAATTAGCTTCAAATCACAACCACCAAATTAATAACAAAATGTCTCATTTCAATCACAGAACTAGTTCAGATTCACACACAACAGATTTCTAAATATTTGTCCGTACCACATACATTGATCATTACATGTCTCGTACAACACCACAAAAAATCCAGCAACTAACACATTAGTCCGTCACATACAAACCCAAAAGAAGCTGCCACATGAGCCAAAAGTTTAGCAGGTTACGAAAATAAGTCACATCACTACATTCTCCTGAGGTGGCTGCTCCAACTGTTGTTAGCAAAAGGAGTCACAGCACTACATCATGCTACCTGATGTGCACGGTTTTCACTCGGACGGCTACTGCAATTGTTGATGTTGATATTTGAGCTGTCAAGGTTCTCGCCTCCATGTCCATCACCCGAAATGTTGTGGTTAGTGGATTGCGAGCCAGCATGAGAAGAACCAGTGACCTGCATGCAAATGATATTCATATCAACATTGTGAAATGGCTAAGAGCTTTCTGGTCTTCACTTTTGAACTCACTTATCCATTGAAATCAGCAAGCCGTTATCAATGATGGCATGTCTAACTCTAAAGTAAAATTTCAACACATTGCAGTACTACTTGCATTGGAAATTCTAGAAATTTAGGACAGGCATGAAACAAAGCTAAGAAATCACATCTTTTTCCAATATGCCATTTCACTTCTGATCACCTATATTGTGTGTTAGTGTGTGAAGCATAAAAATTTAAGTTTCTTGGGGACTCTCGCACATATTTCTATCTGATGTCCAAATACCTATCTACCTTACCATGATCTCAACTAATGCAAATAATTACATTAGTTGCAAAAAATGTCCAGTAGTTATCATGAATCAACTGAATCAACAGGAGGCCACTTCCTCACTGATGCACTGGGTGTTGCCATTCTGAATACCACAAAATATCAGTTTCTAATTCATATGGTATTGGAATAAGAGCATAGTATGTTACTTTATGATGTGACATATACAAGAGTAAAGTAGTAGGCAAGGTAGTATATACTGACATTTCCTGTGGCAGCCGATAGACGCTGCAACACTGCTTGTGGTATGTCCTTTCCTAAGTCTCGATACAGCCCCTGCAGGTATGGAAAAAACTCATCATTCCGAATATTACCCAACATAAAAGCATATGTAATGCAAAAAAAAAAAAACTTATGGACATTCTTTTAGGCATGTACCAATATCAAATCAGTAGTAAGTTGCTGCTGCTCTTGTCGCATTGCATTTTCACGTCTTTCCTGAAGTAGCCTTGCATTTTCACGACGTAAGTGTGCATTTTCTCGAGCCATGCTTTGCAAAGACATTGAATTTGATGGCCGCACATTTTTTTCCTTTGCAGCTTGCAAAGGTTTGGGGCCGAATGAATTCTCCCTTCAGAGATGCTTAGCCAGAGGTGTCGCGGCCGGGCTGTCAGCCCTGCAGATCAGTCCAGCAGAGGCGCCGCCGCCGTGGCCAAGCTCAGGCAGCCAGGCCCGACCGGCAGGGACGGCGGCGCGGCAAGAGCGTAGGGGCGTGGGGAGGCCGGCGCACGGCGGATCCAGCACTGGACGGCGAGAGCGGCAAGGAGGCGGCGCGCGCCGCGACTGGCAAGGAGGACGGCTCGGGGTCACACAGGCAGCAAGAACGGGGAGTGGATGTGGCAGGCGGCTGGAGAGATTTGGGGATTTCAGGCAGACGTGAGGAGAAAAGAGAATTAGAGGTTCGGCAAGGCAGTAGGACCCAAGTTTCAGGGAAACAATGGGGAAAAATTTTGCGCGGGCGAGAAGCAGGAGATGCGCGCGAAACAAAAGATGGTCGCGCGGCAATGTTTTCACAAATTCCTTGTGTGCCTTTATCCTGTGCGTTTTGCACAAACTCTCAGATTTAACAATATTTTCCTGTGAGGGATTCGTAAGCCGTCAAAGTAACACTCATTTTCCTGTGAGGGATTCGTAAGCCGTCAAAATAAGACGCATTTTCCTATGTGTCTGGGACATACACACAGGAAAATGAATTTGCCTGTGTGTTAATACGTCACGCACAGGGAAACATCTTTTTTTCCTGTGTGTCCAGAAAAAACCGTCAGATTAAACGTTGGCCGTCAGGAGTATTCCGGTTTCCAGTAGTGCAAATATCACTTATTATATAGATTGAATTGTTATACAAATTTAATTATTCCAAAAACTAGAGATAGATCCAAAATTCTTCTGGAAAATACCCTACTACAAAGGCTTTGTACATGTGGCATACAGAATATCGTGGTAGCTCCAATATGACTTCTTGGGTATACTAGACAATATTCTTCTTTGAGAATCAGGATGACTAAGTCCTTACTATTTGTAATATACAATAAAAGAAACGATGTAAAAATCAGGTTCAAATCAAAACCAAAAGAAAGAAGAAGATCGAGAAAAATATTGCAATAGGCAATGTCATTCCAATCAAATGAATGGGCTGCAAAAAACCATGTAATCAAAACTACTTAAATAGTGTCTGTAAATATGACCTAACAAGAAATCGTGAGAGAAATCACAAACAGTTGCACGTAAGAGAAATACTAGCCCAGTTGAGCTGCATGAAGTCGCAATGGGCACCTGTTTGGTCCATGACAACGCCATAACCACTGGTTGCCAATATATTTTTGTGATTGGACCGGCAGGAGTGCACCCATATGCATGGGTTGAGACAACAATGTGGTTTTTTTTTTTTTTTTGCAAGGAGACAACAATGTGGTTGGTCCATAGTGCATTCACTTGAGACGTACAGTGATGCTGTTGAGAGCAACATTGGAGTTAGAGAGCTAGTTATCAAAGCCAATCTGTAGAAGCACTGAAGTGTCAGATCATGGTAAGGTGTGGGCATGCCCCGTCCCAGATCAAATGGATGGGCTGCAAAAACCATGTAATCAGAAACCACTTAAATTGTGTCCGTAAATATTACCGAACAAGAAATCGTTAGAGAAATGACAAACAGTTGCACGTAAGAGAAAAACTATCTAGCCCAGTTATAGCTGCTTGAAGTCGCAGTGAGCACCTGTTTGGTCCATGACAACTCCATAACCACCGGTTGCCATTTGTGATTGGACCGGCAGGAGTGCACTCATATGCATGGTTGAGACAACAATGTGGTTGGTCCATAGTGCATCACATGCAACAGTGATGCTGTTGAGAGCAACATTTGAGTTAGAACTAGTTAATTATCAAAGTCAATCTGTAGAAGCACTAAAGTGTCAGATCATGGTAGGGTGCGGGCATGCCCCGCCCAGATCTTGTCTCTTGGCTGCTCAACCACGCGTATGTTTGTGCATGATGCACGCAATTTTTTAAGTATCATTCTCATTATGAAGCCCTGCTATGTAGAGTGGTTGACCGTCTTGTGATCATTTGGATTCCTGAAATGTCTAACTGCGTGGATAAGGATCGGCCACGTCTACCATATAGTCAATTTAGTGCCGGGTATCCGGTGGCGAGAGGAGCGACGGAGCAGGCAGCGTCGAAGAAGCTTCTGTCCAATTGGGGCAATCAAAAGCGACAGAGCAACAATATGCAAATCAACTGCTCAAATGATCCAGTCAATCAGAGGCCAGAGAACCGCACGTCCATTTAGAGATGTAGAGATTGTCGATCGGTGTGCACCTGTTTGGGTTTGCAACAATATTATTGGCCCATGGTGCACCCATGCGGAGAAAACGGTGGCCTCGAAGACAAGGGAAATGAATGAATGAAGAGTAAAAAAATAAAGCGGCCAGTCGTACACAGTCTTGTCATTTTGCTTAATTGGACACTACGAATTCACTGGAGCATGCACCCGACGTCTGCAACGCTAGTAACTCACATGGCATGACGTGATTTTCATATTCTCCCATGGAGTATGAAAAAAACCCAACGAAATAGTAAAATACATAAAGCATTTATTGTTGTACACGTTACATATTATGGTAGCACAAAACATACACTTCTGCAAACACAAAACATAGTTTTTATGGAACTAACATACAACATGGCACACTGGACAGAACGAAGCACTCAATCACTTCGCAAAAGGAAGCTACTCAGAACTCAAAGTAACAAACTTTGACCTCGCAGCTACTTTGAGACCCGGTGTAGTCTTTCACGAAGTAAGCCCTGTCCTTTATTTTTTACCTTACACGAAACGGTTTATACGGGTCCACAATGCAAATGAATTTTGGATACTTTTTACGGGTAGACCTCGATGATGCTCCGGGCCCCTATTTTCTTCACAATCTTGTAGTCGCTGAACCCTGCTTTTGTGAAGATCTCACGCAAATCATTTTCATCACGTTGCCTGCCTCTAGTGTTCACCATCATGAGCATGTCCATCAGCAGTTGGGCTTCAAACATTATAGGACTCATAGAAGGGCTAAGCACTATTTCTATAATGATCACCTTCCCTCCCTCTTCTCGGGAGGGAATTGCTTTTTTGCATTGCTCTAGGATCTTCACACAATCATCATCCGTCCAGAAGTGAAGTATAAGCTACAGTAGGTAAAGGGGAATATGTAAAATCTCGAGCATCACAAATGTAAAATTCTGACCATGTCAAAACAAGCTAAACATAGATGCATCTAGGTTTTACGTGTTATTATGTTTTCTGACAACGAATGTGCAGGTAGTTGCAATTTCATACCTTGAGCAATACCGCTTGGGCAGGTGGGACAAACTTGAACATGTCTCCTGCAACATAGTTGATGACACCGTCAGCTGGGGCAGCCTCAATAACCTGGGGCAGATCAAGCACATTGCACTTCATGTGAGGGTAAGCCTTCGCAATAGCTCTCGCTGTTGTGCCATCACCACCACAACAATCAGTCAGTGATTCCAGTCCCTTGAAAAGATCGTTGCACTCCCGGATTATCGTTCCCATTGCCAAATCGTCGTGTGCTGCCACACCTTCTTTGACAATTGTGTCCAGTTCCTCATCAAGGAGAGGGGTTTTTTCATCAAGGAGTGGCACACCATGTAACTCCTCGAATGGTGATGGGACTGGCGGTGCCAAATCCTTCTTGAACCAATCAGCTAGTGACGACGATGCTTCGACATAATGCCGTGAGCCTGTGGCAAGCACAAAACTTTTCTGATATGCGTGGTCTTCTGCTTCCACACCTTCCACCAGAAGCCAGGAGAGTGGATTGAGGCGGTAGGTCTCCACCGCAGCAGTGTCACCGGACGCAAAGATCCCTGAAGTGACTAGCAAGCGCATCAGGCGGTGGAGGAATGGTAACTTATTTGTGGGAAGGGACAATGCGGCAACCAGGTCTGGCAGGGTGGTAACACCAAGGTTATGGATGGCAGTAGGGATCCCAAGCTCCACAGCACACTTGAGCGCCATGGAGGTGAGGTAGTAGAGGCTGTGGCGCCATAGGTCAGCTTGAGCCTGCAACAGCTCAGCATCTGTTGGAACTACCATTGTCTGAGGCGGAGCAGCCATTTTGGTTTGTCTCTATGGAACTGTATGTTTCTCAACTAATGTGTTGTGAGCCTGTTGTCTTGTTAGTTCCTGGCAAAGGTTTATATAGGATGCATCTTGCTGCTACAGATGATAAAATAACTTGATAGTTTATATTCTCGCTGTCCTTTCGTGGAGCACATGGTGATCGAATAATAGGCAGCATCAAATCAGGGAGCACATGCATAGCGGTTGGGTTGTGATTTACGAATTGGAAGACCCTGCTAGTTGCATTAGAAAGTCAAAGCACTACGATAATGTTTAGTGATTTTATCAATGTTTCAACAACAATAACACAGATGATATGAATTACAGGATGCATGATTAGAAATCCTGGATGTCTAAATCAACATTAAAAGGTTTTTCCTCCAATTACCTTGCGAGCCCCTATTTATTATTCATATTTTCAGATAATATGCACATCATTGTTACCCGTGTGTAGTAGACTCATACAAGCACAAAGAAGGATCGTTCGGGGACACGATCTTCAATGGAATTGCCACACCATGAAGGGCGCCATATTCAGCACCAGATGTGCTATGTATTTTCTTCAGTATATTATTTTCACTATTATTATTATTATTATTATTATTATTATTATTATTATTATTTCACTCATCAATATTGTAACTTGTGCCACATGTCTTCTTGTGAAAAGATTTTAAAACATACATGCAAGCTTAAGAAAGCTGTTCGCTAAAAGATAAGTCGGAAGTCATGTAGAATTAAGACGCTTGTACCATGGCTGAACGATGCTCTGCATGGGCAAAATTGAATACTACGAATAACCAAGATGATGTGCACTTGATACAAAATATGCATCATTGCACATAATACCACAACGTGCACCATTTTACAATTGGAGCAGAATTTTTGGCAACCTGTATTTTAGGTAGATTATGATAGAGACTTGCGATTTTCTGACATGTACTATTGCAATTTTTTTTTTTGAGACTAACGGCAGGGGAGTCCCCTACCTTTTTCTAGTAAATTTTATAAAAAAGAGTTTATGTACATGGTACAAGGCCTCAGGCCCAAAAAAGACCCTAGCAAAAGTAATTAAGTTAAATTACATAACCAAACTTCAAACAGTTGCTTTACGCTAGATTTTGCCTTTAAGCAACTAGCCCCATTTAATCCTTGAAACTCTGTTTCCATCTGGCTAAAGACAGAGTTCAACTATCAAAGATGATACTATTACGATGACACCAAATACACCAGCAGGCCACCATCAAAATTTCTCTGAAAATGCGAGAACCAAAATGCTGTCTTGCCTGTAAGAGCATCTCGCCAGGCATCAGAGTGGTGTTCCAATTTATATTAAGGAATCTCCAGCACCATTGACTGAAAGGGCACTCAACGAAATGGTGTAACAAAGTTTCATCCCTGGTAATGTTGCATAGTACACAAGTATAACATGGCAGGGTCCTTGATTTTCTTCGCAGGAGATCACGAGTATTGAGACGATCACGAAGAAGCAGCCAGAAGAAAATTTTTTGCTTACCCCTGCAACTAGCATGCCACATCCATTTGAACCAGGGAGAGGCTTCAAGCTGGCCAATTAACTGAAGATATGCCTTTTTAGAATAGAATTGATTGGACCCCCGGCCCAAATGTATGACCATTCATCTTTGTCTCCAGGATCTAAGTGGAAGTGACCCAAGCGAGCATTGAGATCATCCAATTGCTGTGAGGCTTCTATGGAGAGTGGCAATTTTTCATTCTGCAAAGGGTGATTTTCTTCTAACATTAAACTTGTCTTACACAGAAGATAAAGCAATGATATCTTAGCAGATCAGCAGTCAATAGAATGAGTATGTCATGTGACAGCTAAATGTTTTTGAAAGTTTGAAGTTTCTAGTGGAGGAAATATAGCCACGTACAAAATGTAGTGCAACCAGCAATATTACTGGTGCATCGATCATTAGTGCCAGCAGAAATTGGTGTTTCTGACGTTGATTCTATCCATGAGTGGAGTGAATGTGAACAGAAGTGTACTCGACAGGTTCATATTGTTCAATCAACATCATAGTGTGATCCATGCGTTGATTTATATATTCCATCATCTGATATGGTGGCGTTTACAGATGGTATGGCTTGACCAAGACTCCGAGAGGTTGCAATGAAATATATTTGATGCCAGAAATTAAAGTTAGTTAATTACAAAGAACAACCCTGTTGAAGGCTGATCTTTCCTGATGCCTGACGTGTATATTCAGATGATAGTGATTGTTTATAATCATTGGCATATGAACAAAATTTTGTTGGTGCGACAAGAAACAATATACACACACACACACACACACACAAAACTTTGAAATGTATATCCCTTTATGAAATAATACAAGGTAAGTTTTACGGTACATCGAAATACTGTGAACCGTTCATTTTAACTAAATCGGAGAGCTTTTCCATGATAATAGGAAGTTTTGTTTCAAAGTTGTTAGGATATTTTTTTGTAGAGAATATCCATGTTAGTTGGTTGGAGGTTTTTTTTTTCATTTGACATGAAACAAATTCAGCCATGATGGCCTTTACTATTTTTTAGCTTTCAACGTGGCAACGTTGAGGGACGTGTCAAATGTTTTGACTTGAAACAAATTAGCGTGACACCTCATGCTTCTTGTTTCATTTTTTTAATATTTTCCACGTATAAAATATTCAGAGACCTGCCGGACATATATTCACAGTCCCTGACGCGAAACAGATTGGCAAAACAAGTCCTCGCACAAAAAAAAAAGGATTGCCAAAACAATTATTTGAAGAAGCATCCAGTGATGAATTAGTAAGCTGAAACAAAAAATTTGTGAGGAAAAAGGATCAGAAAAGGAAAAGCAAGTACATGGATGAGAAATCTAGTCATGCCCGGGGGCATGCGATGCGGCTGCTCTTGGGGGGGGGGGGGGGGGGGGGGGGGGGGGGACGGCAAGGACCTGCCGAAGGATCAGAAGATCGGCGGCCGTGGGAAGTAGAGATGCAGCAATTTGCTTCCCTGAATATGCGCTGCTGTTTTCCTTTTCTCCAGTCTTTTTTTCTTTTCCTATTTTCTAAATCACTGGTCTAAATTTTATTTCACCTTTTACCTCTCAGGAGGTAAAATGGGTACGTAACAAGGCTCTACAACAATACATAGCTTTGAACTATATATGAATATTGATGCGAAGAAACAAGTAGAAACTAAACTAGCTAGATTCTTTAATTACATCCACCACAAAAAAAAAAAAGATTCTTTAATTACAGAGAAAGTAGTAGCTACCAATCTACTCCCTCTCCAATACTTGCTAACTCTAGGCACAGGAAACAGGGAGTATAGTGCACAATAAATGAGATATAGATGAATAGATGAATAGGTTTAACCTTAGTGATGAGGACATCACCATGTCAGATACCACCAACACTCATTTGAACAAGCAAAGCCCAATCACAAAAGCTAGAGAACGAGAATCATATTTACCGGTGAGCTCGTTTCTAATGTCTTCCGTATATGATTTTGAGAATAAAGTGCTACCTAATGAATTAATAGTTGTTAGGAATCATGGAGATGATGAGGAGGTAGCTACAAAGGTGCCTGGGGGCTCGGAGGGCCATCAAGGAAGAGCAACTCAAGTTGGAGGCCCAATTAAAGTCGACTTCTAGTTCGTTTCGGAGTACAGGGCCAGCACGCACTAAAATAGTCGCCCGGGTTTGGACGTTCTTTAGATGGATGGAAAGCTAAGAACATTATCTTTCCAATGGAACCGGTCTCATACTAAAGTTCGTCCGGAGTCGTCGGGAATCGCCAAAACAAGTTGACCTACAGAATCTGTCCCAGTGCTGCGCCGCCGTTATTTGGCCTTTGGGCCTCGTATCTCGTGTGAGCCTATTAGGGGGGCACGTCCAGGGGTTAGAGAACGACCCTAGAGACTTCATATACAGCCGCCGCCGTATAATTAGGGTTTGGGTTTTGATTGATTATAAGTTTAGCCATTGCTACTTCCTCGTAGACGCGTGAGTTGGCGAAACCGCCCGTTCTATGTTGGGATATCCTCGCAGGACAATACCAAACAAGAATCACAAAACTACTTCGCCGGACAAATCACTACTATAACCTTATATAAGAAAGTAAATGCGAAGAAGAAGAAAGACAATTAATATGAAGGGAAATGCATTTCTAGGAAGATTCACACTACAGTACCTTGGTACTACTCAACAGGAATCGACCCCCCCAACAGGAGTCCTGAGGGGGCTATTTATAGCCTACTCAACATGTGTTTCTGTTGACATAAATACCCTTGATCACACTAGTCCATACAACAAACCCTATGTACAAAATTGTCTAAAGGGCATAACAGTCATGCTACAACATTCTTTGGAACGCTAACCCTAACCGATTCGGAGGTGGGACCCTCCTGGCCCCCGCTCGAAGAGACCAACGCGAAGGGCTCTTCGTCGAAAGCTCTTCGCCGAAGAACTTCTTCGCGTTCACGGCGTTGGGACTTCGCCCCAACGCCCGTGAGTGGAGACCCCTCTTCGCGTTCCGCACCACGTACCTCGTAACCTGCAACGGAATAAACGAAAACGAAGAGACAAATGAGTTTTTCCATGGACCTCTTCGCCGTTCCCCAACACAAACCCCTCGTGGGCGAGGTTCAACTTCGATGAGCCGAACCCTCGACCCCGACAACCGTCGAAGAATGCGAAGAGGCTAGTCGGAAAAACTCCCCTCTCGAAGTTGAGCCGCAAAGGTTGCATAGGTGAGATAAGCGAAGAGTTTGTGCCGGCCGTTAGGACCGTTATTTTTGTTTTAACCGCTGGGCACGGTTATCCATGCGCAGTAAATGCGCCGGTTTTCACCCCCCCCTATAAAAGGACCGGGGAGGGTCCGAGTTCATTTCACGCCTCCCTGCTAAAGTTTTCAACCTCTTCGCCTTGAAGCTGCTTATTCGGAATTTCACCTTTGGTATGTTTCTTGTATGAATGATTTTTGTTCTTCGCTGCACTTTTGTTTTTGTCGCTTCCCACGAGGGGAATTGCTCTTCGCTGCTTGATGGTTTATTGGTTTTCCATGTCTAGGATCAGGCAAACTGCACGCCTCATTGACGAAATGGCGAGCGAAGATGTCTCAGCGAAGGCTCCATCAGGTTCGCCGGCAGCGGAGTCACGATCTCTCCTGAGCGATAGCTCGGAGAAGATACCGGACTCTCCTTCGCATGGTGAACGCGAAGCGACTCCGCCTAACCCGGCTGTGGAGGGTGATTTGGAAAAAGGCGCCGCGGCTGGTATGACTAACGCCGATACCGCTCCTACTGCCACTCCGCCTGCCGTCGGAGGTAACAATTTTGGAGAGAATGCTGATTTTATTGCTTATTTAGATTCTGCGGCTGAGCTCGGAGCGAAGAGCCACATTGCCGAAGAGGGTTGTTCCAAAGATGCTGCCCCTGATACAGCGAAGCTGTCTGATAGGGAGAGGACTCGGCTAAAAGGTGGAGCTCCGCTTAGGAAACCTTTTCAGCCGCCGAAAACATTGCGCCGTGGGCGTTCACTTGTTACGGAGCGCGTGCTTGAACAGTACGCGAAGCTTGGATACTTTGATGAGGGGACCGCGCGCGTGCCTAAAGGCGAAGAGATTCCGACTCCGGAGCCAAATGAGGCTGTTGTTTTCCGGGACTTTTATGAGGCCGGGTTCAGGCAGCCGACCTGGAATTTTCTCGGAGCGATACTGTACCGGTTAAACGTGGAGATGCACCAGTTGACGCCTAACGCTTTCGTGCAACTATCGAAGTTTATATGGGCAGTACGTACTCACAAGGGACGGCTTCATCCGGATGCCTTTTGCCGGTTTTTCCGGTTACATTTGCAGAACAAAAAAGTTTACTTCGACGATGATATGTTCCACTCTCAGTACGGGATATGCTCATTTAAACCCCGAGAGTTCTCAAAAAAGTCGAAGATCAAGACGGTTAACCTTGCGACTGCTAACCGAAACAAATGGCCCGATGACTGGATGAGGTACTGGTTTTACGTGCCGGTTCCCCCAGCGAAGGACGACAACGGAGAAACCTTTTACCCTCTTGGTAGTACCATACGTGATGCGGACCCGGTTTTCTCTCCTGACTACGAGGACAGCGAAGGGTTTCAGAAAGCTTGCGGCGCATTTAAAAATGTGTGCGTGTGCTGAGTTCGCGAAGTGTGGTGGAGGAATTTATCGCCGCTCGCATATGGCCTCGTCGCAGTGGATGGCATCCGAGGAAACATAAAGCGAAGAAAGTGGGCAAAGTGGAATTTCAGAGTCCGCTCTTCGCTGAAGACGTGGTGAAAAAGCCTGACGATTTGTCAGATTTGCAATTTGTTAAAGTTGTGGAGGAGACCGCAGAAATTCTTTGCGGTCCTTACACCGAAGAGGAGTCTGATCTGTGTGATCGGAAGCTCTTGGTTAAGCACCGCATCAATCGGATCTTCGATTTTTTGAAAGTCAAGTACTATGGGCGTAAAGTTGCTCCGATCAAGCGGGTCCGCAAGAAATCTGGAGAAAAGATTTTTAGGACAACTTGCTTCGTGGAACTGGAAGGGTGGAGGAATGACATTGAACCCCCAGAATACGAAGAGGAGAAGAAGGTTGAGGAGGCACCTTCGCGCAAAACTGTTCGAAAGGTTCCCTCGTCCGCCGCTGAGGCAATGGTTACCAAACAAGCGGAGAGGCGGAAAAGGAAAAGAGTTGTTGGTAGGACGGGTAGTTCTCTTCGTATTTTGGAAGCGCTGGAGGCTTCAACCAGCCTTCCCACTGTTCAGTGCGAAGAGACTGTAGCTCATGCTGGTGGCGATGACCCTGGCGAAGGGTTTGATTCTATGCCTCCTCCGATGGTCCCTCCGGTTTACGACCTGACCGGTTCTGACGAGATTTTAGCTAATAGCCCTGTCCGGTCATTCGCTGGTCAAGGTTTGGAAACTGTGGTTAGGGCCTTCGCCGCTCCCCTGGGAGTCCCTATTGTCAACTTGGATGACTCCGACGAGCTCATTAGCGATGACTCGGTAGGAAACACGAGGGATGCTTCGGCGGAGAGCAACCGCGACGTCGACGCCTTTACTGTCGATGATGCTGGGCTTGGTCGCGTTCTTCAAGAGATGAGGGACGCTGGTTCTTCGAGCAGCGGGTCTAGCGAAAGCACTAGTGACAGCTCTGAGGACTCGAGCAGCTGCAGCTCCAGCGATGGGATTTCCTCTAACGCGCCCGGCGATGAGTTCAGCCGGTTGATCTTCGGAATGATGAGCGGGAACATTGAGTTTAACGCCGAAGGTCTCTTGCGGGTCCTTTGTTTTTCTTTCTAGTTTAACGCCAAGATACTTAGACTTTGTTTCTTTTATCTTCGCAGATCTTGGGCGCACCCTCAGCGAAGCGCCCGCGACTGAGCTCGTTGACACGCTGGAACGTCAAGTTTCAGTGGTAAACTTTCTTCCGCTAAACTCTTATGTTTTTACTATTTGCGATTCCTTGTCTTATTATTTTCTCGATGCCCGTTTCTTTGCAGGTGTACGCCACCTCGAAGGCTCTTCGCACTAAGGTTACTGCTGGCGGTGTCGGCGGCAGCTCTTCCGCTGAACTCGAGGATCTGCGGCGGGAGAAAGCTCTGTAGGAGAAAACCCGGGTGGATTTTGAGCAGGCCAAGACAAACTTGGCCGCTAAAGAAAAAGAGATCTCTGAGATGAAAACATCTCTGGAGAAAATCGAGCTCGCCCACGCGGAGAAACTTAAAGCCGCAGAGGAGAAGAATGCCGAGGTAACTCGGCAGGTTGAGGACTTCGCGAAGATGTTTGACGAGGGCGCGGTCAACGCCTTCCGCCAGCTGTCTGAGGCGCTGTCCCAGGTTAGTGGAAAGGCCTTTCCGCTGCCGACCAACAATCGCATATCGCCATCGCTCTTCTTCGCCTGGCTCGACCAAGAGATGAAGCTACTCCCTGGGGCTTTTCGCAATTCTGGGGATCAAGCCCTCCGAACCGGCCTCTTCGCGCTGCTGGATCTCCTGGACAAGAAGAAGTGTGCTCACGTCGTCGAGCTGGGGAAGTCCGGATTCAAACCTGCTGACTTTGCAGCCGCCAACGCTTTGACCAGCAACGACAAAGTGCGGGTCGTTGTTAAACGCTTCCTCAAGTACTACTGGGGGCCAGTTGGCGCCGAGGCTTCGCGCCAGAGGGCTGCCGAGGAACTTGCGGCGGTAACAATTTTGCGTTTTCTAGTTCTTTTCGATTTTTGCTTCTCTCATTGTTGTGACCATTTTGTTTTGAAACGAAGGCTGCTGGAGGTCCTCAGGCGGACAAAGAACAAGCTCCGCCAAGCCATGCTCCGTGCAAGCGCGCGGCTTCTGCTAGCGAAGATGTTGCTGCTTCTAAAAAGGCTAAAGCTAGCACGCCTTCTGAAGCGGGGAGGAGCGGCGAAGAAACCGGGAGAAGCGGCGAGGTCTAGAGTTGTTCTGAATTTGGCCAGGGATGTTATGGCTTGTATCGAATTCAGGGTCTTGATGTAATGTACTATGTGCAGGTCTCCGGCGAGGAGCCTGCTTTTGAACCTCTTTGTTATCGCAATGGCAACTTTTGTGCTACTCGTGGTTGCTTCGTGGCTTTTCGCCGAAGATTTGGTGAAACTTCGCTGAGCCGTTTTTGGACGTATGCCCTGAAAGATTTGGTGAAACTTCGCTCGTGTTTTCAAGACCCGCAAGGTCTGCGAAGAGCGACCCTTTCTTTTAATTCCGAAGGAAGAAATTGTGGACAATGAGCCAGTGTCTTCGTTTCCTTGGGTTTTTGACGTTCCTTGTAAGGATCGTCGTTACGATAACGTGTACATGGAGCTTTGACTTCATGCCTTTGATTAACTTATGGTGGACGAAGGAATTTGTTTTGTTACAAGAACGTTTTCTTATGTTTTATTTATGCAAACATTGGAACTTAGTAGTTTCTTCTTCGGAAAAACTCCCCTCCCCCTGGCAATCGAGGGGAGAGGTGCGAGATTGACGCGAAGATGTTTTTCACTTCGGAAAAACTCCCCTCCCCCCTGGCAATCGAGGGGCGAGGTGCGAGATTGACGCGAAGATGTTTTCCACTTCGGAAAAACTCCCCTCCCCCCGGCAATCGAGGGACGAGGTGCGAGATTGACGCGAAGATATTTCCCACTTTGGAAAAACTCCCCTCCCCCCTGGCAATCGAGGGGCTAGGTGCGAGATTGACGCGAAGATGTTTTCCACTTCGGAAAAACTCCCCTCTCCCCTGGCAATCGAGGGGCTAGGTGCGAGATTGACGCGAAGATGTTTTCCACTTCGGAAAAACTCCCCTCCCCCCTGGCAATCGAGGGGCGAGGTGCGAGATTGACTTGAAGATGTTTTCACTTCAGAAAAACTCCCCTCTTACTGGGATGAAGAATGCACGCAATAGCGAAAGCACAGGCAATTTATTCATTAGCGCGGGTACATTGTGGTCTTGATATAGTACGACGCGAAGGACGAGCCTACTGCGGGAGTGGCGGTTGTTCTGGATAGATTCAAAGTAAGCGAAGAACGCTTACTGCCTTCCGCGTGTGCGGCTCCTTGTACGGCTCGCGACTCCGCCGTTTCTTACCCTTAGAGCTGCATTATTATTTGGCAAGTACCTGGTAAACGGGTCCTCCAGATCGATGAATTCTGGAAGAGCTAGGGTTTCTTGTGGGATAACTTGGAGTGGTTCTGGTTGCTGATATTGCACAAGGGCGAAGTCCCGGTTGAGGTTTGGTTTCTATGATTTTTTTGTTGATGCGATACTCTTCGCCTTTAATTAGTCAAATGGGTGCTTGAGTGGACATCGTGCTATCTTGTTCTTTTTAATTCGCTTTTTAGTGCTTGTGCACGATGGGCGGTCGGAAAGGATGTCTGATGTCCTTTCTTCGGGATTGCTTCCCTGTGTACTTGCCTTGTCATTGCATTTTCGCCCTTGGGCGGTTGGCGCTACTTTATGCGCACATGGGGTGTTTTTACCCACGAAGGTTTCTTTTCTTACTCGTGAAGTAAGAAATTTGCCACTTGGGCTAGGCGTTTCGCCGATCTGGCTTCGTAACTCTCGTTACATTTGGTAAGCCGGAGAGCTGCGCTTGAATTGCGAAGCTCGAAGGTTTACATGCTGAGTTTATACAATCGTTGATGCTGAAAACTTATTATGTGAGTTTGCATCGACATGAGACTCTTCGCGATTTTCTGGGGAAGTACTTGCATTATGATTGCAAAGGGTTACAAGAAGGTCTCACCTCGTTAAAAACCTCACCCCCAAGATGGGGTTCCCCTGTGAGGAAAAGAGTATGAGCCTTGAAATCTCTAAAAACGAAGAGAAAGGTAAAAAGAAACTACTGAAAGCAGGAAAAGGGGTGATCGCTTATATTTTCGCGAAGACCCTTACACACTTCTAAGCGAAGTACTTCTTGAGGTTATCAACATTCCAGGAGTGAGGGAGGTCGTTGCCTTCGCTATCTGCAAGTCGATATGAACCTGGATTGTTGGTTTTGACCACGATGTATGGACCTTGCCACTTGGGCTCCAGTTTACCGAGGCTCTCAGTTCTTGGACTTCGAAGTAACACGAGGTCACCAATTGCGAAGTGCCTGTGGACCACCTTTTGGTCCCTCCATTTTCTTGTTTCCTCTTGATATTTTTCCAAGTTGTAGGCTACGTCGAGCCTGGAAATCTCGACCATGTCCTTAGCAATGACCTGGTCTTTGAGATTTGGGTTACCAGCTTCGACCCTGGGGCTGTGGTGCTTGACCTCTTCTGGAGTCATAGCTTCTTCGCCAAATAGCAACTTGAACGGTGTAAATTTTGTTGCTCTTGAGGTTGTGGTGTTATGCGCCCACACTATCTTCGGCAATTCATCTGCCCATCTGCCTTTCTTTTGATCGAGCAGGCACTTCTTGATGCCTTCGAAAATCTGCTTGTTTGCATTTTCAACAGCCCCATTTGTTTGAGGGTGGTATACTGAAGCGAAGTGCGCTTTGACCCCTAGGCTATAGCAATATTCCTTGAAATCGTAATTCTCAAACTGTTTGCCATTGTCGACAGTTATTTCCATGGGCACTCCGAACCTGCAGATGATGTTCTGCCAGAAAATTTTTTTGATGGTTGCGGCGAAGATGCTCACTATTGGCTTAGCTTCTATCCATTTGGTGAAGTAATCGAGGGCTACCACCGCGTGAGTATAATTTCCTTGGGCGGTGGGTAATGGGCCTACCAAATCGATTCCCCATCGCTGCAAGGGCCAAGATGGTTGAATCAGCTTTGAAAGTTGTGCTGGACTTCGTTCTTTGTGCGAAAACTTTTGGCACGCTTCGCACTTCTTCACTATTTCTTGTGCATCAATGGTTGCTGTGGGCCAGAAAAAACCTTAGCGAAGAGCCTTTGCTGCAATAGATGTTACTCCTCGATGAGAACCACAAATCCCTTCATGTATTTCCCTCAGAATGATTTTTCCTTGATCTCTGCTGATGCATTTGAGGAGAGGGCTGACAATTCCTCTTCGATACAACTGATCGCCGATGATTGTGTAGTTTCTTGCTCTGGCTTTCATTCTTTTGTCTTCGGCTTCATTTTTGGGCTCATAAAAATTGCGGAGATATGCCATGATTGGGGATCTCCAGTCTTCGCTGTATATTGCATTGATGAGACAGGCTTCTTTTTCTGTTGTCTTGATCGAAGGACTAAATAGAGTTTCAAAGAACACATCTGGGGGCAATGGTTCTTTTCTTGCTGCTGCTTTGGCCAGTGCATCTGCTTCTGCATTTTCACTTCGGTCTAAGTGGATGCAAGAGAATCCGCGAAAGTGCTTCTCCATACTTCGCACCAATTCGAGGTATTTGATCAGTTCCGTGTCCCTGGCCATGTATGACTTGTCAACGTGACCTTGCAGGACTTTAGAGTCAGTTTTTATGACGAAGGTAAGAACACCCAGTGATTTCAATTTCCGAAGGGACAATAGGAATGCTTCATACTCTGCAATGTTGTTGGTGCATCTATCAGTTTCTTTGCTGAATTCTAACCTTACTGCATATCTGAGCTTGATACCCGAAGGAGACACCAGAATTGCCGAAGCCCCGGCACCGAGATGGCACCAAGCCCCATCGCAAAAGATTTCCCAGGGTTGTTCAAAAATTAGCCCTTCGGTGTATGAAGACGGCTCTGTCCAATCTGCTATGAAATCAGCTAGTACTTGAGAGTTTACAGCGCTTCGCTTCTCGAAGTCTATAACATGTTCTGACAATTCTAGAGCCCATTTAGAAATTCTGCCAGATGCTTCTCGATTTCTGAACATGTCGAAAAGTGGTTGATTTGTTAGGACCCGGATAGTTTGGGCTTCGAAATAGTGCCTTAACTTTCTTGCTGCCATGATGACTGCATATGCTATCTTTTCAAGCTCTGAATAAAAGACTTTAGAACCACTTAAAGCTTCGGACACGAAGTATACTGGTCTTTGCACTTTCACAGGTTTTCCAGTCTTCGACTGCTGAGACTGCTCTTCAACTAGAGCGGCCGAATGCGAAGCCGCCACATATAATAACAGTGCTTCCTTGGGCTGAGGGCAAGCAAAGCTTGTCATTTCTCTCAGATAAGACTTGATTGTGAGAATGCTCTTCTTTGTTCTTCGCCCCACTCAAATTTGCTGTTGCTGCGAAGAACTTGGAAGAACGGGAGACTTTTCTCCGCTGATCTTGAAATGAATCTGTTGAGGGCTGCTATTCTGCCAGTAAGTTTCTGAACATCTTTAATACTTGTTGGTTCTCTCATGTTGAGCAATGCTTCGACTTTGTCTGGGTTAGCTTGGATCCCTTTGATTGATACCAAACATCCCAACACCTTTCCCTTGTCAATTCCGAAGACACACTTTTCTGGATTGAGCTTTACATTTGCTTTTCTGAGATTGGCGAAGGTTTGAGCTAGATCTGCACCATGATCTTCGCGGTTGTTGCTCTTTACAACAATGTCATCGACATAAGCTAGAACATTCTTACCCAACTGATCTTCGAGAACTGCCTTTGTCATTCTGCAGAAAGTTGGTCCTGCATTCTTGAGGCCTTCGGGCATTCTTACAAAACAGAAAGTGCCGAAAGGTGTTATAAAGCTTGTTTTTTCTTCGTCCGACTTTCTCATCCAGATTTGATGATAATTGGAGAAACAGTCCAACAAAGAAAGGAGCTCCGCTCCCGCTGCAGCATCCACTATTGTGTCGATTCTTGGGAGTGGGAAATCATCCTTAGGACATGCCTTGTTGAGGTCGGTGAAATCAACACACATTCTCCACTTGCCATTCTTTTTCTTCACGGGAACTGTGCTGGCCAGCCATGTGGGGTATTTCACTTCTCTTATAACTCTTGCGTCCAGAAGGCGCTGGACTTCGGCCTTGACCGCTTCCACTCGATCTTCGCTCATTTTTCTTAACTTTTGTTTCTTCGGCTTTATTGACTTGTCAATATTCAGCTTGTGTTCAACTTTTTCTCTGTTGACCCCTTGAAGATCGTGAGATGACCACACGAAGACATCTTTGTTTCTTCTAAGAAGATCAACAAGTGCTTCTTCTTCGCTCTTCGGCAAGTTACTGCCTATTGTTATGTATTGATCTTGCACTGCTGGATCTAACAATACCCTCTTGGTTTCGCAGTCTTCGCGAATAGTTTCTTCATCTTTGTCATGATCTCTGTCACAAGCGGTTGATGCAATCTGTTGGTTGTCTGGTTTATCGGAGAGGACATAGACATTCTTCTGACCCGGAGCAATGCCTCTTTCGATGTTTCTTGCTTCCTGCTGATTCCCGAAGACCGTGATGACACCCTTCGGTGCAGGCATCTTCATGACGAGAAAAGAATTGCGAAGAATGATGTCAAAAGTGTTGATCACTCCTCTGCCGAAGATGGCGTTGTATGGATAATTCATCTCCACAACGTCGAAGGTGATGTGCTCGGTTCTTGGGTTGGACATATCTCCGAACGAAACTGGCAAAGTGATTTTCCCCAATGGAATGATCCTTTTGCCTCCGAAACCATACAGTGGAGTTTCAGAGGGTTCCAGAAGATTTCTGTCTAGTTTGAGTTGGTCAAAGTGCTTGCGAACAAGATATCCGAAGATGCCCCATTGTCGACCAGTATTTTGGTGATTATCCAGCCATAGACGTTAGTTTCTATGACCATAGCATCATTATGCGGGTGACATCTGAGGTCGCAATGGGAGAGGTCCTCTTCGGTGAAGGTTATTGGGATATGAGACCACTTGGTCTTGCGTATAGGTGCCACGTTAGAAATGGTGTTTACAGCGCGGAAATGGTCTCTTCGCTGTTTTTTGTTTTCGAAGTCCAGCGAGGAGCCTCCTGTAATCGGAAGGATGACTCCGTATGCTGGGAAAGGGTTGGCACTTGAACCGTTTTGTGTTTGGTTCTCGATCTTCGGTGCTAAAGGTGGTGGGGTGGAGGTGGTAACTCTTCGCGAGTTGTATGGCTAGGAGTAGGTGGAGGTGGTGGTAGCATCTTCGGTATGTGGTTTACATGGTTTGGTTGATAATGAGGTATCTGGTGATGATGGTGTGCATCCTGTTTGGGAGGCATGCCATAGTTGTTTTGGATTGGGAATGGCGGAGGGTAGTAATGTGGTTGGAAATGAGGATACACTGGCTGACTAGGCCATTGGAGTTAGTTTGATGTGTGGTTGACCATCTTCATTGGGCTGGGTGGCTGCTCTTTTGCTTTGATTCTATCAAAAGTTTCTTTGGTCTCCGGGCATTCTTTGGAAGTATGCCCTTTGTCGAGCCCATGAAATATACAATATGGTTTTCTAGGCTCTTGATTTTTTCCTCTTCCTCTGCCTCTTCCTCGCCCATTCCTTCCACCTCTATTTCCACTGAAATGTTGAGGCTCTTTGGGCTTTTCTTGAGAATCTATTTGATTTATGTACTAAGGTTGAGGTGCTTGCTTGTTTTGCTTTCTGCTGTGACTCCAGTCTTGCTTGTTGTCGTCTGACTGGCTCCGCTTGTTCTGTTTCTGACTATTCTGGGTTGCGATTCATCGCCTGTAGTCATTATCTGCTCTACAGTATTTCTCCAAGTCTGTATAAAGTTCTTGGATGGTGGAAGGGTAGTTCATTGCGAAGTGAGTAGCACATGGTCCGGCGCGGAGGCCTAAGAGTGCTGCTTCTATGGCCACATTATCTTCGACACCAGATGCTTGAGATTTCAGCTCTACAAATCTCCAGAAATAATATTGAAGTGGCTCTTTGTCTCCTTGAATACAAGACCTCAGATCAAGGGCAGTTACAGTTTTGCGGAAGAAGCCTTGGAAATTTTGCAACAGCTTATCTCTCAGGTTTTCCCATGAGTATATCGAAGATGGGCGAAGAGTGAAATACCAGTCCAATGCTTGGCCTTCAACAGCAGTGACAAATGTCTTCGCCAATACAGTATCATCGCCTCCTGTTGAAGATATGGCGGCTTCATAACTCATGAGAAATTGTCTTGGGTCAGATCGACCATTATATTTCGGCAGAGGAATGGGCTTGTAAGACTGCGGCCATGGCGTCATTTGAATTCCTTCTGATAATGGAGAGTTCTTGTCGAACTTGAGGGAAATAAGCGAAGAACTACGCGGAATGAACTGCTGGTGATGACCTGAATGATGTTGGCTCTCAGGGCAAAGATCATGTATTTCGCGTTGCAGTACTGCGACTGACTCTTTAGCTTGTGCGATTTGTTGCAAAATTCTTGATCTACCTTGATCTTGTTCAGTTGCTTTAAGTCTTGCTTCTTTAAGTCTTCGCAATTCATGCTCGAGAGCCAGTAAGTCCCGAAGTTCTACTTCTTCAAGGGAATTTACTCGGCCTCGCGGCTCCTGCGAAGATCCCACTGCAAAAGCTGCAGCAGGTTCTTGAGTGTTAACAGCAGTGGGAGCAGTATGCCCGGTGCGGTTAACATCAGTTTGTTGGTCCGTACGCGGAGAGTTCTCTTGGTCTTCATCATCCTGTGATTCTTCATTGGCATCTTCGACTAAGATTTCTTGACTGTTGGTGTCTTCTTCTGTTCTCTCCGCATCTCGTGCATGCTCAAGAAGGAGTGGTTCAATGTTGGCATTCGGCGGGGCAGTACCAATTAATCTTACTGCTGCTGAATTCGAAGACTCTGGGATAATGTTGAGCTGCCTCGACGTCGAAGATGGAGCCCCCTTGGGTGCTTTTGGAGCAGCAGGCTTTGACTTCTTCGGTGGTATAATGTGTTGATCTTCGGCCAATACACAACGGTGGGCGCCAATTGTTGGGATATAATCGCAGGACAATACCAAACAAGAATCACAAAACTACTTCGCCGGACAAATCACTACTATAACCTTATATAAGAAAGTAAATGCGAAGAAGAAGAAAGACAATTAATACGAAGGGAAATGCATTTCTAGGAAGATTCACATTACAGTACCTTGGTACTACTCAACAGGAATCGACCCCCCCAACAGGAGTCCTGAGGGGGCTATTTATAGCCTACTCAACATGTGTTTCTGTTGACATAAATACCCTTGATCACACTAGTCCATACAACAAACCCTATGTACAAAATTGTCTAAAGGACATAACAGTCATGTTACAACATTCTTTGGAACGCTAACCCTAACCGATTCGGAGGTGGGACCCTCCTGGCCCCCGCTCGAAGAGACCAACGCGAAGGGCTCTTCGTCGAAAGCTCTTCGCCGAAGAACTTCTTCGCGTTCACGGCGTTGGGACTTCGCCCCAACGCCCGTGAGTGGAGACCCCTCTTCGCGTTCCGCACCGCGCACCTCGTAACCTGCAACGGAATAAACGAAAACGAAGAGACAAATGAGTTTTTCCATGGACCTCTTCGCCGTTCCCCAACATTCTACTTGATTCAGAACCCCACCTTTGTGAGTTCAGTTACTTGTTTATCTTGTTCTTGCTTGTTCTTCGATTGCATGCAGGAATTACCCTAGTGGTTTGGTTGGTCGTGCTCCACAAGATCGCGAACAACCATTGGAGTTGGTGTATCGGTCGCTAAGGCGCATCCTTTGGGGTTGTAGTCGGGCTCTGAACGTCTCTCCAATACAAATCGAAGTTATCACCTCCCTCTCACCGAAAGATCAGCAGCAAACCCACCCGCGTCCTCATCAGTTGGTAATCAGAGCAAGGTTGATCTGTTGTAAGGATCGTGTGACCGAGAGGGGGGGGGGTGAATCGGTGCACTCTAGAATCTTATTCCTAACACTAACACCCAAACAACTCCTAGTAAGTAGTTCTAGTAACACGGTAAAGCACACTAAGGAGAGTCCTTAACCTAAGATGCTAGTGAATATAGATGACAAGAAGCACTCCATACTAGCACAAAGGAAGTCACTAGATAGCACAAGATATAAAGCGGAAACAACTAACTAGGACAAGTAAAACTAGAGACAAGACAACTAAGGAAACTAGGCACACTAAGTAGAGTCTTTAGAGCTACAAGATAGACTACAACAAGTAAGCACACGAGCAAGGCAAACTAGCAATACTAGTGAAACTAGTAGGAACCAAGGTAAACACACAAGCAAGATAGGCACAACTCAAATACTACAAGCAATCATATATAGTTGGATAAGTAAATGCATGTAGTAAAGGAGAAGGGATAGAGAATGCTCATGATGTTTTCCCGTGGTCTCGGAAGGATGGCACCTTCCCCTACTCCATGTTGGGTCACTCCCATTGGAGTCTCGACCCCGTCCCTCCGCTCGAAGGCGATCCCTCCTAGAGCACACTTCACCCTCCGAGTGAAGTCGCGGGCACGTCCCGCCGGGCTCTCTCCCGAGTACTCTTCCGGAGATAAGACTCCGCACTTGATGCGTGCCAAAGGGCGCTCCACTAGTGATGCTTCTTTCTCACGGGAAGCTCCAAGACCGTGTATAAACTTGTGTCGGCTTCCACAATCTCCTTGGACAGCTCAACACCGACGCCTAACCAGTCTAGGCCTAGCCATAGACCAAGAGTAACAGCTCTAGATGACTCTCTCAAGCTCACACTAGCCTAGAGATCAAAGGATGTAACTTGTTACTCTCTCAAGCACTAGGATCACTCCAAATCCTTCTCAAGTGCTTCACACTTCTTCCCCTTGGCTTCTTGGCAGCACCTCCCCTCTTTTCTGGGTCCAAGAGCACCTCAAAGAGGCAAACAACCGGCTATATATAGGCCACCAACCTCAAACTAGCCGTTGTCCAAAAGTGCCCAGTCTACGTAGAGACCGTACTATTGACCGTATGGTCCGGTCCTCATTTGACCGTACGGTCCGGTCTTCATCTGACTGGCGTCCAGGGAGTGCTGCTCCACTTCTCAAAGTAGACCGTACCGTCCGGTCTCCATCTCTTCTTCTGCCAACAGAAACTTCTCCTTCTCTGTTGCTTCTGCCTGTAAGACCGTACCATCCGGTCCTTGACCATACCGTCCGGTTAATGGTCCGGTCTTCATTTCTCCACTTCTAGAAACTTCAGCTTCTCTGTCTGGAAAACTCAATAGAGACCGTACCGTCCGGTCCCTATGACCGTATCGTCCGTACAATGGTCTGGTCTCCATTTCTCCACTTCCAGAAGCTTCAGCTTTTCTGTATGGATTTCCAATGTAGACCGTATGGTCCGGTCTCCTTGACCGTACTGTCCGGTCTCCTCTGACTTTGCAGCTTCGATCTTCTTCTTGATCCTTACTTCCAAACTTGATATTCTTGGTTCCTTCAAACCTCTTCTGCCACCCTAGCCCCTGAGAGACTCACCATGCATCCAATGATCTCTATAACTAGTGTGGACTAAGAGAAACACCTCGAACCCTCTTGATAGTCCGGTTTTTCCTATGGACTCAAGCTAACATCTAACCAAGCAATACTCGCTTGGATCTAGCATGTCCTTAGCCTTGATCCATATCTTCTCCGCGACTCCATCAAGTCCGTTCTTGTGCTGATGAAGGCAACCAATCATCCTTGATATTAAGTTCATGGTGTGTTGGCGTATCATCGCCAACGGACGGAGCTTTCTTTTTATGTGACCTATAAGATCTCACAAAGAGTGTTAGTCACATTCATGGTTCTCATCCAATCACCAAAACATTCATACCTTGGGGTTTCCCTAGCTCCAATGGTCATGAAGCTTACATCTGTGAGATATTTATTGTTCGTTGCTGTTTTTTAATTTCCTATAGTCAACAAAAAGCTGAAAAAATTGATTAGTTTTCCTTAATCCTATAGACCTTTGAGCCTTTTTCTACTGCTACTTAGTTAGGGCTTGTTGAGTTTTTGGTTACTTCGGTTCGTGTCGAGCTGCTGGTCTTAGTTTTGGTCCATTAGAGTTTCGAGTTCTTGTCACGTTTAGTTCGGATTGCTTAACAGTACCAACTTGCGATGGTCACCACGACCACATACGAACTCCGATTGGGGTGTTCTAGCACTTCACGGAAAGCTACTGGATCTGCTCGTGCATCAATATTTGTTCGGAGCTGCACGCAATCAATTTTTTACTACATATACCTTTTGCTGTTATATCCTTATTATTAAAAAAAAGTGTGTGTCATGAATTGGTCATTTGGCTTCCTTTGTGCATATATTCAGTTCTTGATGTTACCCTAAAAAAAACAAAAACAAAGAGAAGAAAAAAAAGGAAAAAAAAGAAAGAAAAGGAAAGGAAAAGGAAAAGGAAAAGGAAAAGGAAAAGAAAGGGGCTGATCATTGTGTTTCTTCTTGTTTTCGATGTGTGCTTTGTAGCTTCCTTTGTGTCTAGACTCGCGTCTCTAGCACGTTCTAGGCTAGGACCAGCAAAGTACCACCGTCGAACAATTACTCAGCTTGCTTTTATACTAATGTGGTGCTAGTATTTCCTTGTGCATTATTTTCAGCCCACCTATTTGACAGGTGTTGCTGCGGCACTGATACACTTTCTTTTATGGTTGCCGACTTGTTGGTAGCCATCACCTCCTGTTGAGCAAGGTAAAAACTTGTAAGATCTTGTTTGAAGTGGAGATCGAGGGAATTACATTATCTGATATATAGGAGCATACATATTTTTGTGTGTGTTTCTTGCTTTATACTAATCATGGCAGGTGACACGAAGATTTTTGAGCCATCCAGGTTGCATCCAAACATTCAGGACATCATTCAACAGTTGCCTTCTTCTTATGATGGTGAGTCCTTTAATGCTAGAGCATATATTGATTGGGAGCTGAAAGTGTAGGGAATAAATTTGATGAGCATGATCTGTCTGAGAAGAAAAGATTTATATTTCTTCCAATGTTTTGACTGAAAATGCATTGCTTGAATGGAAACGTATTTGTAGGCGCAACCAAGTTCCACTATCTTGGCAAAAGACTTTAAACTTCTTTTGAGAGATGCTTTTATTTCTGCATATCATGTTGATAAATTGCTTGCCAGATTAGACTATTTGAAACAGGGTAATAGGACCGTGAAAGAATACTACCATGAGTTTAAAATTTTTACCATATTTGGTGGATTTGATGGTTTTAAAGAAGATGCCATGAATAGGTTCATGAGAGGGCTTAATTCTGAAATTCGAAAAATGATGACTTCTAAAACTTGCAGCCATGTCTCTCTCTTGTTTTTTTGTCTTGCACTCAAAGCTGAAAAACATAGTGCTTATAAAACCAATGTGATGCCTGCTGTTCCGTTTTCTACTATGACTAACCTTGGGCACAACAACAATGCTTTGGTTGAATATCCATCAAGGGAAGAGGAAGACAAAGGTACGTTTGTTTGTGTTGAAACTGAACATGTGAATGAGGAGGCACAAGAGCTAATTGTGGCTCCATGTGAACCTAATGATTTGGTGCTGAATTTATCCACTTCTCCTGCTAGTTTAGAACAATCATTAGTGGAACTTGTTGTCGAATTTCCTTTGTTACAAGATGATTATATTGTTGCTTGTGACAACTAGTGCATGAATGTGCTTCACTTATATCTGTTGCTAATGATACAAATGCTGAAATTCGAAGTTTTGATTCCATTGATAGTAAGGAAGAAGAGTTAAATATCATATCTTCTTTAAATTGTTTAGGTTATATCGAATTTGATGTTCTTTGTGACCTGAACCGTTTAGTGAAGGAATTATTTCAGAAATCTGGTTTGCAATGTTTAGATCATTGTTCTTCTCATGCAATAGGAAAATATGATGAAAATGATAAATATAGATGCATCGGTTATATATTTGTTCAGATTTGAAATCACCATTAATGGAGTCCTCGAGTAATCAAAAGATGACTTTCATTCATGCTAACAACACCATATCTAGTTTCTCTTCTAGTGGCTCTAAGTTGCAGGTCAAATTTCAAGAAGGGAGCAATGTTTGCTGCCATGTGCAATGGTGCAAGCTCAAGAATTATATTTGAAAGACTTTGATCAAAATCTACACCTCAACTTCAGGACGGTTTGCTGTCAAGAAGGGAGAATGATGAGGACATCACCATGTCAGATACGACCAACACTCCTCCTTTAAACACGCAAAGTCCAATCACAAAAGCTAGAGTACGAGAATCATATTTATCGGTGAGCTCGTTTCTAATGTTCTATATATGATTTTGAGAATAAAATGCTACCTAATCGATTAATTGTTGTTAGGAATCATGGAGATGATGAGGAGGTAGCTACAAAGGTGCCTGGGGCGTCGAGGGCCGGCAAGGGAGAGCAACTCAAGTTGGAGGCCCAATTAAAGTTGACTTCGAGTCCGTTTCGGAGTCGAGGACAACTACGCACTAAAATGGTCGCCCAGGTCGCATACAGGCTCTGATTTGGACGTTCTTATATGGATGGAAAGCTAAGAACATTATATTTCCAATGGAACCGGTCTCATGCCAAAATTCCTCTGGCATCGTCAGGAATCGCCAAAACAAGTTGACCTACAGAATCTGTCCCGGTGCTGCGTCGCCGTTATTTGGCCCTTGGGCCTTGTATCTCGTGTGAGCCCATTAAGGGGGCGTGTCCAGGGGTTAGAGAACGACCCTAGAGTCTTCATATATGGCCGCCGCCATATAATTAGGGTTTGTGTTTTGATTGATTGTAAGTTTAGCCATTGCTACTTCCTTGTAGACGCGTGAGTTGGCGAAACCGCCCGTTTTACTTGATTCAGAACCCCACCTTTGTGAGTTCACTTACTTGTTTATCTTGTTCTTGCTTGTTCTTTGATTTCTTGCAGGAATTACCCTAGTGATTTGGTTGATCGTGCTCCACGAAATCACGAGCAACCGTTGGAGTTGGTGTATCGGTCGCTAAGACGCATCCTTTGGGGTTGTAGTCAGGCCATGAACGTCTCTCCAATACAAATCAAAGTTATCCCCTCCCTCTCACCGAAAGATCAGCAGCAAACCCACCCGCGTCCTCGTCACTTAGGGTATGTTTGGTTGCTCGTACGACGTTGCATCGTATATGTTGGATGAGTGGAAGCAGGTCGAGTAGATGCAGTAACCATAAAAATAGTGTTTGGATAGTTGCATGTGCCCTGGAGAATATGTTTGGTTGATTGTATGAGTAGATGCAAGTGACCCTGTATGTGAGATTGATGAGCGGGCCCAAAGCACATGCAATGCATCCACAAAGCTTTGCATGATGTGATGCCGCCAATTTGGGCACATCCACCAAGCCAGGACGACGGTATACACGTAACCAAAAACTCTTCACTATGAGTTTATACGGATCCACTGGTGCAAGCAATGGGTCATGCGAGCATCCAAACACACTACAAGGGTTCGGATTTTCCGGAAACCTGCTAGGGAAGCATTTATTCCCAAGCGATAGGGTTATAATTCAGATTGATGTCTTAGTCCACTAGAACAAACTGAGCTTTCAGTGACAGAAGCCTTTTTTTACAGTAGTGCCGGACACACTTTCATCCGTCAGTGCAGGCTTAGCGCGAGGTACTGTAGCAGCTAACGGTGGTGAACACGATGACATCGACGAAGCTACACTACCTGGAGCACTAATGAGTGGCGGCCAAGATGACGTATGCGTCGTCCGCCAACAGAGACACAACAGCAGTGGCGAGCTTGCTGGCATCATTGTAGTATTAGTGGCGGACAAGCACAAACTGAGTCCGCTTCAGCTCAAACTGTCATGTTCATATATAAGTAAACACTAGGGTTTCTTCCCCTTTCATCTTTCCGTCCCGCGCCGCCCCACTCCTCCAGTGCGCCTTCTACCTCTCCCTCCACAGCGCTCCAAATCTCTCCTCTCTCTCTCCTCCACGGCCACCACTCCACCCCCAGCCACCCTCTCCTCCCTGGCCACCGCGCCTCTCCTGACAACCACGCCTCCTCAGGAATCAGTGGCGGCATGTCGGCTCCTCTTCCTACCCCCGTGTTAGCTCCAGATCTAGCGGCGGAATCTGATCGCAGAGCTGTGCCCCCCCCCCCCCCCGCCCCCACACACGCGCGCGCACGGCGGCACCTGTTAGATCTCACGAGGCGGCGGCGCTTGCACGACGTGGGTTCTAGTGGTGGATTGGTTTGTGGCAGGCTCGTTCGGCTTGCCATGGCCCAGGCGTATTTTTTTAATCTATTTGTGCCTTGCAGGGCGGTGACGCCTAGCACTGAAGACCTCCATTGTACTACTGGTCCACTCGGAAGATAGAACTAATAATGGAAAAAAGATATGCTTAAGAACTCCACCAGTAAATTGATTGCTATCGGCAGGGACGGGAGACAAAACTGCCACGGATGAATGGCAAATCAATAAGAAGCCTGAAAGCGATTCTTACCCAAGAAACGATGATAGGAAGGGAGTTCAACCAAAGAGGTCGAATGGGTGCTGCCACGAGAGCAGTGTTGAATCCGTGAGCAGAAAAACTTACAATGTAGCGGGCCGCCACTTTATCACTCTAGTTGAGGGTAAGAAAATCCATAATTTGCAACCTTGAGGCCTTGACATTATGACTTCAAAGGTCTATATCCACTTGGTCATTATTAGCTAATACCACAACATATAACTTATGAGATGTCAATGCAGCTACAAAGGTGTCTATGGTGACTTTGTAAATTTCTAGATCAGCTGGCTCAATCTCTCGTTGAGGCTCATAGGGGTAGGGTGTGCGTGCATGTGTTCGGATAGGGTATTCATGTGTGTGTGAGAGGATATGCTCGTATGTAGTGTGTTTCACAAAAAAAAGGACATTGGTCTTTTTCAAATAATAGAACTTATGGAGCTGCTTTGGATGTTACTTATATTAAAGGAGTAAAGTGAAAAGTGAAAAGCTGTAAAAAAAACAAAAAAACAGCGATTGACAGTGCACACCAATATGGAAATGCCATGACCATTAATTGTATGTGTTGATAATTATTTTCCTGTGATGATAGACCAAGACAGGCAGGCATGAATGAGTAGTGTGCAACCACCAATATTATTGATGCATGGCGCACTCCTCTTGGGTGTTGCTTCCTCTGAAACCAACCACCAGGTCGTCAAGTTGCAGGACCACGGGAGTGTTAGAAGAGCAGGCGTTTATTCTTCCATCACAAGTTAACCCATGGCATACGCGAGAATTTATATGTCACCAGCAGCAGGAAAAATGAGAAGGTTAGGTGAAGAAGTGAGGAATGTGCCGGAATATATATCATCAAAATAACAATTATTTCATACTAGGAAATATTATATTTAGTTCAGTTTGATCTTGGTAAAGTAGTACACTCGTTCATCATTGAATGGCATAAATGTTGCAACAACAATACACGCAGATGCTATGAATTGTGGGATGCATGATTAGGAATCGTGGGATGTCTAAATCGACATTAAAAGGTTTTTCCTCCAATTAGCTTGCGAGCCCCTTGTTCATGTATTGGAACAAGGCTGTCAAGGACTTTGTTCCTTGTCCAATTGGCATGTAGCTAGTAGGCGACACTCCCACGAAGCCTGCGATGTGGAAGACGTGACACGACGGTCGTGGTGCATAGCCACACATCGCTAGTGTTCCCAGTGCATCTATGAGGCCCGAGCTCATGGAGAATTAATGATACTGTTCTCAAATGTGGGGCCCAGGAACATGAGATTGGCCAAGTCCTCCACCGAAAGAAGTTAGCACGTCAATGGCCACCACAAACGCGTCGCGGGTGGAAGGTCGCGACGCCTTCAGGCCCATGCAATGGACACAGAGTAAGCGGCCGCTTACTCTGTGTCAATGCCATGAAATTAACATCCACTTCACCCTTTGAGGATGTTCATGGTGCGCCACTCTTTGATGAGAGTACGTACGCCCCTCCTTGACAAAGAGCTAGATGAAATGGTCAACGCAGGTTGTGCGGCACATGATAATTTGGGTATTGGAACAATATTACGGGAGTGTGCTGATCTTTTCAGTGGGCTCGGTCTCTAACTGACTGTTGTGGTGGTGATGGCACAACTGTGAGGGCTATCATTAAGGCCTTTCCACACATTAAGTGCACCGTCCTAGACCTCCCAAGAGTGATCAAGGATAGCGCAGCAGATTATGGCATTAACTTTGTTGCAGGTGACATGTTCAAGTTCGTCCCCCCCGGCTCAAGCTGTGATGCTCAAGGTATAAAATCGAAAATAATAAAAGGGGCTTATGTTTTACATGCTTTACAAAACCAAAATAAAAGTTCATTTTTATATGCTTACAAGCTCACCTCTTTGCTGTTTGTACTACCAAAAAAACACTCGGGTGTACCATGAGAAACTCACATCCCCCAGAGGTCAATGCCATGAAATTAACATCCACGTCCCCATCGTAGAGTCAAAGAAACTGGTGCCTTTGATGGGAGGGAGGCTGTCCGGCCGGGCGGCTGAGCAGTGGGAGTGTCCGCCAAGGCCCGGGTGGACGCCGGCGAGGGGCCGGGGCTCTGGGATGTGAAGGGCTGGCATTTCCCATATCAGGAAGTTAACTAAAACGTAAATGAATCTGATGACTTCCGCAACATACAATTCTTAATAAAATATTTCACCAACATATAAAAGAAATAGGACGGGACTGCTAATCCTGCCGAGTTCCACAATGTGTTAGGGTCATGGCAAGGACCAGGATTTGAATCTCCCGGAGGGATTGATCATGGTGTTGGGATGACCAATGTTGGAGGTTTGTAAATAATTTCTTTGGAACATACGAGTGATCCCTCTGTCCAGTGCGATTTTTTGTGCGTCCGCTTTGGAACATACGAGTGATCCCTCTGTCTAGGGCGAGTATTGTTCATTAAAAATTCAATTGGTTGTTGTCCAAGAGACGAAATATCTGGAAAGTTTATAAATTTGCAAGTGATACAATTACAACGCATTATTGCCACCACGGCATCAAAAACATACATAGTATCGAACAAAACAAAAAAAAAGAACCAAGTATGCTCTATGTATAGAGATAACAGCATACCAACATGCCACAAGAAATTAAGTCGCAAATAGTACTGTAGTACATTTCCATACAGATACTCATGGATCTCAAAGAGAAAAGATTATTAGCTTAGCTGCTTCGGACCGGCATTGCTCTGTCCTGGAAACAACACCCACCTTTTATTATCGCGACACATGATCCAGTGCTGAACCATGTCTGTTTAAAAAAGAACACAGACCTTTTATTACTGCAACATATGGTCCCTGTGCGGAACCATGATTTACTGCCACGTAGCGGTGCACTATTATGGATAAACCTCAAAGATAGCACGAGCTCCCAATTTCTTAATAATCTTATAGTCACTGAAGCCTGATTTCATAAAGAGCTCACGCCAGTCGTTTTCATCCCGCTGCCGACCACGGGTATTGACAAACATGAGCATGTCCAGTAAGAGCTGCGCTTCATACATAATTGGCCCTAGAGAAGGATCAGCAATTACTTCCATAATGATAACCTTGCCACCCTCATCCCGGGAAGGAATTGCATTCTTGCACTGAGAAAGGATCTTCACACAATCCTCGTCATTCCAGTGGTGCAGTACAAACTACAAACAGCAAAGAGGTGAGCTTGTAAGCATATAAAAATGAACTTTTATTTTGGTTTTGTAAAGCATGTAAAACATAAGCCCCTTTTATTATTTTCGATTTTATACCTTGAGCATCACAGCTTGAGCCGGGGGGACGAACTTGAACATGTCACCTGCAACAAAGTTAATGCTATGATCTGCTGCGCTATCCTTGATCACTCTTGGGAGGTCTAGGACGGTGCACTTAATGTGTGGAAAGGCCTTAATGATAGCCCTCACAGTTGTGCCATCACCACCACAACAGTCAGTTAGAGACCGGAGACCACTGAAAAGATCAGCACACTCCCGTAATATTGTTCCAATACCCAAATTATCATGTGCCGCACAACCTGCATTGACCATTTCATCTAGCTCTTTGTCAAGGAGGGGCGTACTCTCATCAAAGAGTGGCGCACCATGAACATCCTCAAAGGGTGACGGCAGTGGTGGTGTCACGTCCTTCTTGAACCAACTGGCCAGGTTCAGTGCAGCCTCAATACAGTGCCGTGTGTTTGTGGAAAGCACAAAATATTTCTGGCTGCCGTGCTCTTTCCCTATCTCACCGTCAACTAGTAGCAAGGAGAGTGGGTTAAGTCGGTAGACTTCTACCTCAGAATTGCTATCAGACGCAAAGATTCCTGACTGCACTAACAATCTCATTACGCGGCGGAGGAATGGCAGCTTAGCTTGGGGGAGGGAAAGCGTGGAAACCAGGTCTGGCAGTGAGGTAGCACCACCGAGGTTATGGATAGCAGTTGGGATCCCAAGCTCAACGACACATTTGAGCGCCATGGAGGTGAGGTAGTAGAGGCTGTGGCGCCAGAGATCAGCCTGCGCCTTCAGCAGCTCAGCATCGGTGGGAACGATGATAGCCTTAGTCTCAGAGGCCATTGTTCCTTTTTTTTTTCTGGGTTCACTCTATCTGCCTTAGTCTCGATATGTGTGGTGTCGGATGCTGCTTCTCCTGCATGGCAGGGGTTTAAATAGTATGCACCGGACATGTCAATATGGAGTCAGCGTCCTCTAAAGTCCTATCAAGTGAACCAAATCTCCCTCGAAAAAAAAAAAAAGTGAACCAAATCTCTTCTTGAAAACAAGATTAGGTTAGCTCTTGGAACTGCAACAGTATGCGCAACACCACTTGTCCGGCGTGCATAATCATAGACAATGTCATCTTCGATGGGGATATTTATCGCCAGAACAATAGTAAAACTCAATTCCTAGAAGTGTATCCACTTAATGATTTTTCTTATGGTTCGATGTTTTTAACCGTGGGATAAAAGAGTCATATCTCTGATGAAGAATCTTTTACGGTACCATTTTCAGCTCTCAAGAGGAAAAACATCAAACTTCATCTAAGCCTTTTTTTCAGAAAAGGGAATATGTTTCAATATTTCATTTGAGCCATTGATTATATAGTAATAATAGAGAAAATTAAAAATTCAATTCAGGAAGCAAATGTTTCCTCCCATTCTACCGATTCTTCCTTCGATTATGCGAGCGTGTAAACGTGATGAGGCCATCATGATGAAGTCTTGGACACATCTCTAACACTTCATGAAAAATATGAAAAAGATGACGCACATGAGGCAAAAGTTCAGCTTCCACCAACTAACATCGATATTCTCTCTGTCACGGGACCTAAATAACTTTCGAAACAAATCATCCTATAATCATGGTCAGCTTTTAGGTCATCTATCTAATTAAAATGAACGGTCCACAAGTATCTCGAGGAACCGTAAAACTGATCATCTATGATACTTCTTATTCGTTTGTCATATTGGCTTTGTAAATAGTTTTTATTTATGTTTATTAGATGATAGCCGCGTATCGTCATTGTCTACCTCCCTTCTTTCCAGTTCGCCGAGACTATTGCTGTCGAGGTGGGGTAAATTTAATAATCCTGGTGCTGCATTCATAACAGGACACTGACAATTAATATAATACGCTACCGTGAGAAATCATCAGTCTGGACGTATTACACTACCAAGACTGTTGAATAGACAATACTCTCTCCGGTTTAAAATATATGTTGCCATTGAATTTTTCCAATACTTTGACCATTCGTTTTGTCTATATATATTTGTACTAATAAAAAGGTACAAAACTAAACATCAAAGTATTCTGGGTGATAGGTCTAATGATACTTGTTGCAAAGTGCCAAGCCCAAATACAGCTAATGATCGTGCACACGTTGCGCGAACCACACATATATGTAGTAACTCGCTAACATTTCGTCCTCTCTTTTCGTAAAAGGATTAATCCGAAGTTTCAACGTTTTGAGTTGCTAGCTATTTAAATTGGTGCAACCCATTCTAAACTAACAATGTGGTACTATCATGTTGCTCTTAGAGGCAACAGCCATGGAGTTGGGCTTTATGGGCCTCACACTTATTTGACATTAGGTAACTAATTACTTAAACAAATATTCTTGGTCAAAGTTGAAATAAAATGTCAACGGTGTCATTAATGTAAAACCAGGCGGAGTACAGGATATGAACATGTGCGCTGGCATACCTTCATTTGTTGTTGATACCCTGTCATGTGGTGATTTATCTCTTTTTTTTTCATATTATCGAAGTGGTTATTCCTATTGGATTTTTCAATTTTGAAGGCGATGTTAGTTTGTTTGTACTATGGTAAAAATGCATCTGACCTGTTCCCCTCCCCTGAGTCATTAGTGTACTTCTGTAACTTTCTTCAGAGTAGGGTTTTAGGGTTTTCGTGCTCTGGGGAATCATTACATAACACTTTTCCAGGAGGAAGACAAAAAATGTGTTACGGTCCAAACGAAATTATGTAGCATACTTTTGGAAACTCTTTCATGCCTCTCCAGACGAAATAATGCGTTGTATCAAACTCTGCATTGGAAAATTTCATGCATTTAGAATTTTCGGTAGACAAAGCAATAACTCCCTAGCGCACCAGCAGTGCAATCCATGAATGCGCCATGTGCCAGCTAAATATTTTGATAGTTTGAAACTTTTTTAGTGGCTGACAGTAAGCCACGAATATGGTTTAGTTGATCAAACAGCAATACTATTGGTGCACAGCAGGCTTGTGTTGTACATTAATTCCCAACTGGTTCAAATTGTTCAATCAACATGTGAAGGTGTGCCCCACGCATTCATTTGTACATTATGTCATCAGATATGGTGGCATTTTCAGATGACATGCGTGGCTAGATCAAGAGGTGATGATTGGAAATTATTTGTGAAGTTAAAATCGATTAGCTGTACGATCCTGTTCAAAGTAGACCTTTCCCAATGCATCCTAGGTGTACAGTTCAGATGATAGTGATTGTTCATAATCAACGCCATATCAAAAAAGATTTGGTCCAGTGCCACAGGAATCAGTATGCAATACAGAAATACACAATATTTTTTAAATATTTACAAATTGTTTGAAATAATCAATATTGATGTCAATAAATATGTAGAGTGCTGGATAGTGAGACATCTTGTCCATTCAAATTACTTGCATTTTAATTATTTGGTGCACTAGTTGACCAAACAGCAATATTATTGGTGCATCATTCGTGTCAGCAGGCTTGTGTCAGCTGAACTAATCCAAGTTGTTCAATCAACAACTGAGCATGCGGCCCGTGCATGAACTTACATATTACATCATCTGATACGGTATCATTTTCAGATGCCATGTCTAGATAAGAGGTGACGAATGAAAAATATTTGAGAGATTTAAAATTAATTAGAGTTTACAGTCCTGTTGAGAGTGCATTTTATTAAAAGTGGCTTAAACTATTTGTTAATATTACTGTCGAAAGTGAATTAATTTTTTGCATTAATTTAATTGAGCATATTTTGTTTTATCTCAACGGCACCATGTCCAATGGCCTATATTTATGTCGTAGTAATCCTGAGGTCCTCCATGAATTCTGACTGGGCTGCCACAAAAAACACACAAGTCAACCTTCCGGCTATGCAGTGTTTCGTGGTAACAGACTTATATATGTCGCCGAGAAGGCGAGTATTATGTTGTCACTGAGGTTCTGGCCGAGTCATGTTGGATGCCTTAATTTCTTGAGGAGCTGCAGTGGTCTACTGTGATAATGTCTCTATCTTGTTTTTAGATAATGTCTGTATCTTGTATTCGCCCAAACAATCTGGTTCAAACACCTTAATTTTAGCGCCATGCATGTGCAGTTGGCATAGATGCATTAATGTTTTTTTCCTATGGAAGCAGAACCCTAGTCGTCCAGGTCTCTTTAGCCAAAATGGATTGCATGTACAAGTTATCGGTTTTCGTTGCCATATGTATCGTGCAAAGTACATACACTGATCCAGACTGATCAAAAGTGTCATCTCGTTTGTTACTATGCACATAAACACCCTCATATAACTCGCAAAAAAAACCACTCAAATAAACTACTAAATATTAACGGCACAGGAAGGGCGTGAGGTTTAGAAGCATACGTGATTCACCAAATTAGTCAAAGAGGTGGATGGGTGAATAAGAGGTGGACGAGCAAACTGATCAGGCTCCACGTGCCTGATCGCATCATCGCCGTACCATGGTTCTCCCACCTGTTTTATTCTCTTGGCATGATATCTGCAGCATGAAGCATGTCCAAGCTAGTTCACACCAAAAAAAAAAAAAATCCATGTCCAAGCTTCAATAAAAATGCTACTGCTGGTGGAGAAATTATTCCAGGCAAACTATTTACAATTAGAGATTTGCAACACTCTGTAATCAAAGAATTAGCAAAACTCTTAGTGATATATCTCTGACCAATTGAATTTATGCTTTTGAAGCAACGATCCAAAAAAAGAAGCCCCTAACTCTTACGGAGGGTGTTAATTGTTCAAAAATACTAGCTTGTTTTGTGGACTATAATAGTCCTCAATTTTGAATCATCAAATTGCAGGACTACTATAGGGTGTCAATGCAGCAGGCGACATTTGCTCAATTACATGTTAGCGCATGGCGCACGCGGGGATTTATATATTCAAAGCAGATTGGATTATTTCCAGATACAGATGATGTTGCCTGGTGAAGAAGTGAGGAATGTGCAGGAATAAGTACATGTTACAAATGAACGAATGAACGTTATTTCATTACTAATTTAAATTGAACATGTTATATTTAATTCGGTTGATCAAGGACAAATACTCCGGCCACAGAAATGAATGTTGTTTCACTACTTTTACATAGCTACAATACAAATCGTGAACAAAAATGGCGAACTCAAAAGAGTAAAATGCACTGTAGGTACGTGAACTTTTACGGGTGTGTCATCTAGGTCCATGAATTAATTGTAGATCTAGGTCCTTAAACTTTTAAGTGGTGCACTATAGGGCCACAGACTCTCTCTCTCTCTCTCTCCCCCCACCCCCCCCCCTCCCCTTCCGGAGCTCAGCCAGGACCGCTGGCCTTCACGCCACCTTCCGCCTCCCGCACCCACGCCAGCCCGCTGGTCCGTCGCCGGAGACTACGGGCCCAGCCGTGGGGTCCGCGTTCCTGAGCCTACCCTACCTCTGCAGCCTCTTCCCCGAGCACGACGTGCCCCGCTGTTCGCCCATCGCGCCCCCTATCCCGAAGTCGTGCCCCCACCACCGCAGGCCGCCGGCTCTCCCACGCGGTACCCGAACTCCGTGCTCGGGTCGCTGCGGCTTCCTTGCAAGCCACGCCCCCAGCATGGACTGCAGGGCGAGGTCCTGACGCCGCACTGCTGTCGCATCCCCACGGCCTTCGGTCCGCGCCACTCCTCTCTGGGCTCCCTCCGACACGCCCCTAGCTTGCCTCTGCCCCAGATCCCCGACGTCGCTCACGTGCTTTCGCCTGACCGCGCACGCTTCCCCTCCGTGTGTGCTAGGCTTGAGTGGGCAGGTGGGTGGCGGCGGCGCGGCGCGAGGAGGAAGAGAGAGAAAGAAGAGGGACGGATACGAGCCCTCATGTCAGAGGCTCAGTGGACCTGCAGTGCATCACTTGGAAAGTTTAGGGACCCATATCTGCAAAAAATAAGTTCATCGACCTAGATGACACACCCGGAAAAGTTCAAGTACCTACAGTGCATTTTACTCGGAAAAGAAACATACAATACTTCTTGGCCATAGTCTTGCGTACGTGTATGAAATAAAAAAGAGTACTCCTCCGATCCAGCTGCATTATATGGTCCCCAGAAAGATATTGTCTTATCCTTCTACCGATCTAATTGATAATTATAAGTGGTCCAGCTAAATCTACCGTATCCACTATGGGGATCTTATCCTGTCAGCGTATCAGAAGCCTAATTGTACAATATTTCAATATATGTTACCTTGTTTGCGAATATTTATTACATTAAGGGAACAGAATCTGACGAACCAGAAGGGGGGAAGTATAAAAAGGGGGGCAGTTATAAAAAGGAAATTTTCTAGATCTTAGCTGACTGAGAGTAATTTTGTTTTAAAAAAAACTCAAAGTTTTGTTATCCATATCTTGCAAAACCCCAGGTAACATAGATGTCAAGATTTGCGGTCACTTTTTTATACCAATTCTATTAACTGTGGGATTTCGTCCTCGGTGATGATTAATTTCTGTCTCGAATACTATATTATGTCATGGTTCAGAATATATGTGGATCACATAATGCCGAAAATTCGTTCATCACCTATTGTGTCAGTTAAATGATTATCCATGACGAAAACGCTCTTTTTTGTCACAGAGTTAGTGATGATCCTCCCTTTGTTATTACAGAAATAGAGTGTTTCAATGCATTATATATGAATCTACCGAAGATAAGTCAAAATATTATTTTATCAATCAGCATCCTTTCACAATTTTCAGTTGAAATTGGGATTGCGAAAATTCCCCCCCCCCCCCCCCCCCCCCCCGCACCAATGAAAAACGACAGCTAATCTGAGCAACCCAGTATAAACTAAGTTTAGGTTATCACAGTTGCCTAAGTCTCTCTATACACTACAAAACATTTGGCCTACTACGACGATTTAGGAGTCACAATTCATGAAAACGTCACTACATAACGTGGTTTATGACATTTTATAGAGTTTCAATAAGTTTAATGACGAACATTCAATGTGCGTCATAAAAATCAACATGAAATCGTCACAAATTAAGCAAATGCCATATTGTGACAAACACATGTTTGTCATGTGAGGTCAATTAAGATCGTCGTAATTTTGGGATGATGGTAAATCGTCACATTTTTCACGAAGGTACAACCATTTTTCCCATGTAAATAATAAAAGAGCAAAATATGTGCTTTGTTTGAGACTTAAATAATGGTTTTCCCATGATCGACAAGAGGTGGTCGCTAAACGCCTCTACTAGTGGAGAATATATATGAATTTTAATTTTGTATATAATTTTATGTTTATTTCTCATATACTAAAGTACATATCAGATTTGTTTGTAACGTTCAGAGCAATATAGCCATTTTCTAAGATACAAATACTTTTTCATACTTATCCTAAATAAAAGGAAATAAAGTAACCCATATGTCATGGGCTGATTTAAGCCTGCTGCAGCCCGTCAGTCAATGGCTAATTTCAGCAACCCTTCGGCCTGTTCTAGCAGTCCCTTTCTTGGGCCTCAAGACAACACGGTTGGCCCAATGTCTGAGCTAGATAAAAGATATAAAATTTATTGTTCCTCGCTGTGAATCATGGATTTTGTTTCCAAACTCCATATGATATCAATGAGAATCGTGGATTACCAAAGACATATAAGTTTGGAGTTTTTAAAATTCCAAAATAATTACACATGTTGGAGTGGACATAAAACATGCTCACAGCAAATTTGAGCTCATATCTTTTCATATTTTTGGAGATAAAAAATAGACAAAATAATGAAAAATTCACTAATTATTTGTCTTTTTTTTACCTCACAATATAAGATGAGATTGGGTTTAAAATCTGATCGAGACATGTAAAATGTCCACTTGTACCTGCATTAAATTTTTCGTATTTTTAAGAACTATTAATCCATGTTCACCTAAAAGTTTTCTTGCCACATGTTAATTTATCAGTACACATACATGACAAAACAATTGTCAAAAATGTTCGAAAAACTAATAGACTTTGAGGTGGACATGTTACAGTTTGAGTTGCAATTTTGAAGGATATTAAAGCACTTATACCTATTCTGGAAAACTTTTAGATTGATACGAAAGTAAAAAAGAAAATAAAAAACATTAAACAGTATTGGACGCGACAACCGGCCCATCTCTTCAATTCAACCCACTTAGCCCAAACTCAAACATCACCCCCCTCACCGTGCGCCGTTCAATCGAATTGAATGGTTGAGATGCAATCTGCGTCGAAACCTTAACAGCTCCTCTATCTTCTCTCATGACCAGCCGCCATATCCCACGCAGCCAAGATCCGCCTGCTCCTCCTATAGTCCTACTCCTCTCCTCTCCAGGCCTCCTTCTCTCCTTGACATTGATGGCCGCGGAATTCTCCGTCCTCCGCACGCGGCGCTTCTGATGGATTTGGGACTCCGGATTATATAGGCTGAGGGGTCGAAAAGCGCAGGGTGCAGGGATAAGCTAGAGCGGCGTGGCATTGAGTTGCAACGAGGAAGAGTGGGTCGGGAGCTTGCTCGGTTGGCCTGGCGGCGTGTCGCGACAGTGTTCACCTACCAGCCGGGAGAGCGCGTTACATGGCTTGGAACATCCCCCAGACCCAGCTCACGTGGTAGCGGGTGGTGACTTCTTTCCCGCTGTTCTCCCGGTCGCCTCCATCCCCAACGGCATTGCTTCACCATCTTGCCAGATCGGCGAGGCTTCGTTGACGTCTTCAGGGAGCATCAGTTCCTGTCCGATGTCGCGCTCAACAGGCACGTTCCCCACGTCTCACCTTCTTTCGTGTAATACCCTACGTCCGAAATCCGCTTAATTACCGCCCAACCCCCGCACGGGGCGGGCACGCACATACACATAGCACAACCACTTCATTTCTTGACCTCATGGGCCGAAATCACTACTACAGGCTACAAACGGGCTGGGATGTTACATTTCGCTCGCTAGATCTCGCTCCCTCTCCCTTTCATCTTTCATCTTGGGTCTTTGATTTCGTCTCCATGAGCGACCTTGGTGTGCTACGCTCGTATGTTTGACCGGCCCTACGATAAGTCGTTTCTGAACGTTTTGCTTAATGGGGACCCATTACATTGCAGATGCTTGCCTTGAATTGTTGTGTGTTGTTGGCTTCCAATTTTATGCACATCGCCAAGCACACGTAACTAATATTTTAATATAGCTGAGTTCTGATTTTGTAGTCGTAATGACTGGATGTGCTATCTTAATTTCTGTTAAGATGTATATATTAAATTCTCAAGGGCTATATATGTCTGTTGAATTCCTTTGTGTGTAAATCGGCCCAACAAAGAATCTATTTGGTTGCCGTATCGGCCTGCTGAAATTAACCCATTCCAAAGTAGGCCCGTATGAGATTAGCCCATATACAAAATTGGCCGTATGCAATTAGACCATAAGCAAAATTGGCCTGCTACAAAAAGAATCTGAATTGAAAAAGGCCCATAGCAAAGACTGGGTTTAGCCCGTGAAAGGTCGGTTGGTTAATGGGTTTTTGCTGGGCCAAATTGTATTTGTGATGACAGAATAAACGTCACAAAGATTTGTGACACAAATACATGTATTCGTCACAAAACATGATTATAAATGCTTGATAGATGACAAATGTATATTCATCACTCCATCGTCACAAATCGTTCAGGGTGACATAAAATCTTTGTTTTGTGACAAAAAACAATCGTCATAGAAGACCAATTTCTTGTAATGATAGTTTATTTTGTAAGTTAAACTTTTCGCACATGTAGTTCAAATTCAAATAATTCCTAATAGGGTAGTAGATATATACTTCAATTACGTAAAAAATGTGCATAATTTCGAAACAAGAGAAGAAAAAATTTAACTAAAGTAAAATGCAAGGTGAAAGTTACATTGCATTGACAAACAATAAAAAGGTAACCACTTATAACCTTGAATTATGCTAGGGAGGAGAGTCTTATCTTATAGAAATGTTTTCAAATGAGCACCGAATTTGGAACTTTTCGAGAAATTTTAAGTAGGTATTACAAAAAAATTTAAGAAATATCGATTCCACAGTGTACAAATAGTTTTTTTAATCAACATTTCTTTTAGGACCCACATATAATTAATTTTGTAACCAAAAAGTCTTTGTTTCAGACATGTAGTCCAAATTTGAATAAATTCCTATAAAATGGTAAAACATAACTAAATTGTTAAAAAATGGCTCTTTCCACGAGAATAAAAATAAAGTTTTACATGAACTATCAAATTGGGTCAACAGGTTGGCCTTTAGCTAAGTTGGTTATGTGGTTCTAGTAATACTCCTCAGATTCTTAGTTCGACTTCTCGAGGGAGCAAAATTTAGGCTAGTGTTACATAAATGCTCTCATCTGTCCCACATCAATAGTACAAGTCTAGGGCCCGACCAAGGTCAGCATTGGCGATCTCACACGGGTCATGGTACCGTTTGTGTAACAGCGGGTAGGTGTTCGAGAGTTTTCTCGACCTACGTGAGAAGTTCTCCTTGTTCGCAAAATGACAAGCGGTTGTCAACCCCCCACCCAGGCAGGTCGAGTTGTATTTATCATATATTGTCTAGGTTACATTAACATGAGATACCAAAAAGATAAAGTGAACTATAAATCACTTTGAAACATTGAGAGGCGAGCGTTAATGGAGAAGTGTGTCAAATGAGTACCAAATAGAGAAAATTACTAATGCATTCTTTATTTTGTCGCTAAAACATTTTTGGGACCATATAGCAGTTTAATTTAGTCCCATGACAAATATGGTAAAATCACAAAAGATACTAGTTATTATTGAAAATGTTATGTCAATTAACAAGTATATATGGTGAAACCAAAGATATAATGTTTCTACTAATTAATGTGTTCAGTTAGTTTTATACATTTTATGTATCTTAAAATAACATCTGTAATTTTCATGATATAAAAATGCATCCCAGGTCCGTAAACTATTGGCAGATGGTCGTCCAGGTCCATGAACTCTTAAAGTGTCCACATGGGTCATTAAACTAATTTGGGATGATCATTTAGGTCTACGGACTCTTAAGTGACCACTTGGGTCCATAAACTATTTATGTTGTGTCAACCAAGTCCATTTTCAGGAGAGACCAAAACATCCAACCTGGACATGACTGCCTAGAGACATATAGAATGTAGGTCATTCATTTTCTTATTTTGTAACCATCACACGCCGTTGAAGTACCCACTGCTGGCACTACCACATGTGACGGTGGATGAGCTAGATGTGAGCCGCGGAGTCATCTATGAGAGTGACCCTATTTCTATGAGCCATGGAAGGAAGAGAGTGACCCTACTTCTATGAGCAACCTTGTGCTACAGGCACAGGATGGAGGTGAGTGCATCAACATTGACAGCGACACCCCGTCGGAATAATGTTGCAGTGAGAATCCCAATGACTGGTCCCTTGCCTCCTCAATGATGATGGATGCTTCGACGATGTGTGGCAACAACATATAGCTGCGAGGGTGAGATGTTGGTAAAGAAAAGAAGTGAAGAGCCTATATGCCTCAGCATATGTGTGGCAACAACATATAGCTGCATACGGTCTTCGTTGACACAATAAAAATATTTTATGGACCCATGTTGTCACTTAAGACTTCATGGACCTAAATGACCATCCAAAAATAGTTTAAGGACCTATGTGGACACTTTACGAGTTCAGGGATCTAGATGACCATCAACCAATAGTTTAGGGACCTGGATGACCATCAACCAATAGTTTAGGGACCTGGGATGCATTTTACTCTTTTAGCTATTAGTAAATCAATTAATAACACAAGATAATTTAGTCATTTATTTTTAATGAAAAAGTTCATTTTTTTGAGTGAATAATGAAAAATTCATAAAATACCTCTGTCAGACTTCAGCCCACCTCGAGAGCCTACATCAGCACAAGTCAGTTGGTGAGATGATTTTAGCCCATTTAATTGTGGATGAGGGAGGACAGATGAGGCTTCAAATTGGCTGGAATGGGCTTTTATTTTCTTTTATGTTTAAATAATTCCTAACAAATCATTTGTATCCTTTATTTTATTGGATCTAGAGCTTCGAAATTTACAATAATTGCTGGCAGTGTTTTCTAATATGTGGAGAAGTTAATAAAATAACTAGAGCTATGATTATTCCTAAGCATCTTTTCCTTATGTAATGACTCATTTGATAAAATTGCACACGGTGAAAATTTTGACATCTGCTTGTTGGTCTCATATGATAAAAGTATGTTGGTCTCTTCTTTTTATTGAAATTTTGTTTCCCTCACTTGACTTGCTTTTAAGAAAATGTTAGGAAGCTCCAAAAATAATGAAACATTTTTTGCTGTTACTATATGTCACCAAGAAACCATTTCGTACTGCAATTCTTGAAACTTTATATGTTGATAAGGTTTATTTGATTCGTAATGGTTGAAAAGGGCTACATAAATTCAATTGAAATATCCATTATTTGTTATATATTAAATGAAGTATTTTTTTAAACGATTACATGGACAGGTCTGCAAAGAATATCTTTAAGTTGCTTCCCGTTGCTTCATTTGATAATTATCTCCACCGTTTGAATTTAAATCAAAGCAACTGCAGACCCGCTCAAAATTAAACAGGGTGCACATCATGCTTATGTATGCTCTTGAAAATGAAATGCACCATTTCGGAAGTGTGACAGGTGTGACCGTGGAAGAGTAGGTCACTATAACCTAAACTTTGATACCGTGTAGGAAAGAATCCATAGCGTATAATGCTTGGATTGTATTACTTGACCCTCACTTGTTTTGTTATACAGTACTTTGATTCTAAGGCTAGATCCCTCCCCTGTAGATAAGGTAGGATCTGAAATATAATGAACTAACATACCGTATGTAGAGATATGTAAAAGAGCTCAGAACTTTCTGGAATGAGATGGATTATGCTTAGTCGATGTTAATAAATCTTGCTGGGAGATTTTTCATGAAACAATTGTAACCTGTCATATGTGATGACAACAACCAAATCACTCTAGCAGTTTTGATGTGTGAACCCTATATCAACTCCATAATAAATATCGATATTCAGCAGACACCTTATATACGTACAAACTCTTTGTCTCTGCTTGGCGGTGCAAGGGTTCTAAGGGCCGCGGCCAGTGGGATCTATATTACTGAACAGACCAAATGAACATTAGAAGCATCTGATTGCAGGGGGCTTTCGCAACTCTAGCTTAACTGGAAGTCCAAGAACAGGCGTTGGCTTCGGATCCTTCATGTAATCTTCATCTTTGTTGCACATCGTCCACCTAAATTGCCTTACCAGGTAGTGTATGGCTACCATTGTTTCTGCCCTTGCAAACTCAGTTCCCGGGCACATTCTTGGACCACCTCCAAATGGCAAAAAGCAATACGGAGGGATTGATGATCGCTGCTCGAAGCGGGTTGGATCAAATTTTGTGGGCTCATGGAAGAAGGTTTCATCCAAATGCGTAATGCTCTGTGCTGAAAACACCTGGCATGTTGCCGTAGAAGATAATGTGGATGAGATCACATGAGATTAAAAAAAAATATTGAAACCATGCCAACGCATTGATACATACTTTCCATCCTTTTGGTATATGATAGCCTTGGTATTCAAGATCCTTGGTAGCAGTTCGGAAGCTCCCAAACACAGGAGGAACTGTGCGTAGTGTCTCCATTGCCACCTTCCATGTGTAACTCATTCTTGAAATATCCTCCCAGCTTAGAGCGTCATCTGTTCCTTTGCTCGCTGCAATCTCATCTTGCTCTGCAATTCACCACATGCATCAGTGTTATGGATAACATACTGAACAAGTGGATTCAAATATGGAGGAACAGTAGATGATGGCTAAGACAAACCTTCGTCAACCTTGGCAAGCACATCAGTTCATTTGCAAGGTGCCGGATCATGAAAGTGATAAGAGCGGAGCTGGTACCGTGTGCACCGATTATAATACCCATAACATTGTCCACAATGTCCTCCAATTTGAGGTAGTGTTTACCCTGGGAGCGTAGAATAAGCATGTAAGTGACGAAGTCGGTGCTGGACATGTCATGGCCTTCCTCCAGCTGTAGTAACTCCTCTCTCCTCTCTGCTATCCTTGTGATGGCTTTCCGAATCCTAGCACTTGCCCTCATGCCCTTGCCAAACCTGGTGAATGGTATGTTTACTGGAAACGATAGGATTGCATCGCCTACCGCCAGGAAATCAGCTGCAAGGGATTCTGCAAAAGCGAGTCCTTCCTCACCAAAGACCACCGAGCAGATAATAGCAAGTGTAAGCTTCCTTGCTAAAGGCCATACCTACAAGATCGGAAAAAACAGAACTCGATGTAATACTTTTGGATCATGCACTTTTCATAGATTTTGATACAATTTGCCTTTCGCACCGTAGGCTCAGAACTGCTAATATGTGCATAAGAGGAAAATAATGAAGCCATAAATTTTAAAAATCTTATTGCGAAAATCAATTTGCAGCCAAACTATTCAGAGCTTGTACCTTCACAGTGTCGCGACCAACCCAGTTCACAAGGATGTGCCTCCTGACTTCCCTGTCCATTATTCTGGTATAGGTCCTAACCATGTCCGGCCTCAGGTATACCTGCACTGCACTGCGCACTTGCCTCAGCTCATCACCAGCTAAAGTCAGTATTGAGCGCCCAAGAAGATCTCGAAGCGCACGTGACTGCGTTAAGATCAGGCCCTCGTTTGTAAATATGAAACGGTTGGCTGCTGGACCAGCCAGCAGCACCGTGGGCGAGCCATGGACCAACATCTTGGACACAGGTCCGTACTTGTTGATCCGTGCTCTAAACCATTGGTCATCGGAGTTGCTGTGGAGCGCGTAGAGTAGGGAGAAGGTTTGGCCAACGACCGGGATGCCAAGATTACCAGGAGGGAGCTTGTAGGATGAGTAACGCATATGTCTTAATGTAAGGAAGTGAAGGAGGAAGGTGAATAGTGCAGCAAGGAGCAAGTAGAAAGCCATAACAAATGAGGGTTGTGATTGCTAATGGATGAATGGCGAAGTTGTGCATTAGTAGGGAGTATATATTGGGGAGGTAGCCGGAGCTTATTACTTCCATTTTATTCCTTGGGTTACTGTGTTTGTTGGCAACTTGTATATTAAGTTTGATGTACCACAAAAACACATTACCCCTTCGCTTCAAAATAAGTGTCATTCTAGCCTTGGTCACGGAAATTAAAAAAAGAAGAAAAAAGTAGAGAGAGCACTGAAAACGATGAGCAATGAAGGAGGAGAGTGATAAAGAGAAACCTGCATCGGGAAGTAAGAATGACACTTATGTTGGAAAAACTAGGTGATGCTACAATGACACTTAAAGTTGAACAAAGGCAGTACAAACAATACAAAGATATGAGCAACAACAAATTACAGCACGTGAAAGGAATGTGAATACGCAGAGCAAAGTGGTGGATTCTTATTCATGGGTTCGATCTGTGGAGGTAGTTACGCAGAGCAAAGTCACCGTGCTTACCTTTGGAGGCAGGGCGGGAGAAACTTTACAATTTGGCAAAAAAAATGTTATAAGCTATTCAAAGAAAGTACAAGAGGTGGTCATAAGTCTCAAGAGATCAATGTCACTACCTTGTTGGATGGATGTGGTTGCTCTCCACGTTTTTCACGATGATGGAATGACAGGAACAGAGCATAAGTCAATTTATCGATCTGTTAGCTGCTACACATGCTCTGCATAGAAAGTATAAGAGGTGTTCATGTCCTATTATGTTGCTGGGTGGAGTTTCAGCTTGGCAAAGCATATGCTTGTTTGTTGAATCAAAAGTCCAATGCATCACAAGATATTTTAATATAGCTGAGAATTTAGTTCAGCTGCTATTTTCAATCCCTTTTTTTAATTTTGAAATGTTGATCAGTGGTATTCTTATTCGTAATTTTCTTTTACTCTCTAATAATGTCCAATTAGACTAGAATACACTCAGACACACATCCTTTGTTGTTTCAAGTAATTTGAAATTTTCGTTATGTTTGACCATTTGTCTTATTTAAAATTTTTAAAAAATTATCATATATTTTGTTATGATTTGTTTTATCATTAAAAAAAGTTGAAATATACCTTATAACATTGTATGTTTGAACTAATATTTTGAATAAGACGAATCGTCAAACGTAACGAAAAAAGTCAATGGCGTCGACAGTTTAAAACATGAGGGAGTATATACACACAAGTAAAAGGGAGTTCCTAAAGTTTAACAAGACAACTCGATCGTGTTTCTTTGCTTCAGTCAGCTGGAAACTGGGTCTTTATAGTCACCTATGACCGTCTGTAAGTTTCGTTTGGAATTTAAGGTTTTACAGAGGAATTAATTATGGCACTCCATGCTTAGAATGAATGCCAGAGAAAATAAGTTCGTCGACAGAACGAGTCTGTCTCCAGGAACGTCGACTAGAGACTGTTAAGGCATATCAGTTTTTTTATGAGGAACTGCCATACGGATGTACAAAATCAGCTCGTGCACAGATAAGATTTTTCAGCTTTGTTGAACAGTCTGACAAACATTCGCCCCGAAGAACTAATACTCCCTCCGTTTTTAATATATGACGCCGTTGACTTTTTGTTCAACTTTGACCAACAATATAGATTTAAATAATTACTTTTCGAATGTGAAATGAATATCATTGGATTCATCATCAAAAGCATTTTAAGATTAACCTATACACTTAGCTAGTTACACAAATATTTGAATAAGACGAACGCTCAAACGTAACGAAAAAAGTCAACGGCGTCATATAATTAAAAATGGAGGGAGTAGTTGCTTAGAAAGGAATTGCCACGTATTACATTCAACGGCAGGAAATCAACTAGGTGACAGATAAGACATTTCAGTTTTTCTTTATCACGAGTCTTCAGTTTCAATTTTCAGCCAAGTTCACCAATTGACACAATGCAGAGCTAGTTCAGGTAAACATCAATCTCCACTATGCCACCCTTGGCAAGATGATAGTCGTAGCTCCTACTCAGAGCGTACCCCCGGGCAAACCGGAACCGGCCTGTGCCGCCGACGATCACCGACTCCCGCACCGCGACGTCCGTGTCGACCCGGCCCTGCACCGCCAGCGAGCTGCCCGCGAACTCACCGACCTCCATGACTAGATGCAGGCTCAGGGCGTTCACTGAGCCGCGCTCCGCCACGCGCACAGTGAAACCTTGTGCCGTGCCTACGCGCAAGCTGTCGCGCCGTGGCGCCTCCGTGAGGGCGTTGTTCATCACGGCGATGTCCCCAAACAGGCGTGGCGACGACACTTCTGCACCGGATGTGGAGTTCACTGGAACCGGTGGCCTGCCTGACACAATGAGCGCGGCCGTGGGGTGCGGACTGGCGTAATCGTCGTGCATGTAGAAATGCAGGTGCGTACTTGAAGTGGTGCTGCAGTCGCTATGCCCATGGTCGTGGTGAAAGTAGACGGCCCCGGCGAGGAGGATGGAAGCGATGGGCAAGATGCTGGAGACCGAGCTAGCCATGGCGTTGTATACACACTGCTTTGCTACCGATACAATTACAGGTGAAACCGTTCTAGTTCTAAATATAGCACAACTGTCTCAGACCAAACAAGTTGGTCTGCGCAGATTATTTGATAGTGGTAGGCCAAGTTTTGTGTGGACTACGGAGCAACCAGAGATTTGACCCCCGGAACTGTTCACTGCGCGTGTATTGCGTGGACATGGACCGCATGACTAAGACAAGTAAACCTGAGAATGGTCCAAGAACCGGCCCAAAACCGATCCCCACCATTTACTGTAGCTCCTATGGCCCGATCTAAACCAGCCCACTGTTCCACCTGTTCAAACCGGTATTGATAGATTGCTGCCAAACGGTATGCTTACATTTTGGTCATTAACTCCTTTATATTATATATTATTCTTCCTGCGACAATATATGTAACCATTGTAGGATATTGATAGATCTCACTTACACAGATGTTTTTCTTTTCCACATATGTTGCCACTAGTTCACAGTGAAGATTTTGGCTCATCTTTCCTGTTTGAACTTTCTCCAGTACATTTTCAAACGAGATTTGAAGTGGTGCCCCACATTCACAAAGTTAAAGGAACTGTTACTCAATGACTACTGGTGTGTGCCTCCTCACTTCCATGCACTAACTTGTATTCTTCAACACTCACCTGTACTGGAGAAACTCACTCTTCAAATGTTTTCCGAGGTACATTTTCTAAATGTCGACTTCTGTATTGTTTACGGTATTGTGCATTATCAAGTAATCTTGGTGAAATGTATTTGCTTACTACAGGGACCTGAATATAAGGTGAAAATTAAAGGAATCTACAGTGCAATTGAGGGATCAGCTGCAATATCAGAAAACCTTGAGACTGTCGAAATCAAATGTGACATGGTTGATGAGAGGGTTATTGAAGTTTTGAACTTCTTGATAACTCTTAACATATGTAAGCTAACTACAAGCACTTCCCTTAGTTTTCTACATTTCTATAAATTATGATCTTATTTGAGAAGAAAGCAAGTTTTGATGAGCCCATTGAGTCTGTTAGTTAACAAATTTCAGAAAAACAGAATTAGTCTGTGAATGGAAACAATCTACAAATATAGTACAAAAAGTTATGCAGAGAGGTGTTTAAAAAGTAACAAGATGTAATAATATGTTACATATTTTTGAATTGTTGACATGTTGGTCAGTACTGAATTGCTGAGATGTTTGTCCATTGAAATCTTCTGAAGTCTAAAGATTGAAACATATCACTTTTCCCATGTGAATTTCTATGCTCCAAGCTCTACGTTTTTATTTCAATTTAAAATTGTCATTATTAAATTATGCTGCACATTTCCCAAGTGAGATTCTCATACAACGAGCTCTACCCTTTTCATTTGGACAGGTGACGGTTATGAGGAAAAAAAAGTGTTGGTGGAACATGGTTATGTTACCTCTTAGTTGCATCAAGCAACAGGTTTCAAGTTTCTCGTGGCGAGGATTTTGTCTTTTGTCTGTGGATTTCTCATGTCGGTTCTATTCACTGGAAATTAGCAACTACCAAATTTGAACCCGTGTGTGTTGTTTCAGTCATTTGATAGATCCTGCGCACCCTAGAATGTTTTTGTTTGCATCTAAAATCTGTTAATCTGTCAAAGAACCAAGTTCTGTATCTTACAACGTTGAACCTGTTGTTTGTGGGCCTGATGGTCAATATTGTCCTCGTTCTGAAAGAATTTTCTTATTATTGAAACTGATGTCCTGTTTAGCATTTCATTTTAAATTTGCAATGTCTAAGATGTCAGCAAGATCTCGGGGCTTGGATCATATTTACCACTTTCAGATATTAACAGATAATAACATTAATAATTATGATCCCCTAAGCATACCATTTTCAGCTTGGGTAAGGTATTTTAGAATGTGGAGAGGGGAGGGTACGGATAATTCAAAAATAACATAGCATTATGAAGTGGCATACACCTCGTATTATAGCCAACTCTAGACATAGGAACATTGACTCCAAGTTGAGTTCATAGATGCATTCGATAGAGGTGTATCTGTTGAATATCTGAGTTAATGCTCAGAACTACGTGAGTTAACCCAGTGGCGGAGCCAGCTGGTAGTCCTGATAGTCCCAGGACTACCCGGCTCTCGGCGACAACAGGGCAATCAAAGCACTGTTCATGCTATGTTTAACGCTATTTAATCCTGTTTAGACACTGTTTAGCACTGTTCATGCTATGTTTAACGCTATTTAATCCTGTTTAGACACCGTTTAGCACTGTTCTTTGAAATTAGGCCTACCGGACTTGGTTTCCTGGCTCCGCCGCTGAGTTAACCTATGTTGAATATCGTGATATATTTATTTCTTGGCGTCTCCCTGGACACACTTGTGAATCTGGTGTGATGCCCATTTCTTTTGTGCTGTCATTCTAGGCCTTTCATTGTTGCCACATTAATATATTACTCTATGGAAACCGAGGGCGCTCTGGTTATAACTCCTGCTTTTCATAATATCTTCAGTTATGTTTGAATGAAATAGCAGTGCTCCTTTCTCTCCAGAAAAAATAAAACAAAAAAATCCAACATGAACTGAAGTGGACTTTTAAAATACAAAATACTACTAGTATTTATATGATTCATTCTTCTTTCATATATGTTAAAAAAAATATGTGACAACTATCCAATCAAAATACACGTCTTTATAGAGCTTTAGATAAGCTAACTTCTTGTATTGTCATTTCTAATAAGTAATGAAATGGAGGGTGCTTCCATCCTTTTCTTTGTTTGCTCTATAGAATTGCTAGCTTTTGCCTCCATTATCGAAACAGCATTGGAATTATAGCTAGCTTTTGTCTCCATTATCCAAACAACATTGAAGTCAGGTGAACAGACCTTGGAGTCACAGTCAGTTGCTCTGGCAATACGTTTTTTGAAGCATCATACACTAGCATTGACAAGGTCTATTCAGTGGAGGCTCATATGATAACCAAAAGCTGCAGCGTCACCATCTACCATTGATCACCATGGCCACCACCCCAGAGGAATTCTTCCTGAATTGTCTCATGGAGCAGTCACCACCATCCCCATCAGAATTCCTTGACCACATTCCATTGCCTCATGGCTACGGTGAGGGCCAGCTCTCCCCTAATGATCTGATGTTGCCGTACATCTCGCACATGCTCATGGAAGACGACGTCGAAGATAAGCTCTCTGATCACCCTGCACTACTCCAGGTGCAGGAGCCCTTTGCTAAAATCCTCTTCGCTCCTTCCTTTGATGCGAGCATCGACAACAACATCAACACGGAGGCGATCAAGGATTTGTTGCAAGATGGAAGTTGTGATCAAAGCAAAACCGATCGAGCCTTCTTGGAGGGTGCATGTGCAGTGGGGGCATTCTTGAAGGGCATGGAAGAGGCTAAGATGTTCTTACCGAAAGATGACAGCTTCAAGAGGGATGAGCTGGCGAATAAAATGTTCGGGGAAAACAGCAATCACAGTGGCACTAAGGATATGTACAATAGGGATGAGCACCTAGAGGAGGCACGCATAGCTGAAAAACTGTGATGACGATGGAGCCAGAAGGGGTTGATATCAGCAAGATGCTCGATGAAGTGATTGTGCATGGATACGAGAAGTGCGTCAGAGACATGGAGAACTTGCGTATCACGATGGCCAATGAAGTGGAGAAGAACAGTAGGAAGAGTGGTGTCAACACAGTGAGGCATGTTGTTGATCTACCCACATTGTTGATAAATTGTGCTCAGGCAGTGGGCACAAACAATCACGCAAACGCGTGGTTGCTGCTGAATCTGATCAAGCAACATGCGTCAGCAACTGGGAATGCCACGCAGGGACTAGCTCAATGTTTTGCCAAGGGGCTGGAAGCGCGTCTAATGGGCACGGGGAGAAAGCTTTGGGAGTTGCTCATGGTGGAGCGCCCCTCGGGCATGGAGTTCCTCGAAGCCTATCAGCTATATATGGCAGCATGCTCCTTTGACAATATAGCCCTCAGTTTTTCAGTTATGACCATCATGGACAAAATGATGGGGAAGTCAAAACTGCACATTGTTGATTATAGTCTGCACTATGGATTCCATTGGGCAGGCTTGCTCCGATTATTGGCGAAGGGGGAAGGTGCCCTTCCAGAGGTGAAAATAACCGCCATTGTCTACCCCAGACCCAACTCCTATGCAGCTGAGGCGATCGAGAAGACAGGGCACCGTCTCTACAGCTTGGCTCTTGAGCTTGGCTTTCCCTCGTTCAAGTTCCTTGCGATCAGGACAGAGTGGGAGGACATCCACATCAAGGACCTGAACACCGACAGCAATGAGGTGCTCGTTGTGATTTGTGAATGACCACTACAACTTGAGCACCTTGATGGACGAGAGTGTGTGCTTTGATGACCCAAACCCAAGGGATGCCGTTCTTGACAACATCAGGAAGATGAGGCCTGATGTCTTCATCCAGACTGTTGTCAATTGCACATATGGCACCTCCTTCCTATCACGATTCAGAAGCGTCCTATTTTATCACATGGCATTATTTGACATGTTTGATGCGACAATCCCAAAGGAAAGTAAACAGCGTATGGTTCTGGAGCAGAGATTGTTTGGACGTTACGCAATGAACGTCATTGCTTGCGAGGGTATGGACCTGGTTCAACACCCTGAGAAGTATACGCATTGGCAGGCGAGAAACAAGCGGGCAGGTCTGCGGCAGATGCCTCTGAACCAGATATTATTAAGAGATTGGAAAACAAAGTTAAGAAGTACCATAAGGACTTTTTCCTCTGCGTGGATGGCCACTGGATCCTGCAAGGATGGATGGGGCGCGTCCTCTTTGCCCACTCGGCTTGGGTGGCAGAAGAAACCCCATCAGAATGATGCCATAGCCTTTTGCTGCCAGATGATGCCAGTCTTTTCTGCGGGATGACATTATGCATGGTGTCATGATCAGGCCCTGAGCAGCTCCGTGAGAAAAACTTGCCCCTGTACATATACACTTTGTTGGACAGTCTAGAGTTGTACCGGCTGCATTTTGTTTTGGTATTCTATATTTTTAACACAAGTACGTATTGTTCAGGACTTAAAGTAGACAGTGGGCAGTGCCGCCCTCCACGTATTTGTAACTCCCGTTTTGAGCTTCCGTATGGTATCTTTAATTCATGGTTTTTGATCAATTTTTCCGGATAGCTAAGGTGAAGGACAGATTTTTGCCCTAAAAAACAAGAAAGAAGGATTTTTTTCCGTTCATGGGTACCGGCTACTCAGGTACATATTAGAGTGTTCAGTTTTTGCCTTGAATTCTGATCGAGATATGTTCTAGGCACTACTACTACTCCATCCATGTCAAATTACTTGACGATTTGACTTTTGACAATCACGTTTGATCGTTCGTCTTATTTAAAAAAATTTGTGCAAATGTCATTTATCTTGTTATGGTTTGTTTTATAATTAGAGATACTTTAAGAATGATTTATTTATTTATATATTTGCACAAAATTTCTGAATAAAACGAGCGGCCAAACGTGTTGTCCAAAAGTCAAAAATGTCTAATAATTTGAAATGGAAGTAGTATTTGCAAATGAATGCTACTGTGCTCTACTCAAATAGCCTCTAGGCTACCTCCAACGCAGCAGTTGGGCAGAGTTCAGAGGCAATTTTTCTTAAGTAACTGTAATTTTTTTTTTTTGCGAGGAGTAACTGTATTATCTTGTGCTAAGCCAAAAGGATTTACAGATATGAATACTCAAATGTATGTTCCTGTGGACATTATAATTGGCATCCTGCAAAGATGCTTAGCAGTTGATAGACAAAAATCAATTGTTGTTTATCAATAACCATTTGCGCCCTTCACAACTTTGTATGTGGCGGATACAACAACGAATATATAAATATAATAACGAAGATCCTTATGAATGTTTCATCAGACATTATCTGACAAAGAAGCATCTGAAAAAAAGAATATAAGAATGGATGTGTCATTTAAAGGGATTACTAGTACAGGGCCATCAAAATATAAGAATGGATGTGTCCAAATCTATATGGTTCCGTTTACTAGAGAAAAAATCAAGAAAAGAGCAATGAATATAAAGTTATATGTTTGAGATAATGGAAAAATTGCATTAATCCTGGCCTTTCCCCAAAGAAGCTACAACCAAATTGGCCTTGATTTTTAAGAGAGTTACAATCAAATACAACCAACGACGAAAGTCCGCCATCATCAGAAGTGCACAAACGCTATATTGATTGAACCAAACAAACAAAACCAAGGACTCTGATTTGCATCATTTGTTGCCTTCTAGCATTGTTCCTTGAATACGGTTGACTCCTTATGTCCGTTCTTCCACCACCACAAGTATTAGAAAAACACTCGAGCATATGTCAATCCATTAATGAAGGATATCTCTTGATTGATACAAAGACCACTCGAACCGTCAGAGACAAGGAATTTGTCATTAGCTGCAGGAGATCATGTTCGGGTCCGCCGGAGCTCCAACAAACCTCCCGTATCGCCCTAGTGGGGCAGCAGCTGGGGTTTCATGCTACATTTTTATATGAAGTTATGTTTGCCTAGAATTCAAACGAGGAGTCGAGGCAGACAACCCTAAGGCTATCAAATGATGTAACTTGCTATAAACTTGAATAGTAAAATGTTCTTGAACGGTTTAGGCCTTGTTTGGATCCACTCAGATTATATATAAAAAACCATTTTTTAAAAAACTTGTAGGGGATCCGAGCAGGTCAGTTTATGAACCAAATTATGAAATTCAGATTATGGGTTTCTAAAGATCACATAGTCTGGCCTAACCAACCATTAGTACATTTTACTTGGCAAAAGAGCATGCTTGTCATTAACAATTAAACACCTGGTTTATAGACTTTAAGAATCAAAGATCTAAACACCATTAACCAGATTTTATTTTAGAAACCAAATTATAAAAACTACAGTGATAAGAACACGGCCTGAATTCAAACAGCCTAGTAGTAAATTTAGTGACCATCTGCATTAATAGTCGTTGGACCTAAATGAGATTTTTGTAAAAGTTTGGTCAGTTGGTGTACATCACTCAAAAATTGAAAGGGAAGTCATATTGTAAATTGTACCAAATTCAAGATGGCAGTGTTCGAATACTACACATAACCTGATTTTCTACTCGATTTTGTCCATCCACTGTTTGAAACTAATTTTTCAGAGTTTTTCAAAAGCGTATGGCGTGACGTCTACATGACGGAAGTCCCTAGGATATCCAGTCCAGATCAATTATTACGCCGGATCTATGCGTTTCCTGCCTCCGGCTGTGGCAAAACTACGCCGCCGGATCCGGCCGGACGCGTGTGTCCGACGCCGCCTCCTCTCCCTCCAGTCGGCAACACCGGGGTGATACCGCCATACCGTTACATCCATCCCACGCATCTCAATTCAGAAGGCGCCCACGAGCTCTCGAGTCCGCGGTCTGCGCCACCGCCGCTGTCAGTCTCCCTGGTGAGTCCTTAGAGAGACTGGTTCTAGCTTCACAGGTCGGAAGCCAGCGCCAGGGGACACAGGTAATATGTGGATACGACCTCCCTCTCCTATCCAACATAAAAAAAATATTATTGTTTTAGAGATTCTATCAAAAAACACTAGCCGGATGGTTTGTCAATATGAATGTTGTATCAAATTGTTCCATTCTAACATTTGCTTATGATTATCTTCTCTATAAAAATGATTCGCTAATCTGAATCGCTTTGCGCCTGCTGCATAATCTCTTGAGTAACCATATAGGCATCTATTGAATTGGGCAGTGAAATTGCATCTTCGTGCTGGTGAGAATATATTGAAGATTTTATGCCACTGCACAAGATAAGATTAGAGTTTTCTTTTTCTGAATTTGACTTAGCTACTCTAATCATCATCTATTAAAAACTAACTTTGGGATCGGTCACGCCTCTCACTTCCCGTGAGAAAACGCCCTCGCTCCGAAATCCGTCGGCCCCTTCGCGAAACGTCCCCTCGTTTGCCGCTAACTCGTCACGGCGCTGTGTCTCCTCCCCTTTCCCTTCTCCACACACGCTCCCACCCCATCTCAGCCCCCTCCCCGATCCCTAGCCCACCACGGCGGGAGCAAGGGCCGGCGTCGCAGGCGGAGGACCCCGGCGACTGGCGGCGACCTAGCCTAGCGCGGTGGCTCGCACGAGCAGGCTGTCGCAGCTCTGGGCGCAGCCCTTGGCGTGTTAGCAGAGGGGCGGCGACAAGCAGGCAGGAGCAGGGCGGCGCGACTCCAACGCAAGGTAGCCAACTCCTCCGTCCCTGATGTCCTTCATTCAGGGTTGAAGATGCTCCATGAATCAATTCGTAGCAGCGATGTTCCTTCATTAGAATCGACAGACGCACGGGTATGTATCATAGATGTTCGGCGAAATGACTGATTGGTGGATGGGAAGGAAGCAGCTGCCCAGTTAGTGCACCCAATGTGTTCGTTGAAATGTCTATTGCGTTCCTTCCTCTGAACAAATAAGCTCTCTGGTGCACGTGCGCTGATTGTGAACTGACTGGTAGTCAAAGGAGGCGGGGTTAGGAGGAAAGGGTGGCGTTAGGTATGGTGAAAAAAACCGAGGTGCGGGGAGGACGGTGTCCCGTTTTTTACCTGCGCCATGAGGATTGTGTTGGAAATCCCAGGAACTAATGAACTCACGCACACACGCGAATTGGAGCTCAAGCACTCACAGCAATGGCGCACGCACGCACACAAGAAGTATTTCCGGCGATGAACGCCGCGGCCGCTCGGACAGCCTGTATCTTGGCTAGTCAAGAACTAAAAGTAGTACAGAACTGAATAGTTCCGTGGCAGAGCTGTTGTCTAGCACAAACTGTTTTTAGTGAAAATGCTTTAGTTCGATTCCCCTTCAAAAATGTTCTGTTTTGTTTCTAAAGGTACACTGGTTTGGTCGCTTGGGGGGGGGGGGGGGGGGGGGGTGTAATAATCATGTTAATAAGCTATATTTCCAAATACACTTCATGTGAACTTTTTTCTCGAACACGCAGGAGAGCTGCGTATCTTTGTATTATAGGGGAAAATGAGTGGTCCATACAATCCTCCCCTCCTGCTAGGACCAAGTTAAGAGGGGTTTATAACAACAAAAAGGAAAACTTCGTGTGAACTTTTAGCACATAACATGTGCAACAGCCAGCAATGCAAGTAATGTAATCAGAAAATATTGTCAATTTGTCATAGACAATGCATATGGTCTGAAATGTTGGACGATTTGCATTGCGTATGGCAGTTGTACAATGTTGTTCCTGGGATCTTATTTCTATGCCTTTGTGACCCAAATAACTTGTTATTAGTATTAGCACTAGTGTACCAGCGCATTCTCTCTAACAAAGTAGGAATCAGAGCTTACATTTGATTATCCATTTATCTGTGATAAACAACGACCAATATCTGCTCAAGGATTCATGTGGGAATGGGTAAGGTTAAAACGAACCAAGAAGACAGATTGTGAGCTTAAGGCTTCATACCAACCATGTAGACCACATGTTCCTGAGTGGTTATTGTAATAAATACAGACGCATTTGTGGACCAGATTACTGTGCCTTGGACCAAGCAAGTTGATTTTCTTTTGTCCTAATTCTAGGCATTCCAACATTTGTAGGATGCTATTTGACCATGAGGTCATGGGTTCGAGTCATGGAAACAGCCTCTTGCAGAAATGCAGGGGAAGGCTGCGTACAAAAGACCCAATGTGGTAGGACCCTGCGCAAGCGGGAGCTACATGCACCGGGCTGGCCAACATTTGTAGGATGCTATTTGATGAATATATTTTACTTACAGAAACTACGGGATCATATTATGTTCACTACACATATAAGACTCCCACAGAATGCAGATATGAAAATGATTGAAAATTCTAAATACCCTTTGGTTGTTGAGCGAATAATAGGCATTTTGTATTCTGCAACGTTGTAAGAAAATGGTACACTTGAAGATGTTTGACGCCTGCAGTTGTATCAGATTTAGACCTAATATCACTTTGGGTAGATATGCTGCACAGTAGAGCCTTAATTTGGGATACAGCACCGTGTACATCACATATTTGTTTCAATCATGCCTTTTCTTGGTTATTTATTCTCTTTCGTTAGGTTATATTTATAAAACAGGCCTGGCAGTGGAGTAGCTGTTCATTTCCTATGAGAACTCGAGCTGTGTAGTTTGCGATTCCCGTAATGGATTATTTGATTGTTTTGATTCCCTTTACTTTTTTTGCAACTATGAACCTATCATAAAACACACTCTTTAGTCTTTACGTCCCACAAAGACTGTCATGGTAGCATTTGAAATTTATCCCAGAAAGAATGCAGCGTTTTCCCCCCAATGAAAATAATGCCACCATGTCACCCATATTGGGAAGAGGCAACAATAGGAGCTTTATTTCCTAAAAAAAAAAGAGAGGAGTTTTATGTCTTTTCTCTCTCCAACTAATTTGTCGGATGGAGTGCTAGAACGCCACTCTATGTGGGATGGAGGGTGTAAGGGTAACTGCCATTTCATTTGCATTAGCATGATAATACTTTTGTCAATTAATGTGTCTAACCAGGTTGGTCATTTCTAAATTTCAGAGAAATGGAATTGGCTGATAAGGCAGTTGGTTTTATGTTGACTCTGACAAGTTTATCCATCTTTACCTACTACACTTTCTGGGTCATTGTCTTGGTTAGTAATTTCGACACCTTTTAAGTATCGGTTCAGCACAAACATGTACATTTTTTGCTGAATACTTATTTTGTATCTCTTGGTCCCAACTAGCCATTTGTTGAGAGCGACCACTTTGTCCACAAGTACTTCCTGCCGCAAGAGTATGCGATTCTGATACCAATCTTGGCCGGCGTACTTCTACTTGCTTTCCTGAGCATCTTTGTGGGTCTTGTCATGATCAAGTCAAAAAGAAAGAAGAAGACCACTTGATTCTGTTTGTTATGGTGTCTGTAATATTCTTTTCTTAATCTGACGAAATATATGAGTTCAAAGTCAATGTACTCGGTAGGAGTTAAATTTTATTTATAGATGCATGTTACTGATGCTGTTCACATGGTGCAAATCTTTTGTCTCTCTCCTTTGTTTCTCATATTAATGTTTATTTCTCGAAGGCAATGTTTGTTGACCATAATCTCCCATGTCTCATAACACGTTGACGGATATCAGGAAGATTTTGAAATTCAAATATCACATTCGTTTTTCATTGGAATATGCACTTAAAGGAAGATTTGGCAGTAGAATTCAATGCATTGTTAGTAATAGCGAGCCTAGCAACATGGCACAAAGTTGAACTGTCATTTATGAGCAAAAAAAATTAAGAAGTAGCTATTAATTTTTAATGAATTAACCTTCCTGTCTTTGTTATGTACTTTTGCATGTACAATCTGCTTACAGAGATCTGCACAAGCATATAGAATATGTACAAACAGAATTAAGCAGCAGAAAAGGAGGATCAAGAACCTGTGGTGTCCCACGGACAGAAACAAAATTGAACACATTAAGGCAAATGAACTCATGCAGAAAATGACAACAGAACCCAATGTACCCGGGAAATATATTTATCAGCGATGTTACAGACCATTTCACAACTGACAACATAGCGGTGCCCTGGTTAGATGAACAGAATCAGCTAAATAACACTATCTCTGTTACTCAGCCTGTGGCTTCCAAGAGTTTTTACACGTTATTTCTGCAACATACATTGAGATGTGAAACACAAGTGGGCGCCCTGTTGTTTAGTCGCAACCTATCTAGCACAGGCGCGAATGTAAATCAAAAAATGAGTGTGTGTGTGTGTGTTGTGTGTTGTACCGGGTTCTCGTCCCGTTTTCTTCTTAATATAATGAAGCGCAGCTCTCCAGTACCCGAAAGTTATACAATAAGAGTGGAAACAAAAGACCAAAAGACAAAAAGAGAGAGAAAAGAAAAAAGAGAAAAACATGTACATGTAAGGCGCTACTATCTTTCTCCCCTAGGTAGATACAGGCTTCACACCACCCTGAACAGATGAACTGTATCCAATTCGGCATAACAGTGGAACCGGGGGCAGCGGGTCAGTGAAATTTGTGGTATTTCGCGAAATGTGTGGCAACCTAGGGCGCAAGCTGAGTGTTCTCAGGTTCCCTTATGTTCTTGTTGTAGTAATCTGACCACAAAGCTGGGGATACCTCGGGGTTGAAACCATCACGATATACACAGAACGGCAGCCAGCTTTCGGTTCATCCCTGCGCTTTGTTTCTTGAGGGTACGCCAAAGGTTTCTGTACATACCTGCACAGGGGGTTTGATACATTCAGAATTCAGGATAATAGTCAACATTGTACACCTCAGCATACGAAACGACAAACGACCAGATCAGTACCTGATCTCGTCAACTACAGAATCCCAAAATAAATGTGTATACCAAAAAACATGGCAAACAGTTCCATCTTTCCTGTTACTGTGTATAGCTCTCAGCCTCCTCTCCAAAAAGTCAGAACCAATAACCTTTGGAAGGTATGGATAATAAAGCATCCGCTTCTCTGGACATAGCTCTTCCCTGAAAAGTTGTATAGAAAATATTAGTTTGGGGTCTGGAATATGAACTTTGCAAGGTACCGAGACATCCTAGATTTTTAATGGACTTTCAGTACTGAAGACTGAAGAGTACAACCGAACAATTACATGACTAAGTATCGACTTCATCATTAAATAAAACACCAATGGCAACCTCTGGGAAAACCAGTGATATTGCAACTCAAGACTATAGTTGGAAATGTTGTTCCTTTGTTCGAACTTCCGAAAGGGGTTTTCTCTATCAAGTGTTCACGGTATTTCAGCATTATACACGCAACAAGAAATTAAATGCATTCACCACGAACTGAAACAAAAGCCCTGGGGACGATCAATGATGACTAAGAGCAACTTCAATGGCGGCCCCTAAATCAAGGCCCTTACTTTCTCAGTAGGGGCTGCCCTAGAAAATTGAGGGCCTGTTTCTGCTCTTCACTCCAACGGCAGCCCCCAGAACTCAGCCCTTACATATGTAGGCCCCATCTGCCAGTGTCACGCATTTTTTTCTTTTTCTTTTATCCCCACCTTCCTCTCTTCCTCCTCCCGCACAGCGCATCAGCGCGCACCACACCCCACGAATTGCGCCCTGCCGGAGCTAGCTCCACTCGCCGCCGGCCAAGCGCGCTGCGTTGGACCTGGCCCCGCTCCCTCTCCCCTCCCCTCCCCTCTCCTCTCGCCTTGCTGCGCCGGGTCGCGCCTCTCGCAGATCCGCCCACCGCCCTTGGCCGTGACGCCGCCACCTCTCTGCCGCACCTCCAGCGGCCATGCCGCGCCTCCATGCCCGCCTCGCCCCCTGTCCAAACCGAGGCAAGCAATCCCGGCCTCGCCCGCCCTTCCCCGCCCATTCTTCCGCGCCATGGATGGCCGGATTTGGATTGGAGGTGGCCGAATCTGGCAGGGGGGCTCGGTATGGCCGGGCGGCCGCGCCTGCCGGGGGCGAGGCGGCATCGACCAAGCCGGAATCCCCATCGCGTGCGTCCCCTCCATCTTCTTCTCGGGCTCGTCGTGCTGGCGGCAGGGCGGACCGGCGTCCGAGGCCAGCTGGCCGGCGGGCGGGCGGCTTGGACGCGCTGCCAAAGGGCCTCGTCGGGGCTGGGCGTACTGCCGGAGGGGGTTTCCCGTCGCCGGGGCGCGTCGCATGGGAAGGGATTGGCCGGAGCTGGCAGGGCGCAGGAGAGAGAAAGCAGAGTAGGGGCTCTCCTACGGGCCCCTGGGAGAAGGGGCTGAGCGGTGGAATGGGGGCCTCCCTACGCTTGGGGCTTGAGTAAGGGCCCTGTTGGAGCAAGGTTTTTTTGGACCTCAGCCCCTAGATGTTGAGTTGGGGCTGAAGTAAGGGCCTCCATTTTAGTTGCTCTAAGGGCCTATCTGAAACTGTGGTATAGAGTGGACTGAACTGAATGCATAGATTTTATTTCAAATTTATTAAACTGATCCCTCTAGAGAAATTCTCCTGACAAACAAGGTGCTATGAAAAAGATATATGTGGACTGCCTAATTGAGGGACTGGTCATCTTAAAAATGACTACTGTGCAACTATCGTCAGTCTAATGTTCAAGAAAATTATCATCATTCTACTTTCTACAGACATTACATAGCTCGCATAGGACAGAACAACTGTGGCACACAAAGTGGAACTGAAAAACAAATTGCAGGCAATGGAAACTTTGAAAATTGGAAGATCCTAGTTAGGTGACAGAAGACTAACCTTGGTACGAAGTGTGAAAATGTTAGTATCTGTTTGCTGTTATTTTTAACTTCTTCAATAGCATCATGACTCTTATTATTCAGTTTGCCAAAGTGTAAGGATCGTGTGACCGAGAGGGGGGGGGGTGAATCGGTGCACTCTAGAATCTATTTCCAAACACTTACACCCAAGCAACTCCTAGCAAGTAGTTCTAGTAACAAGGTAAAGCACACTAAGGAGTATCCTTAACCTATATAGCTAGTGCATATAGATAACACAATCACACCACACTAGCAACCTAGCACAAGATAGAAAGAAAGCGGAAGACTTAAGCTAGGCAAGGCAAGGAACAAGATAACTAGAGACAAGGCAACCAAGATACTAGGCACACTAAGTAGAGTCCTTAGAGCTATTAGATAGGCTATAACAAGTAAGCACACGAGCAAGGCAATCAAGCAAGCCTAGTGAAGCTAGTAGGTACCAAGGTAAACACACAAGCAAGATAAGAGCACAACTCAAGTACTACAAGCAATCATATGAAGAGCATAAGTAAATGCGAGTAGTAAAGGAGAAGGGATAGAGAATGCTCATGATGTTTTCCCGTGGTCTCGGAAGGATGGCGCCTTCCCCTACTCCACGTTGGGTCACTCCCGCCGGAGTCTCGACCCCGTCCCTCCGCTCGATGGCGATCCCTCCTAGAGCACACTTCACCCTCCGAGTGAAGTCGCGGGCACGTCCCGCGGGCTCGATCCGGGTACTCTTCCGGAGGTAAGGCTCCGCACTTGATGCGTGCCAAAGGGCGCTCCACTAGTGATGCTTCTTTCGCACGGGAAGCTCCAAGACCGTGTACAAACTTGTGTTGACTTCCACAATCTCCTTGGACAGCTCAACACCGACGCCTAACCGGTCTAGGCCTTGCCATAGACCAAGAGTAACAGCCCTAGATGACTCTCTCAAGCCCACACTAGCCTAGAGATCAAAGGATGCAACTTGCTACTCTCTCAAGCACTAGGATCACTCCAAATCCCTCTCAAGTGCTTCACACTTCTTCCTCTTGGCTTCTTGGCAGCACCTCCCCTCTTTCCTGGGTCCAAGAGCACCTCAAAGAGGTAAACAACCGACTATATATAGGCCTCCAACCTCAAACTAGCCGTTGTCCAAAAGTACCCAGTCTGCGTAGGGACCGTACAATAGACCGTATTGTCCGGTCTCCATTTGACCGTATTGTCCGGTCTCTACCAGACTGGCGTCCGGGGAGTGCTGTTCATCATCTCAGACCAGACCGTATTGTACGGTCCCTAGGACCGTATTGTCCGGTCTCCTTTCTTCATCAGCCAACAGAAACTTCTCCTTCTCTGTTGCTCTTCTCCTGTAAGACCGTATTGTACGGTCTCCATGACCGTACCATCCTCTCAATTGTCCGGTCTTCATTCTTCAACTTCCAGAAACTTCAGCTTCTCTGTCTGGATCTTCCAATAGAGACCGTACTGTCCGGTCCCTAGGACCGTACTGTCCGGTCCACTGTCCGGTCTCTATTCTTCCACTTCCAGAAACTTAAGCTCTTCTGTCTGGATTTCCTCTGTAGACCGTATTGTACGGTCTCCTTGACCGTACTGTCCGGTCTCTTCTGCCTTCGCAGCTTCGATCTTCTTGTTGATCTTCTTCTTCAACACTTGATCTTCTTGGTTCCTTCAACTCTCTTCTGCCACCCTAGCCCCTGAGAGACTCACCATGCATCCATGATCTCTATAACTAGTGTGTACTAAGAGAACCACCTCGAACCCTCTTGATAGTCCGGTTTTTCCTATGGACTCAAGCTAACATCTAACCAAGCAACACCCGCTTGGATCTAGCATGTCCTTAGCCTTGATCCATGTCTTCTCCGCGACTCCATCAAGTCCGTTCTTGTGTAGATGAAGGCAACCAATCATCCTTGTCAATAAGTTCATGGTGTATTGGCGTTCACCACCAACGGACGAAGCTTTCTTCATATGTGACCTATAGATCTCACAAAGAGTGTTAGTCACATTCATGGTTCTCATCCTATCACCAAAACATTCATACCTTGGGGTTTCCCTAGCTCCAATGGTCATGAAGCTTACAATCTCCCCTTTTTGGTGATGGATGACAACCATGATAAAAATGATCGAGAAGATAAAGAATGTAATGACAAAAGCCAAGATAAAAGCGCAACTCGATCAAGACACTAAAACAACAAGTATATGATAGAGAGGTAGTTACCTTGTTGATTAGGTCGAGGCAAGTCATAGCTCAAAAGAAGTCACAAGTTAGAGCAAAAACTCATATCACAAGTGAATGAAAGCACATGGAGCTATGACAAGCAAAAGTTTGCAAGGGGTTTACCTTCATACTTACTTTGTAGAATTCCGCTCCCCCTTGACAAGTGCACCAATCTCAAGATTGTGTGAAGATCGATCATCTTGATCACTTGATCTTCATTCGCGCACACTCCCCCTTGAGACGGCATTGCTTCTTCTTCATCACCTCAAGATTGTGCGAAGATCGATCGTCTTGATCACTTGATCTTCTCTTGTACAAACTCCCCTTGAGGTGACATCTTCCAACTCATTGTAAGTCCGAACTCTTCTTCCCATATTCTTCTCCGCTCGAACTCTTCTCCCCCATATTCTTGCTCGATCATTAAGCCCAACTCTTCTCCCCCTTTGGCATCTATCATCCAAAAAGAAATCTTCCAAGGGAGAAAAGGTTAGTGTAAATGTATGAGACGAGTGGGAAAATGAGTTACTTGATTTGGCGTGAAGCTCCCCCTTGATCCGTGATTCTCCATCTCCCAACAATCCCTACACACATTCTCAAAAGAATATTGTCTTGAAGTACATAGGGGTTAGTTGATGATGATGGAAATGTATGAACCCTTAGACTTTGAGCCGCGCAAGTGGATTTAACCTTGGAGCTCAAAAATCTTGGTTCAATGGGCATGAAGCTCATATAGCATTGCTATAAATTCATCATAGGAGGTCATATACTCATATTGTGAATAAGCAACTCCCCCTAGATGGGTGCTCGGCGCCGAGACACTTATGCAAGATGCAAGATGCGAATGCAAGGAATGATAAGTGTACAATGCATGATGCTATAAGGGTAAAACAAGAGAAAGCTAAGAGCGAAGTTACCAACAACAAGTTTGAACCCTCCATGAGCTTGATCACAACGAGCCATTCTTCAAAGCCTCGGGAGCCAAGTGCCACCAATCCCAAGCTTAACCCATGCTCATTGCTATCTCAAGAAGGTTAGTCGTCGGTCCTACAAAACAAGAAGAACACACAAAAACAACAACACAAACAAAAACAAGCAAAGTATATATACATATATACATATGTAAGCTCAAGGATATCAAGTGAAGTCGGAGAGGTCGAGAACATTAAGTTCTCCCCGGAGCTTACAAAAGGTCTTCTTGTCAAGTGGCTTGGTGAAGATGTCCGCCAATTGTTCATGAGTCCGAACACCAATCAATTCAATATCCTTCTTGGCCACATGATCTCGAATGAAGTGATGCTTGACTTCAATGTGCTTGGCATGGCCGTGATCACCCTTGTTGAGAGCCATATTGATAGCACTTTCGCTATCACAATAGAGAGGTACTTGCCCATAAGATAATCCATAGTCCAATAGGGTTTGCTTCATGTATAGGAGTTGAGCACAACAAGCACCGGCCGCCAAATATTCCGCCTCCGCCGTAGAGATAGCCACACAATTTTGTTTCTTGGAACTCCATGAGATGAGTGATTGTCCAAGAAATTGGCATCCACCGGAGGTACTCTTTCTACTCACTTTGCATCCGGCGAAGTCCGAGTCCGCATAGCCAACAAGTCCAAAGTCCGAGCCTTTTGGATACCATAGGCCCATTGTAGGAGTACTCTTGATGTACCTAAGAATTCTTTTCACGGCACTCATATGGGACTCCTTGGGGTTAGCTTGATAACGAGCACAAAGGCACACACTAAACATGATATCCGGTCTAGATGCGGTAAGGTAAAGAAGTGAACCAATCATAGAGCGATAGAGTTTAGGATCCACCGGTATACCTTTTACATCCACATCAAGAGGGACACTTGTAGCCATAGGTGTGTCGTAGGGCTTGGAGTCTTCCATGCCGAATCTCTTAAGAAGATCCCGAGTGTACTTCTCTTGGTAGATGAACGTGCCCTCCTTCATTTGCTTGACTTGAAAACCGAGGAAGACATGAAGTTCACCTATCATGGACATCTCAAACTCTTTCTTCATAAGAGCACGGAACTCATCATTATAGATTTCGTTAGTGGAGCCATAGATGATATCATCAACATAGATTTGACAAACAAAGAGATCATCACCAATATGCTTAGTAAAGAGAGTGTTGTCGATACTACCGATCTTGTAGCCCTTGGTGATGAGATGATCTCGAAGTCGTTCATACCATGCTCTTGGTGCTTGTTTGAGTCCGTAGAGAGCCTTCTTAAGCTTGTACACATGGTCCGGATGCTCGGGGTCCTCGAAGCCGGGAGGTTGCTCTACATAAACTTCTTCATTGATTAGTCCATTGAGAAATGCACTTTTCACATCCATTTGGTGAAGTTTAAAATCAAAATGAGAAGCATAAGCAAGAAGTGTTCTTATAGCCTCAAGACGAGCGACGGGGGCAAAAGTCTCGTCAAAATCGACGCCTTCAACTTGAGAGTAGCCCTTCGCCACAAGTCTTGCCTTGTTCCTCACGATTGCTCCCTTCTCATCTTGCTTGTTCTTGAAGACCCACTTAGCGCCAATGACATTGGATCGCTTGGGCCGCTTCACCAACTTCCAAACATCATTCCTCTTGAAATTGTTGAGCTCCTCTTGCATGGATAGCACCCACTTGTGGTCTTTCAAGGCTTCCTCGATCGTCTTCGGCTCTAGGGTAGAGACAAAAGAGAAGTTCTCAACAATGTTAGCTTCATCAACATAATTAGGTTTATATTGACTTCTCCTAGTCTTTAACCCTTGAGAAGGACTCCCAATGATGAGATCACGTGAATGATCCCGAGCAATGGGTTTGTGCTTCCTTGAAGGTTCTTGTCGAGGAGGAGGAGGAGCCGGCGAAGTGTCTTGCGCATCTCTTGCGGCTTGCTCCCTTGAGATGTGAGTGTCTTGTTGTCGAAGAGGTGAACCCGAGCCATCATCTTGAGTTGAAGTAGATTGTGCTTGTTCTTGATTGCTCGGTGAAGCTTGGCTCGTAGATGCATGAGGTGGACTTGATGGCGCTTGTTGCGGTTCGCTTGATGGAGCTTGACTCGAAGATGCTTGTTGCGGATCACTTGAAGGTGCTTGATGTTGTTCACTTGAGGGAGAGCTTGGATTCACTTGAGATGTGCTCGTAGAAGGTCCGCTTGATGAAGTTGTTGGAGGAGGTGTCGGAGGTTCATCTTCACGAGGAATAACTTCACCAATGGGCATGTTCTCCAAAGCTTCCTCCACGGGTTCATCACCTACAATATGAGAAGAAGGAGGGTCTTCTTGAGACCCGTGAGATTCATCAAATTGCACATCATAGGTTTCTTCAACAAAGCCGGTAGAGGTGTTGTAAACCCGATAAGCCTTAGCCGAGCCCGAGTAACCGACAAGAATGCCCACATCGGTCCTCTTCTCGAACTTGCCAAGTCTTTCCCTCTTCTTGTAGATGTAGCACTTGCAACCAAACACTCGGAAGTAGGCAACATTCGGTCTTCTCCCAACAATCACTTCATATGGAGTCTTGTTTAGCAACTTGTGAGGATAGATCCGGTTGGAGGTATAGCATGCGGTGTTGATAGCTTCCGCCCAAAACTTCTCCGGAGTGTTGTACTCATCAAGCATAGCACGAGCAAGAGTGATAAGTGTCTTGTTCTTCCTCTCAACAACACCATTTTGTTGAGGAGTGTATGTAGCCGAGAACTCATGCTTGATGCCAATCTCATCACAATAGTCTTCAATGATAGAGTTTTTGAACTCCGTCCCATTATCACTCCGAATCTTCTTGATGCGATGCCCATACTCATTTTGTACTCTTCTAGCAAACTTCTTGAATATCCCAATTGCTTGTGCCTTGTTCTCAAGAAAGAATACCCAAGTATATCTTGAGTAGTCGTCCACTACCACCAAGCAATAGAGATTCCCACCAATGCTCACATAAGTTGTAGGCCCGAAGAGATCAATGTGTAGGAGCTCAAGAGGTCTTGAAGTTGACAAGAAATTCTTGGATGGATGAGGTGAAGCCACTTGCTTTCCGGCTTGGCATGCACTACATAGCTTGTCCTTCTCAAAGGTGACATCCTTGACTCCTCTCACTAGCTTGTTCTTCATCACACGCTTGAGTTGACCCATACCAATGTGAGCAAGCCTCCGATGCCATAGCCAACCTAGAGCGGACTTAGTGAAGAGACAAGTGCTAGGGGCAACAATGTTAGTCTCAAAATCAACAACATATAGATTATTATGACGAAAGCCCTTGATAGTGAGACCCATAGCATCATTATGAAGAACCACCCCATTAGCATCAAAGTTACAAGAAAAGCCAAGATCACATATTTGAGCAACGGATAGAAGATTGAAGTTTAGGGACTCAACAAGCAATACATTAGAGATAGAGAGGTCATTTGAGATAGCCACCTTACCAAGACCTCTCACCTTGTGCTTGGAGTTGTCGCCAAATGTGACCTTGTCATGATCTTCATTTTCTTCCAAGTTGGTGAAGATGGATGAAGTACCGGTCATGTGTTGAGTGCACCCACTATCCAACACCCAATGTTTGCCACCAATCTTGTAGTTCACCTTGGAAGTAGCCATCAAGCAAAGAGGAGTGTTAGTATCATGAGAATCAATTGACATATCATTTACCTCTTGCTTGCTCTTGATGTAGGCCATAGGAACTCCATTTAGAAAATCCAAGTCCAATGCATCCAAGGCGTCAATCATTGCCTTGGTGACTCCATTGTGTCTCCACTCACTCCGATCATATCCCAAGTGTAGGACATGGTTCCCAAGAGGATAGGCTTGAAATCTTCCACTTCATCACTTCCATTGGCGTACTCAAGGATGTTGTACATTTGATGCTCATAGGATAAGGCAATCAAGATAGCTTCCTTGAGAGGCATCCGATCAATATCATCACCAATATCATTTAGGACATAGATCTTCCGATGATAAGGGAGGAGAGACAACATTATCCGTATAGCACTCTCATCACTAACCTTCTCCTTCCCTTCAAAAGAATTGACTCTTGCAAACAATATGAGGAGCCTCTTCCAACACTCAAGCCAAGTCTCTTCTCTTCTCTTGTAGAACTCATCATACATATCAAGGAGAAGGTAGTGAGCTCCACCGGCAAGACCCGGTTCATACATGTTGTAGTAGTCTTCATAGAAAGGAGGTAAGAGATCTCCATCCGGGGGATATTCCTTGATAGGCTTCGGCTCATCATCACTAGCACTTGAATAGTCATCATCACAATAGAAGACGGGAACTCTATCATCTTCTTCCTCATCATCACTTGGGGTCTTGAATGTGTTAGAGAGCAAAGAGCGAGCCCTTCTTCTTGTAACGATCTCAATGACTTGCTCAATTGAATATGACTCAAGCTCAAAGCTCTCAAACTCAATGTGATCACCATACTTGTCCTTCGGGAGAGCATCAAGAAACCTTCTAAGACCTTGACCCTTAGTGACTATCCAAAGCTTGTTCTCATTTATCCTCTTGATGAGAGAATCCATCCGAAGAGCAAACTCAACAAGATCTTCATTCGGCTCCATAGAGATGTGGTCCAACTCATCACATAGCTTGATATATCCATCCTCTTGATCCCGAGAAGAAGAACCTTCACCAACACGAGATGATGATTGAGCTTGAGGTAGAGGTTGAGCTTCAATGTGTTGATCTTCACTTGCATGAGAGATATCCTTGCCCTTCTTGATATCCTCCTCAAGAGAGGAAAGAACAGCAACCACCTCATCATAGGGCATGTTCACAAACTCATCCATTCGAGCAAAAGCAAGAATACCAAACCGCGAGAGTGGTAGAGATCGGATAAGCTTCTTCACAACATGCTTGTGCATAATAGATGGATAGCCTCGTGACATGAGTTTCCTAGCAAGAACATACAAGCGAGATGCGAAGTTAGTGATATCCTCATTATCATTCAAAACAAGCTCATCATACTCATCACGCACATGATAGTAGGAAAAATCATTAAGCACACAATCATAAGGCTCAATCAAGGTAGAGGCGATGGAAGTGTTAGAAACGTCATCATGAGTGGACTCCATTTTCCCACACGCAATCCCGGTCACGACTCAAGGCGGTAAAGCCCTAATAATGAGCACTTGGCTCTGATACCACTTGTAAGGATCGTGTGACCGAGAGGGGGGGGTGAATCGGTGCACTCTAGAATCTATTTCCAAACACTTACACCCAAGCAACTCCTAGCAAGTAGTTCTAGTAACAAGGTAAAGCACACTAAGGAGTATCCTTAACCTATATAGCTAGTGCATATAGATAACACAATCACACCACACTAGCAACCTAGCACAAGATAGAAGAAAGCGGAAGACTTAAGCTAGGCAAGGCAAGGAACAAGATAACTAGAGACAAGGCAACCAAGATACTAGGCACACTAAGTAGAGTCCTTAGAGCTATTAGATAGGCTATAACAAGTAAGCACACGAGCAAGGCAATCAAGCAAGCCTAGTGAAGCTAGTAGGTACCAAGGTAAACACACAAGCAAGATAAGAGCGCAACTCAAGTACTACAAGCAATCATATGAAGTGCGATAAGTAAATGCGAGTAGTAAAGGAGAAGGGATAGAGAATGCTCATGATGTTTTCCCGTGGTCTCGGAAGGATGGCGCCTTCCCCTACTCCACGTTGGGTCACTCCCGCCGGAGTCTCGACCCCGTCCCTCCGCTCGATGGCGATCCCTCCTAGAGCACACTTCACCCTCCGAGTGAAGTCGCGGGGCACGTCCCGCCGGGCTCGATCCCGGGTACTCTTCCGGAGGTAAGGCTCCGCACTTGATGCGTGCCAAAGGGCGCTCCACTAGTGATGCTTCTTTCGCACGGGAAGCTCCAAGACCGTGTACAAACTTGTGTTGACTTCCACAATCTCCTTGGACAGCTCAACACCGACGCCTAACCGGTCTAGGCCTTGCCATAGACCAAGAGTAACAGCCCTAGATGACTCTCTCAAGCCCACACTAGCCTAGAGATCAAAGGATGCAACTTGCTACTCTCTCAAGCACTAGGATCACTCCAAATCCCTCTCAAGTGCTTCACACTTCTTCCTCTTGGCTTCTTGGCAGCACCTCCCCTCTTTCCTGGGTCCAAGAGCACCTCAAAGAGGTAAACAACCGACTATATATAGGCCTCCAACCTCAAACTAGCCGTTGTCCAAAGTACCCAGTCTGCGTAGGGACCGTACAATAGACCGTATTGTCCGGTCTCCACTTGACCGTATTGTCCGGTCTCTACCAGACTGGCGTCCGGGGAGTGCTGTTCATCATCTCAGACCAGACCGTATTGTACGGTCCCTAGGACCGTATTGTCCGGTCTCCTTTCTTCATCAGCAAACAGAAACTTCTCCTTCTCTGTTGCTCTTCTCCTGTAAGACCGTATTGTACGGTCTCCATGACCGTACCATCCTCTCAATTGTCCGGTCTTCATTCTTCAACTTCCAGAAACTTCAGCTTCTCTGTCTGGATCTTCCAATAGAGACGTACTGTCCGGTCCCTAGGACCGTACTGTCGGTCCACTGTCCGGTCTCTATTCTTCCACTTCCAGAAACTTAAGCTCTTCTGTCTGGATTTCCTCTGTAGACCGTATTGTACGGTCTCCTTGACCGTACTGTCCGGTCTCTTCTGCCTTCGCAGCTTCGATCTTCTTGTTGATCTTCTTCTTCAACACTTGATCTTCTTGGTTCCTTCAACTCTCTTCTGCCACCCTAGCCCCTGAGAGACTCACCATGCATCCCATGATCTCTATAACTAGTGTGTACTAAGAGAACCACCTCGAACCCTCTTGATAGTCCGGTTTTTCCTATGGACTCAAGCTAACATCTAACCAAGCAACACCCGCTTGGATCTAGCATGTCCTTAGCCTTGATCCATGTCTTCTCCGCGACTCCATCAAGTCCGTTCTTGTGTAGATGAAGGCAACCAATCATCCTTGTCAATAAGTTCATGGTGTATTGGCGTTCACCACCAACGGACGAAGCTTTCTTCATATGTGACCTATAGGATCTCACAAAGAGTGTTAGTCACATTCATGGTTCTCATCCTATCACCAAAACATTCATACCTTGGGGTTTCCCTAGCTCCAATGGTCATGAAGCTTACAACAAGTAAAGAGCAAGGTCACACAAAACCTGAATATATTAATGAACATTTTATTATTCTGATTATAAATCTTAGTAACATTTATTGTAGTTTCTTTAGAAGCCTGTTCACACAAAACCATTATCTTTCAGTATATAGATTGGAGGAATTGCTTACAGTTGTTTATGTGGGGTACACTTATATAGCTACATATAAATCTGTGTCGTTGCATGAGGGAATAAATATCGATACATCCCACTTCACAAATTAACAACACAAAACGGGATTCAGATAACATTAACTGAAGTATCGATCTAAATTGCTTTTATCATCCAGGTCATGGAGTGGGTTCTAGTTCTAGTTCAGATCAGAGATGCATAAACCATGACTGAATTCCATATATTGGACAGCACACTATCAATGCTCACAATTAATATGAAATTAAAGTCCCTAATAATGATCAATGAGCAAAATCAAACGCCATCAATGAGCAAAATTTTACTGTCGAACTATATAAGATTAGGCGTTACGCAGCTAGCTCACCAAAACAAGGGCAAGCACTAAGCAAGCAGACGTCCACAAAACAACCAGATGAGAATCAGTGGGATTGCATAGGCTGAGAAGAAGTTGCATGGTTCAGTAAATGAATCGCCAAGCACCTAACCTATGCTAAAGCATTTTGTCAAACACCTTGCTTGCAGCACACGGAACGCGGAGTTGGAGGAGAAGAGAAATCAGGGGAACTCACGTAGCGGCCGCCCTAGCGGCAGAGCCAGAGGTCGTGCTTCCCGGGCGTCGTCGCACACAAAGGACGGCGGCTTCTTCAATCTGGCAGGAGAGGTGAGCGCGGGCTCTGCTTCGGCGCCCATGGAGAATGCGGACAGAGGCACCACACGGAGGGGCTGGCAGGACAAAGCCGGGAGGGGTTGGAGCTCATCCAGACGCGGGTGAGGGCTCGGACGGCAGCGGACACAGGGGCGCTCGTCCTGGACGCGGCCGGGGCGGGACGGGGACGGCGGCGCACGGATACGGCGAAGCGGGAGCTGGCGGAGGCGGGGAGGGTGATGAGGTGGAAGGAGGAGGTGGCGGCGCACCACGCGCTCGAGGGCGGGGAGGGGATGGGAGGGCGCGGTGGGAGGATGGGGAGGGCGCCGGCGGAGAGGGGGACGGTGAAAGAACGGCACGCGTCAAAGAACGGGCCCACCTGTCAGGCGCCGAATTTCACAGAGGAGGCGCGCGAGGCACGCAGGTGGAGTCAGAAGACAAATAATAAAGAGTACAGATTTCTTCTCTTATTTTTTATGCTAAAGCAAAACGATTTTTAATCGAATTTTAAAATAATTTTTCCACACAATAAAATTTTTACTACAATCTACTCCAGCATGAATGCAACAGACAAATATAATACAACCTAAATTAATTTATTTAATTTAGAAAATAATTCTTTTTCCTATAGATAAATGATAACACCGAGATAAATCTAATAAAATTTTAATCTATTTCAAAAGGTTTTTAAAATTTAGTGAGAAACACATTCCAAAATTTGAAATTTTAGGGTGTGACAGGTGCGTTGGATTTTGGGCCTACGATATGGCATGACGGTTCAGATGGCAGGGTAGATAGGATGGTAAGGTAGAATTTATTTTTCTTATAACTGGTTCTTTATTGGTTTAGATAAATAACTATGGCTCTTAAAAATACGAATCCACAGTTATGTCATGTCTGTGTCACAGCGCAGTACATGTTAAAAATGTGATCATGCCTCAAACTGTTACTGAAAATTGTCAAAGCACCAAGTTCCCTGAAATTTGATAATTTTACTGCAAAATCAAGGATTACCAAAAAATTGTTAAACCAACTCTATAATTCCACCTTTGGTACTCTTTGTCTAGGAAAAATAATTGTCATCATTTACATGTACACAACATGCTCCTTTTAATCATTCGCAAAAAAAAAAATGCTCCTTTTAATATAATAAAGTTATGCAATATTGAATTTGTTAATTCTGTATAAAATTGTACCAAAATCAAACTGTTGTAACTTGAGATAACTTGTAAAAATCTTGTACCAAAATCAAACTGTTAATTCTGTACAACATGCCGCCGCCTCCTGTCGCCCCTGGCCGCCGTGGTTGGGAGCTTCGAGCTCCTGGCCGGATCAGTTGTGGCCAGGGCGGGATCCAGTGTGGCACGTTTTGCATTGGCTAGTTGTGGCCCAAATCTTACTGGTCCACGCACTTTCCCATTTCTGGAATTTGTTTTAATCGGCTGAAAAAGGTAAATTCAGTAGCAAATAAAATACAGCCCCAAAAATTTTGAAACCAATTTTGCTGGAACCTTGTCATTAGATGTTTACTCAAATTGCTATGCGTTACAGAAATGTTTGTACAAAATCAAAGAATGAAAATTAATATAAATTCATATCTGCATTTCTATACATGCAAAATTTTTGAAATTTAGTATGCATGCTTCTCATGCAACTCCTGAACTGTTCACCAAATGCACATTTAAATACGTCATATCTAATCAGTAATTGCATGTTCTTGCTCTGGTCTGCATTGTGTTTTTTTTTTGTAATTTATTCATGCATGCAAATGTGCTGAATGTATACATGGCCGTTTGGCCACACCCGGCGATCCGCAACCGCTACCTAAATCTCTGACCCCCAGTGATCATTTTTCTTTTGTGAGATTGTAAGTCTTATCTGGCATGTTAGAATTTTTTTTGTTGAACGGAGGCAGGAGCACTGCCTTTTCATTAAGTATAAAAGCATAGAGTTACACAGGTTTACATATTAGATATTACATTGACAAATTATTGCTCTCAACTAGTAAATGGCCTAAGCTTGGAGTAAACGGCCTAAGCTTGGCTGGCCACATGCCTTCGCTCTCAGGGCCATGTCTTCCTTAACCAATCTGACCACCTCCACCGGCTCTTTTGTATTTGTTATTGAGTTGCATGCACCAACCAACTCACCCAAAAGCCTAAGCTAATGGAGAAAGGTGAGCAATTCACTTAATACTCCAACACTCCCTCTCACGTGCATGCTCCCTCAAGCCGCAAACGTGGAATATTAGAGTGGACTGCAATTTATTTAATAAATTGTGCCAGCCAGGATTCGAACTCGAGGCCTCTGGCCTTGATACCATATTGGGTTGCATGCACCAACTAATTCACCTAAAAACCTAAGTTGATGAGGAAGGTGAGCAATTACTTAATACTCCTTCTTTTCGCTTGTTCCATGTATGCCATGCTGTGTCCTAGCTCTGGCCCGAATACCGAAGGAGCACAGAAGATTGAAAGCAGGAGTGTTTTTTTTTTTTTGAGAGCACACTCTGCTTCGGTGGTTGAATGAAATTACTTGTTAAGCCGCTGATTTGACTCCCATACTTCCATTGCGTATGGGCACGGTAGGAAGAGGTGAATTGCTGTGAGTGTCCGAGTTGTACTGTGTAATCACAAAAAAAAAAGAGGTGAACTGCTGTTTCTTGATGGCTATCACAGAGGTGGACTGTTGTTTCTTGATGGCATGTTAGAAAATGTCCCGTATAAATTTTATACAAAGTGTTCCCTTAATTGATGCTTGAATTTTTTGCAGAGAAGAAAATATTAATCGATCCTATTCATTCTGTAGTTTATAACTTTTTTTTGAACGAGTTGCAATTTATAACTGAAAGATACCAATATATAAATTTGTGGTTATGTTAGAGAAAAATAATTATACTACCTCTGTTTCGACATAATTGTAAAATTAGATTGTAAAATTTGATATAGTTAAACAACATATGTGAATTATATATCATGAATATTTTTCCTCATGATTAATCCAAAAGTATAAGTCTTATGTTGTTAAGCTCTATAAATATGTAAAAATTGATGAACAAAAAAGATATGTTTTTTTTTTGAGATTACACAGTACAACTCAGACACTCACAACGCACGCACACTCACCCCTATGAACACACGTATGCAAACCCTACCCCTATGAGTATCTTCGAAGACTGAGCCGGCAAATCCAGAGATACGAAGTCACCACTGGCGCCTCGCTGTCGACGGGAGCGTCGCCTACCACTGAAAGCACAAATGCCGTTAATCCTTGAAAATTCGCTCCCACAGGGAGTCGAACCCAGGACCTGAGAGGTGTTACTCGGAAGCCTTAACCACTAGGCTATATGTTTGACTTTGATGCAACCCAGAATAATGATGAAATATTAGTCAAACGGGTTGCCTCAAGCGTTAGCTCAAAGCCAAAAAAATATCGTATGCGATATATATTCGTATATATATATATACATTCAAGTAGAGCGGTGGGCCGGCCCGGGGTTATATGTTCCTGGGTTGATGCCAGATAATAACACCATTTTTTGTCATGTTTTTTTTTTTACCTTCGCCATGCATTTGACTCTTTTTAAAGATTTGGCAGTCCTGGTGGAATCGCATCATCAGCGGAGCTGGAGATCGACGCTAAGGGGGCAGAGGTTTTTTTTTTTTTTTTTTTTTTTTTTGAAAAAGCGGCAGATCGAGTTGCACCCGACTCCGGACCGGCGGCTTCGACTCGTATATATAAATCTTGAACGGGAGAACGCGTGGGAAATTATCCATCATCATGCACCGAGAAATTGGTTCCGATCCGACTACTGCGCGGCACGATCGATGCCGCCGGTGCGGCGCGGGCGCGGCGCCTCACGTCCCGCTCCCTACAGCGAAGAAGGGGACGTCGACAGCTATCGTTGCCACGTCCGTCTCCGTCCCCGACGACGCCCTCTCGGCCGTCTTCGTCCGGCTCTCCCACAACGCGGCCGACGTGGTCCGCTGCGCCGCCACGTGCCGGCGCTGGGCCCGCGTGGTGGCCAGGGACGCCGCCGTGCTCTCCCACTCGCTGCCGCCCCTCCCTCGCCTGGCCCTCGGCTTCTTCCACCAGGAGGCGGCCGCACCAAGCGCGCGGACGCGGAAGCGCCGCTGCTCCGCGGCCTCAGGAGGGCCGGCTGCTGCAGCCCAGCGGGCCCCCAGCCTCGCTTCGTCCCGACGACGGCTCGCCTCCTCCACGGCTTGCGGGCCCCGTCCTTGACCGCGGACATCCTCGCGCACGCGCGGCCCGTCGCGTCCCGCAACGGCTGGCTCGTCCTCGAGCTCCGGCGGGAGCGGCACGCCGACGGGCTCAGGCTCTGCGTGTGCAACCCCATGACAGGCGGCGTCGACGACGCGGCCCTGCACCTGCTGCCGCCACTCTAAGGCACGGAGAACCCGGGGGACTACGCGTGCGCGTTGCTCACGGGCCACGACCTCGACCCGCCGCGGCCGCTGTCCGCCTCCTTCCGCCTGCTCGTCGTCTACAATTGCACCGCGTTCCGCTCCTACTCCAGCGATGCCAACAGCTGGGGCGCGGAGGTCAAACGGTCGCCGAAGATTGCCAGCCACAAGCTGCGCGCGACGGGAGGCCAGAGCGTCGTGATCCGCCGCGCGAAGGTCAAACGGTCGCCGAAGATTGCCAGCCACAAGCTGCGCGCGACGGGAGGCCAGAGCGTCGTGATCCGCGGCGTGGCCTACTGGGCCCTCGGGCGCACGGCGCTGGCGGTGCCGCTCGACGGTCCGGATGGTCAGCCCGCGGAGCAGCCCATGCCGCCGCGCGACATCCTGGCCGACCTGCCCCCGGGCTGGCACTCGCTTGGCTTGGCACCTGACGGGAAGCTTATGCACCTCGACCTGGCACTTGGTGGAACTCGAGACCACAGCTACCTCGCGCTGGGGAAAAGGGTCCTCGTCTGCCGCCCCATCGCAGATGATCCGTGCGGCGCCGGCAAATGGGAGCACGCAGGAGGACTCATCCGGTTGAAGGAACTCACGGTACGGAAGTGTAAGGGGATGCGTGGAGAGGCCATTAGCCTGCGGTGGTTCTGCGAGAAGAGCCGCGTGCTCTTCACCCTTGGCGAAGGCTTCTGTAGCCCTGGGACCTATGCGCTCAACCTAGCCACCGAGGAGGTCCACAAGGTGGCTCACGGCCTCGACTGCCATTCGTGGAGGAACTTCGTAGGATATGAAATGGATGGGGTCGCATACCTCGCATCAATAGCACGTGCTAGTCGCAAGGCGTAACCAGCCTCCATGGGCATCGTTCAAACCAGGGCCACGCACGCACGGAATAATAATAAACATCAGTAGTACAAGTAATGAACTATAGCGTTTGGCAAAATAGCTTCTCTCATGTAACTTAATGTAAAATTAGGTGGAGAAGTCACAAGAAGCTATTCATTCTGTTCACTTTTAGATGTCATTTTAGCTCTGGACACAAGAATTAAGGAAAGGTGGAAATGAGGAGGAGAGAGATAGAGATAAAGATGTATTGAAAAGAGAGAAATGTGCATTTGATTAATTTTTACATATTTATAGAGTTTAATAACATCAGACTTATAGTTTTGGACTCATCTTGAGAAAATATATTCATGATGTATAATTCAAATGTTGTTTAACTATATCATATTTTACAATTTAATGGTTCAAGATGGATATGTTTAATTTTACAATTATGTTGAAATAGAGGTAGTGTAATTACTTATTCTCTGATATAACCAGAAATATATATTATTGGTATCTTTCGGTTATAAATTGCAACTCATTCGAAAAAAACAAAAGTTATAAATTACTAAATGAATAAGATTGATGAATGTTTTCTTCTGTTCAAAAAATTCACGCATCAATTAAGGGAACACTTTGTATAAAAATTATATAATGGGACATTTCTAACATGCCAGAAAAGTGCCTATGACATGTGAAGCTAACCTGATTCCTCGCAGAAGGAAAATGATCACTGGGGTCCAGAAATTTAGGTAGCGGTTAGCCTGACGAGGATCCATCAGAGAAGAGGGGTCAGACTATTCTCGTTCCTGATCAGCCATCAAAAAATTTGAACTTCCCTGGTGGCCATCGGGTTGAAATTTTTTTGCCTTAGTCACCATTCCATCCAATTCCGTGAGCTCCGTTAAGGTTGAAGCTTAGACTGACTCCAACAATGGGAGGCAAATCAGACATCACTGTACATAAGGCAACTACCTCCAACAGAAGATGCAAAGGAAGGAGGCAATTTGCATCAAAGGAGAGAGACGATGGAAAAATGCACAACCTCTCTCCTCCGAACGCATTCGCTGGCGCGACAGTCGCCCCTGCCGCCGCACCGCATCTCCTCAGCGCGCCGCGCTGCTCGGGACGGCTGGAGATTCGAGGACTCGCCGGAGGCCGACGAAGGCGAAGGCGACCTCACCCTCCCGTTGCCCTGCTGCTTGGGACGGCTCGTCTTGTTGCTTTTCGCCATGCCGCGCAGCTGCCGCTCGTCTTGCTTGCCATGGACGCGCCCAGATTCGACGGCGCTGCTCACTCAGCCTCCTTCTCTCTCCGTCGCTTATGAAATCGAGTGCGCGACGAGCTCCTCACCCCGACCAAGCACTCAGCTCCTCGCCACGACCACCAACGCCGCCCAATTTGGTCCTCTCCCCAAATCTTCCCTAACTCCGGCCGCCACAAAATTCACCGACGGGGATCCACCTTCCTCCCTCTCCTCTGGCCTGCGAGCGAGCCCCAGCTTCCCTCATCCTCCGTGACAAGCTTGGTGAACAAGCGTCAAGCCACGGACATGCGACCACCAAGCGTCGCCGCAGGGAGGCGGCGGCATGGCCCCGCACGGCGCGGCGCGGGCTAGCATGAAGGTGGCGGGACGTGCGGGCGTGGAGCCGCGGCGGAGGCGGCGGGAGGCAGGGCCACGGCAGGGCACCGAGCCGCAGCGGAGGCGGCGGGACGTGCGGGGCCGCGGTTGGGAAACTCGTCCGCGTGCATGCGCGTGCACCGCAGCGCGCGTTGGAGCAGCGCGCGGGGCGCGGGGCGGGGGCGCGGGGCGTGGCGCGTGTGCTTCGCGCGAGCGGCGCGTCGCCGTCGGCGCAGGCGTGGGGCGCGTGCTCGGGTCGCGAGCGCGTCGCCATCGGAGCAGCCCGCGCGGGCGCGGGGCACGTGCTCGGGGCGCGCGCTCGTCGTCGTCGGCGCAGGCGTGGGGCGCGTGCTCGGGTCGCGAGCGCGTCGCCATCGGAGCAGCCGCGCGGGGCGCGTGCTCGGGGCGCGCGCTCGTCGTCGTCGGAGCAGCCGCGCGGATGCGGGCGCGTGTGCGGGGTGTGGGCGTCGGAGCAGCCACACGCGTCAGAGCAGCAGCGTCGCGCGGGCGCGTGCGGAGGCGCGGGGCGAGCGGCATTGTGCGGGCGTCGTCGCGCCGGGCGAGCGGCCCACGGCGAGGACGACGACGGCGCCAGGGATGCGATGCGGAAAATGCCATGGCTGTTGGAGACGGTGACAAGGCATGCGTAGGTAAAACACTGTATATGGGAGGCAATTCCTAGTTTGCCTCTAGGCTCAAAAATAGCTTCTATTGTTGGAGTTAGTCTTATGTTTTCCAAAATAACCACCGTTGCCCTCACCTGACCTGTGGACCCACTCTCGAAAAAACTTGATCGTATCACCCTCCCGCATTGCTTCCTTCTCGAGTTCCCCCGGCCCATCACCAACCTACCGCCGGTGCAGGCGGATGCAATGCGGCACAGCGCAACGCGGCCGTGAGAAGAAAGGAAATGTATTGCGTGGCCGCGGCACGACAGGAGGTCGCAGAGGACAGGAGACAGCAACCCGGACATGCCAGGAGTGCAGCAGCTCCGGGCAGGAGGCAATTTCTAACATCAAAACACAAAAATAGTTTTATCTCAACTCATGTTCTGTATTTTTATCTCATCGTCTCACCAACCCTCTCACTAATCTTAATATTCAAAACGCTCTATATAAAGAGACGGATGAAGTACGCGGCTTTTCTTACCTGCTAAAAAAAACAGAAAGTTGATAGTGTTGGGGAAAAATGCCTCTCTTGACGGTAACCAACCCGAAGGGTAGGAGACACCAGCAAACTCATCAGCGAAGGGTTTCTACAGAGGGCGAAGCCTCGCGGCTAATGAAAAGCGAAGTCCCTCAATTCAACCCTATAAATAAGACCGCACCCCTGTGGCTTGAAGAACAACGGATTACGGGCCTGAGCCTCATTATCTCTCGGACGGGACGCGGAACTCAAGACAAGACCGAATACTCTTCGCACAGCGTAGACGGAAGCAGAAGCTGGAATTCTTATCTTCGGCTATTCAAGTGAAGGATTGGCTTCGCATGCAACTGCAAGATCACGACGATGCCAATCATCACAGAAGGCTTCGGGATAATCATACCGGCGACGGAATTCTCTTCGAGAGTTTCGTCAATTAAACAAATGATGTGTAAACACGTTTGAGGGCTTCGTCATATCAGCGAAGATTCCAATTGTACATCACCGATTATATAAAGTTTGTTGAAATTCTTGTCCCAACAGATAGGACATGTTCGACAAGATTAATCAAGAACTTGTGTACTATTCTTGTTCCTTAATATCTCTACTGCAATTGTTGCTGTTGAGTGCTAGGGATGGCAACGGGTGAAAACGCGTTGGGTTTAGCCTCCTCAAACTCACACCCACGAAGAGAGAAAACTTCCGCTGGATAACCCAATAAAAGTCGTGGGTGAAGATTTTAACCCAAACCCAAACCCGTCGGGTGAAATCCACCCATCGGGTATCCCATACCCGTCAAACATTTGACTTTACAATAGCATAACACAAATAAAATTGCATATCCATTGTCTAGAAAATGACATATAATTGAATAAATACAAAATAAATAAAACAAAAACACATTAGCAGTTCAAACCTGAATCATTGAGTTGACAAAGTCATGGCTCACCTAAGCACACATGCAAGTATGCAACATAAGACACGATATAGTAATACTAACAATTGAATAATGAGTGATGGCGGGTGGTCGCGGGTGGCGGGTTCGGGTTTTGCCAAACCGTCTCCGAACCCGGCTCACCCGTTAGGTCCTTTATCCCTATTAATTGACCTATGGGTACAATATGTTGTAAAACTCTTATTGGGCCAGGCCCACCTTCTAGAAGAAGGAGTCCTGGCCCATGTGGGCGACTTTATCGAATCCAAGCCCAACACGAAGTTAGGGTTTCCCCCCTATAAATAGTTGAGGAGACCCCCCCTGTAATCTGACACCAGAATTTCGCAATAAAGAATTTCGTCTCCTCTATTCCAGTTTTACTTTTCGTTATCTGTCGTGATCTACGTGCCGTCGTTCCACCGATAACTTAACACGTTATCAGCACGCTCTACAAGAAATTCGTCCAGCAAATCGGTGAACTACGGTATATTTTTTTTGTTTTGCGTATGATTGTTGTTTACCTTGACTCGTTGCAGCCAAGATCTGTCCATGTAACGGCTAGCCACGTGCTGCCCGGATAGATTCAACATGCAAAACAAGGCGAAACGGAGAAAAACATGTGGGCGCAACGTCGCCAGCATGCCGAGCCTCCGGTGCAACGTTGCCGGAGTGCTAAGCTCCTTAGATCTAATTTTAGATCTACACCTCTAGATCGAGATCGACAGAAAAAAGAAGAAGGCGCCGAGATCTAACCCTAGATCTACACGTCGCCGAGTTGAGATCGAAATCCGAAACAGGGTTCTAACCCTAGTCTACACGAAGTAGATCTCTCAGATTCGATCTACAACGAAAAAGGACGGTTCACGAAGAACTCTAATCCTATCCGGCACGAAGTCCGGCGCAGCAAGCAAAACGGCGCAACATCGCCGATTTATCAGATCGACATGAAATAGGGGCTAGGGTTTCCTAACCCTAACCCTAGAGACCGCCCAAATCTCGATCTACAAGAAACAGAAAAGATGCGACATCCGGTCAACGCGCTCGCACAGCTCCAGATCCAATCGAGATTTGAACAAGAAAAAAAAGCAAGAAAAAAGAAGACCCCAGGCCAACGCGCCCGGGCCGACGTTGTTGAAGAAGAAAGCCGCGCGCCTAAGCCGCGACAGGCTGCTACACGCTGAAGCCGCGCCGGGCCGCCGATGAAGGCATGCCGGGCTGACGCCGCGGGAAGGCATCGCGCCGTCGGGCCTCGCGCAAGCCGCCGAGCCCCGCGGGCCGACGCACCGCGCCTGGGCGACCACGCGCCGTGGGGATAGCGCCGGCCACCGCGCGCCCTGCGACTAGGCCGCCGCGCGACGGAGAACGCTGCCAGGCGCACGCGCAGCCGCGCCGGGTAGCCATGCTTGGCTGCCGCGCACCACGCCACTCCCTTCCCCATCCTCCGGATTCTCACACCCTCGATCTAGATCTGAAGAAAAGGAAGAAGATAGAAGAGGCGGCTGGATCTGAGAGAGAAGAAAGAAAGGGGAAGTGGCGGCGCCGGTTTGGGAAGAAAGAAAGTGAGGGAGCCAGTGAAGCGATTAGGGTTTCGGCCCGTTATATGCTCTCACTCGCGTTTTTTACGAAAAAGACCTCACAGTTTCTGGAAATTACGAACAAGCCCTCGCGCGGTTCTGAAGATTTACGAAAAAATCCTCTGAAAATTATGAAAATTACGAACAAGTCTACGGGCTGTTCTGAAAAGCTCTGGAAATTACGAAGATGTCCTTGGAATCTCTGAAAATTATGAAAATATCCTCTGGACCTTTGGAAATTACGAAAATATCCTCTGGACCTCTGAAAATTACCAGAATATCCTCAAAATATCAGAAAATTACGAGAAAATCCCTGTTAATTACGAAAATTGACAAGGATACTCTGAAAATTGCCCCAAAAAATAGAAAAATTTCTGGATTGTGTTATTTTGCATATAACACCCCAGATTTTGGTGATTTTACCCAAAAACACCAATAATATAACTTAAACACGCAGTTTTTGTTATATTTTACTCCCTATTACTTGGATATATGAAATAATCCTTGCACCATGATATCTTGCAGATGTCTGACCTCGTGAAGAGAGAATTTGAAGTGTTGACTCCTCATGGAAGCAACTATCTGTCATGGGCACTCGATGCTGAGATACTTCTAAGTGGCAAAGGCCTCTTGAAGACGGTCCTACCCAAGAAGGGAGATACTGCTGCAACAGATGTGGAGATGGCTCAGGCTTTGCACTTCCTGCGCCACCACTTAAGTGCTACTTTGAAGAATGAATACATGACGGAACGTGATCCAAAAGTCTTGTGGGAGTCATTGCGTGTACGCTTTGAGCAGATTGAAACTGTTTTACTCCCCAAGGTTGAGCGTGAATGGCAAAACCTACGCTACCGAGACTACAAGACCGTGGAGGATTACAATACCGCACTCTATGGGATTGTCACACGCATGAAGCTATGTGGCAAAGTGCTTGAGCAAAAGGATCTTATTAACAAGACCCTCTCCACCTTTCACCCTAAGTTCACTCATGTGAGCCGCCAGTACAAGAAGGAGAACTATGAAACCTATGCCGCCCTGAGTAATGCATTGCAGCAAGATCAGGGGGAGGACGAATTGATCATGGAGAATCATAAGAATCGTCCTACAGGCTCCTTGGCACCGCATGAAGCGAATGCCATCTCCTTCAAGAAGACGAAGAAGAATAATAAGGGTAAAGGTGCTCCCAAAGCGTCTCCAAGCGCACCCCTGAAGGCTCAAAACAACCCTAACGCCTTCAAGAAGAACAAGAAAGGGAAGTCAAAGAAGAAACCTTCAGGGGGAGAGTACGGTGAACAGGATCAGGATTGCTACAAGTGTGGATTGCATGGCCATTGGTCCAAAATATGTCGTACACCACAGAAGTTAGTTGACATGTATCAAGACCTCAAAAAGAAGCTTGCTCAGCATGAGGCTAACTTTGTTGAAGGCACGAAGTCAACAACAAAAGCACCAATGGGCCAAGCATCACTTAGTAAATCTGCTGACCTGGAGTTGGACAATGACCTCATGAACGAGGACATTGATGATGAGGAAGATGTGCATGGAGATTCTGCGTAGTCAAGTAGACTATTATGAATCATTTAGTTATCTATTTGTAATAGGAGTGCAATAAAATTCCTCGAAGGAATTAGTTTGTTTATGTAATCTCTCGAAGAGAAGACATTTGCTTTGAATAAATCAGCTTGTGGAATTATTTGTCATCAATTACTCTCTTGTTTATACATTTCTTATGTATGAATTACAGAATTGTGGAGTAAAATAGCTATGGATGAGGACCTCTGTCTCGTAGACAGTTGTACCAATGCTACTATTCTAAGGGACACTTGCTATTTCCAGACGCTTCGAAAGTACACTGGAGATATTCTTACTATTATTGGCAATAATAATAAGATTGTTGGCCAAGGAAGAGCCACATTTGTCCTACCGAATGGTACGCAATTAACAATCCAAGAAGCATTACTTTATCCGGATTCAACCCGGACATTGTTAAGCTTTAAGGACATCCGTAGAAATGGGTTTCACGTAGAAACCAATGACGATGAAGGTGAAGAACGTCTTATCATGACCAAGAAAGAAGGAAAAAGGAAGACTATTATTGAAAGCTTTCCATCGATCAAAGATGGCTTGTACTACACGTACATTAAGCCAAACAAAGAATTTGCTTCATTCAAGATCATCTTTACCAATCAAAAAGAATATAGACTATGGCATGACCGTCTTGGTCATCCTGGCCTTAACATGATGCAGAGAATTACGAAGAATGCAACAGGGCATAACTTGAAAACAAAAGATTTCCCGAATCAAGCAGATTTCTTGTGCATTGCATGCGCAAAAGGGAAGCTTATTACTCGACCCTCGCAGCTTAAGATTCAAGCAGAATCTATGCCATTCCTTGAACGAATTCAAGGTGATATATGCGGACCAATTAGTCCTACTTCCGGACCTTTCCGCTATTTCATAGTATTAATAGACGCTTCCTCGAAGTGGAGCCATATGTGTCTATTATCTACTAGAAACCACGCATTTGCACGATTGACTGCCCAGATCATACAATTGAAGACACATTTTCCGGACCATAGAATTAAATCTATCAGAATGGACAATGCCGGAGAATTTTCCTCGAAAGTATTTGATGATTACTGTATGAGTATGGGCATCAAAGTGGAATACTCTGTACCACACGTGCATACACAAAATGGTCTCGCAGAATCATTAATCAAGAGAATCAAATTGATTGCTCGACCATTATTGCCTACCTCTTGTTGGGGGCATGCGGTGTTGTATGCAGCAGCACTTATCCAATTACGACCATCTGCTACACATGAAGAATCACCATTAGCATTGGTGCGTGCTAGAATACCAAATGTTTCCCATCTACGGAGATTTGGATGTGCTGTATACATTCCAATCCCTCCACCTCAGCGAACTGCAATGGGCGCACAACGGAAACTCGCAGTTTACGTTGGTTATGAAAGTCCGTCCATAATCAAGTACTTGGAGCCCTCCACTGGAGATTTGCATACGGCTCGGTTTGCTGATTGTATCTTTAATGAAGATCATTTCCCGGCATTAGGGGGAGGAAAGTATCTCTCTAGAGATGAATGCCGGCAAATTGACTAGGATGCTAAAGGAATCCTAGGAATGGATCCTCGCACTAGAGAAGCTGAACTTGAAGTTCAGAACATACTCCACTTGCAGAGAGTTGCTAATGAATTGCCTGAAGCTTTCACCAATACAAGAGACATTGTGAAGTCTCATATACCGGCTGCAAATGCTCCTGAAAGAATGGAAATCCTATTTGAAGGGAATGAATATATGGAATTCCAACCTTCTTCCATAAAAGCAACGAATGCTAGGAAGAGGGGGAGTGAACCGGTTACAAGGGCATTCAAGAAACCAGGAGTACAAGCTCCAGCTAAAACTCCTAGGAGACGTCCTGTGGAGAAGAAGCCTAAGCAAAATACTCAAAAGAAAACCAAAGAAGGTGAAAGTGATCCACATGAAGTGGTGAGACTTGAAGAATCAAACCCAAGTGAGAATGTGCATGAAACTTATGAGGGGATACCGGAAATTCCTGATCTTAATATATCTATCGATAATGAGGATCAAGGAAACGAAATCTCAACGAATTATGTTGAGACGGGAGTGGTATATAATAGAAAGACAATTGAAGTCGATACATACTTTGCTGAAACAATTGCAACACAAATTGATTTGGAATCTGAACCAAAATCAATAAAGGAATGCAAGAAGCGTCCTGATTGGCCAAAGTGGAAAGAAGCAATCTGTGCAGAGTTAAACTCGCTAAAGAAAAGAGAAGTGTTTGGTAATGTAAACCTTACACCAACTGGTATTAAACCAGTAGGTCACAAATTGGTGTTTGTCAGGAAGAGAAATGCTCAAAATGAAGTGACTAGATATAAGGCGAGACTCGTAGCTTAAGGTTTCACGCAGAGACCTGGCATTGACTACGAAGAAACCTACTCTCCCGTAATGGATGGAATTACTTTCCGGTATTTGATCTCAATGGCGGTGAATATGAATTTGCAGATGAGACTTATGGATGTGGTCACTGCATATCTATATGGAACATTAGATACTGAAATCTATATGAAAGTTCCAGAAGGTATTAAAGTCCCGAATGAAGATGAACGCAAATTATATAGTGTCAAATTACAGAAGTCACTATATGGTTTGAAACAATCAGGACGAATGTGGTACAACAAGTTGAGTACATTCCTATTGCAGAAAGGATTTTTGAAGAATGAAGATTGTCCTTGTGTATTCATAAAGAAATCAGAGAAAGGTTTTTGCATAATCTCTGTTTATGTTGATGACTTGAACATCATTGGTACTACAAATGAAATTGAAGAGACTTGCTCATACTTGAAGACTGAATTTGAAATGAAAGATCTGGGCAAGACTACATATTGTTTGGGTTTGCAACTTGAACATACCCCCGAAGGGGTACTCTTGCATCAATCGAACTATACCAAGAAGGTATTAGAGAGATTTAATATGCATGAAGCATATCCACTCAGATCACCTATAGTGGTGAGATCACTTGATATAGATGAAGATCCATTTAGACCAAAGCAGGAAGATGAAGAATTATTGGGACCTCAATATCCATATCTCAGTGCTATTGGTGCCTTGATGTACCTTGCAAATGGTACACGACCCGATATTGCTTGTGCTGTTAATCTACTTGCAAGATATAGCTCAGCACCGACTCGGAGGCATTGGAATGGTATCAAGCAAATCCTCCGATATTTGAGAGGAACTGAAGATCTCGGATTGTTTTTCAAGAAGAATGGAGAATTAACTCTTGTGGGTTATGTTGATGCTGGATATTTATCTGATCTACATAAATCAATATCTCAAACGGGATATGTGTTTTTATATGGTGGAACTGCACTTTCTTGGAAGTCAACGAAGCAAACATTGGTTGCTACATCAACAAATTATTCGGAGATCATCGCATTGTTTGAAGCTGCAAAGGAGTGCGCCTGGCTCAGGAGGATGACAAGCCATATAATGAATACTTGTGGAGTGACGTATACTCCATCCCCTACAATTATCTATGAAGATAATAAAGCTTGTATTGCACAAATACAATCAGGATACGTAAAGTCAAATAGGACAAAGCATATGTTACCTAAATTCTTCCACACGCATGAAATGCAAGAGCAGGGAGAGATTTTAGTAATACATGTCCGATCTTGTGACAATCTTGCAGATATGTTCACAAAGGCATTACCTTCCCGCACTCTTGAAAAGTGTCGGCGTCGTATTGGCATGAAAAGACTTAGAGCAGTGCTTAGAACAGGGGGAGAACTTCCCTAAGTACATCACATTCCCGAATTACATGAGTTATCTCGAAGATAATTCATATCAGTCATGCAGATTGATAAACATTAATCATGAAGATTAAAACATTGTACTCTTTTTCCCTTATGAGTTTTTCACATGAAGTTTTCTCAATAAGGTTTTTAACGAGGCAATGTGTGCAATATGAGTGGTGGTAATATGTGCTCTTTTCTCCATTTTTCCCACTAGGTTTTTAGGAGTTTTTATGGCATACTTATCACGATAAAGAGCCCAAAGGGGAGTGTTGTAAAACTTTTATTGGGCCAGGCCCACCTTCTAGAAGAAGGAGTCCTAGCCCATGTGGGCGACTTTATCGAATCCAAGCCCAACACGAAGTTAGGGTTTCCCCCCTATAAATAGTTGAGAAGACCCCCCTTAATCTAACATCAGAATTTCGCAATAAAGAATTTTGTCTCCTCTATTCTAGTTTTACTTTTCGTTATCTGTCGTGATCTACGTGCTGTCGTTCCACCGATAACTTAACACAATATTCTACCCAAATCTTCCTCCTAATGGGAGAAAAACCTGTCGGCTCGCGGGCTCGCGGCGGTTTCCCAGAGCAGCTGACTCTGTTTTCCAAGAAAAAAAAGAAAAGAAAGAAAAACAAAAAAGAGCGGCTGGGCCCACGCCGACTGCAGGCGGCCGCAGATTCCCTCAAGATTCCAGCCAAACCTGCTCCCGCCCGGCCTACCAATCCCAAGCGCCGGCGGCGACGACTTTCCCGTTCTCCCCATCTCGCTCACCGTACTACCCTTTCCCCCCCCTGTCCACGACCCCAGCGAGGAGCGCCGCCGCCGGTAAGTCGTTCCCTTCCCAAACCCGGCCCCCCCCCCCCCCCCCCCCCCCCCCCCCCCCCCCGAAAACAATTCGTTTCCCTCCTCCGCGTTGTTTGTGCTTCTTGGCACGCGCGACGCGAGTCGACCGCGGCTGGATAACAGGGCTGCTACGCGGCTCGTACTCTGTTTGTTTTTCCGCAGATTCCTGTGCTTATTGGCTTGGCGGCGCGAAGGGGAGAGAGGCGCGATGAGGCTGGCACCGAGGGAGGCGGAGAAGCTAGCGCTGCACAATGCCGGCTTCCTCGCGCAAAAGCGCCTCGCCCGGGGCCTCCGCCTCAACTACACGGAGGCCGTTGCGCTCATCGCCGCGCAGGTGAGTGATCGAGTCCGGATGCACCCAGCTCTGGTCGGATAAAACAAAATATGCTCTCTGTGTGGATACGAAGTCAGTTTGTAATCGTGGTCAGAGGCGGGGATTTCTGTTTTTGTTAGGTAACCTGACACTCCTATTTGTTCGAAAATATTAATACTACTACCGAACGTTACCAGAGGACTACACGGTCTTCCTCTGTAATGCAAGTTCCTCATGTTTGAGAAAACAGGCAGTGTTTTTTTTTTTTCCATTTTTGTATCATTGATTGAAGGAAGTAGCACGAGGCCAGGGGTCCTAGAAAGCAATGCAAAGACATTCCCTTTCTGCTATGTGCCTGTCCTGAAGTTGCTAGGCAGTTGAGGGAGCGTTATAGTTAGAGAGGACGATGCTAACTGAATTCAGTCTATCGTACAAGGGACAACAGATTTTGTGGGCCAGAAGGTTACCCTTTTTTTTCGTTTGCCATCTTTGCTCACAATGGATGAATAAATCAGTCTCTCTCCTGACACAGATTCTTGAGTTTATTCGTGACGGAGACAAAACTGTGACAGACCTCATGGACTTGGGGAAGCAACTGTTGGGCAGGTGGGTTTTTACCCTGACTGTAGTAATATACTCCCTCTGTTTCTTTTGTGTTGACTGTAGTAACATACACTATACAGAACTCAATCTGTCACTTCGTCAGTTTACATTATTTGTCTTCCTGAATTATTTTACAAAAGTAAAGAAGATTTAAATCTATTTGACAACTACTTCTGCTGTCTCCGACTATCTTTCAACACGCTAATGAATGTAGAACTTATTTTATAGTTCTGCTAATCATGTTTGTAAAGAAAAATAAGTCTGTCATACTACAATTCACCCATATCCTCCTGACTAATGTTTTAATCTGATTTGGTTGCTGTGTTAAATCCCGGTCCCAATTCGCAAAATATGCAATTTCAGACTTTTTATGTACACTGCATGAAACGTAACTGACCACCAATTTCTAACTGTATTAATTATGTATAGAGGAAAAAATGTTATTAAATATTTTTTGAGACCGATCTCAACATTATTTTCATGGTGTCCATTTCAATATTGAAAAGGATGCCAATTATCAGGATTTAACAGAATGCAGCAATTAAAAAAATTGGAGGGAGTACCACTTAAGCTCTGATAATTTTGCTTTTGTCTTGCTTACTAGGAGACAAGTTCTTCCAGCTGTTCCATACCTTCTAGACACTGTACAGGTTGTTCTTTGCTCATACTATGTGATGTTTCCTGATTTGGTTCAAGATTTGATGGCAGTCATGTTTGTTCTGAGACAATTGAAAAGATCATTTCACACCACTCTTATTTCTTTTAGGTTGAAGGAACATTTGTTGACGGAACCAAACTAGTTACTGTACATGACCCTATTTCCTCTGATGATGGAAATTTGGAGCTAGCACTGCATGGCTCTTTTCTACCAGGTTGCCAATGCTTTTCAGCATAACAAGTTAAATTCCATTTTTTTTCTTAATGTTATCCTTTTTATTGGTTAGTGAATTATTGGTTTGTGGTGATTCACGTGTCCCATATATCTTTGATGTATGCCATTGTTACAAAAAGTTTACTAGTGCATAAATAAGTTAATGTGAATAACTGTATAAAAGTTATTTAACTATTGCAGTACCTCACTTGAAAGGTTCTCTGGGGTGACATCGAAGAATCTCCTGGAGAAATACAATATAGCTCTGGTTGCATAACTCTCAACCTTCATCGCCGGTCGTTAACCTCTGAAGGTTGTAAACAAAGCAGACAGGCCCGTTCAGTGAGCGTGTCTGGATGTTTATGTATTGCTCCTGATGCATATTCACAAGAACTTCTTCTTTTTCCACATAAAAGAGTTGTCCAAAACCAATTTCCGAAATTGGTCCGCTAATGTGTGTTGGAAGACTGCTGGGGTGTTATTCTTCATTGCATGAACTTTAGCTAATATTTCAACACAAATCTACTTGTAATACTTTACGATGGTGAAATAGCAGCATGTACTTAACATATGTCCTATCACAGAGCTTTATGTTGAATACCTATGGGTGATTGGAGCCATATTATTCCGATAGAGCTAAATATAAAATTGGGATTCAGTTCCTATATACTTTTTAAAAAGAATTAGCAGGGGGCGAATTATTCATTGTTTTGCTTGATTTTATTTCTTGATTCATTCAATTCGGTCAGAGGTCAACCTAAAGAAGTTTTCAGTACTCAAATCAAATTTGGTACAAATGAAATAAGATATCAACTTTGGGGTGGCTTTCTGCCGATTCATTGCATAATACTGTACCTGAGGCTTGAAATGTGCCATGGGCATGTAGCTCTAGTCCTCTAAAAACATTTATGCTTGTGTTCTTCAAATGTTTCCACTGTAGTAGGACAGTGCTCTTTATTATTTGATTTTCCCAGGGACTCTGAACTAGACGAAAAATGTCAGGTCACAATAAGTTGCATATTTTCCTATGTTCAATCCAATTTATTTCTGTAATACTGAATTAATTCCTAAAGGGCGTGATATTCTGCTTATTGGTTTGTCTAATGTTTTCATCATCATCCCAGCACTGGTAGCTGAGCCATAACGTGTGTTGGAACTTGGAAGACTGCTGGGATGTTATTCGTTCAATTGCATGAACTTTGGCTAATATTTTTACACAAATTTACTTGTACATTATGATGGTGAAATAGCAGCCATGTACTTAAACATATGTCCTATCACGGAGCTTTATGTGTATACCTATGGGTGGTTGGAGCCATATTATTGGTGATAGAACTATAAATATAAAATTGGGATTCAGTTCCTATATACTTTTTAAAAATAAATTTGCAGGGATGAGTTATTTCATTGTTTTCTAGAAATGATTCTTTAATTCATTTTCTGCATTCATACAATTGGGCAGAGGTCAACCTAAAGAAATTTCAGTACTGAAATCAAATTTGGTACGAGAAAGGAAGCATGAGGTGCAAATGAAATAAGATTTAGATCACACTGCTGTATTATTATTATTATTGTCTGAATTGATTATTTTCCAATATCAGCTTTGGGGTGGCTTTCTTCCGATTCAATGCATAATATAGTGTGTCATGGACTCATGAGCATGGAGGTCTAGTCCCCTAAACACATTCATGCTCGTGGCCTTCAAAATGTTCAACAGTAGTAGGATGGTGCTCTTTATTGAGGTATTCTATTTGATTTCCCAAGGACAGTGAAGTAGACAAAAATTTCAGGTCACATAAGTTGCATATTTGCCTATGCTCAATCAAATTTATTTTTTTTATTACTGAATTAATGCCTAAGGGGCATGATATTCTGCTTATTGGATTGTCTAATGTTTTTCATCATCATTCTGCAATTCAATAAAAATGTTTTTCTAGCCTTTGCAAGTTGAAGCTGGATCTTTATATCATTTCTCGAATTGATTTCTCTTGATGGCATTATAGTTCAGCTGCTGTTTCATTTGCATTGTATACAGTGCTTAATATAAGTTCCATCTTGATGGCAATGCAATTTGCGCAATCACCACTACCTATGAAGCATATAGCCACCTTTTAAAATTCATATGATTATACCCAGTTGAGAGAATTGTGTTTTACTTGCAGATTGGAAGCCATTACCATTTTATAGAGGCTAATCCATACCTAGTTTTTGATAGGCGGAGAGCCTATGGCATGAGACTCAACATTCCTGCTGGAACAGCTGTTCGCTTTGAGGTGATTTTATTTATTGTTTCTTTTGGGTATTTACTTGTCTCAAGAATGTTTCGTTAGTTGAGGCATAGACGAGAGAGGCAGGATAAGATTAAGAAACATTTTCGTTAGCCATTAAAAAAATTCATTGATTTGAAAGAGATAATATGAGTGGTTAATGTTGCTGTTATGTCAGCTTTGACCACCACCCACCCACAGTAGATCCTTCCTTCTGCTCCCACACCACCCATAGCAATTTCACCAATACTACTTCTATCCTTCAGAATAAAATCTTACCATTCATTGCAGCCTGGGGATGCAAAAAGTGTTACACTGTAAGCGTCAGCGGTAATAGGTAATACGAGGTGGAATTGCATCGCTGATGGTCCTGTTGACAGTTCACAGTTAGATGACTTGATGCGAAAAGTTAGTGCAAATGGTTTTGGACATGAAGAATATCCAGAAGCAAGGTTTGGTTTTGATGAAAGAAAAGAAAACTGTTCTGTGTGTCTATCTTAGCATAGAAGTTAATCTGTCATGTTTGGTTGCAGGGAAGGTCTTATTGGTGATGGTACATTCGACTATACTGTTGATCATGAGAAATATGCCAGCATGTATGGACCTACAACTGGTGATAAGATCAGCTTGGCGATACAGATCTTTTTGCTGAGATTGAGAAAGACTTTGCCGTTTATGTGATGAGTGCCTATTTGGTGGTGGAAAAGTCCTTCGTGATGGAATGGGACAATCCACTGGGTATCCAGCAGTTTCCTGTCTAGATACAGTCATAACAAATGCTGTCGTGATTGACTATACAGGAATATACAAGGCTGATATTGGTATAAAAGATGGACTCATTATTGCTATTGGAAAGGCTGGAAACCCTGATGTCATGGATGGTGTTCATACAAACATGATTGTGGGGGTAACTAACTACACCCTGCGTTTTGTGTTACTATCAAAATGAAATAATTACTCACACATAATTAATCGCAGGTTAATACTGAGGTATTGGTGCTCAAGGCATGATTATAACTGCAGTGGCATAGATTGCCATGTTCACTTCATATGCCCTCAATTGGCAGAAGAGGCATTGCAAGCGGTTTGGCTCCTTGCACTTACCACAGATTTCAGACACAAAATCAATACCTTACTTGACTATCTGATATTTTGAAGTGTGTGACAATATCATTATCATATATATATTTCCAGGCAGAGCTTGGGCTTCCTAGAACTGCATTATGGCTAAAAAGCACTGACTAACATTTTTTCTTATTTAACGATGATGGCTTATTTGTCTTGCTACAAATCAGGATTGATTATTGATAAATCATGATAATTTTAACTATTTCTGCATTTATTTGTAGGAATTACAAC